>WKFP01015029.1:803854-854620 GCA_011057875.1 Pterocles orientalis
GTCAGCCTCACCTCCATCCCTGGAAAGGTGATGGAACAACTTATTCTCGATGCTCTCTCTAGGCATATCAGGGATAAGAAGGTCATTAGAGGCAGTCAACATGGCTTCACCAAGGGGAAGTCATGCTTGACCAACCTGATAGCCTTTTATGAGGATATTACCAGGTGGATAGACGATGGCAAAGCAGTAGATGTGGTCTATCTCTATTTCAGAAAAGCATTTGACACCGTCTCCCACAGTATCCTCACGGCTAAGCTGAGGAAGTGTGATCTGGATGATCGGGTAGTGAGATGGATTGTGAACTGGCTGGAGAAAAGAAGCCAGAGAGTTGTTGTGAATGGGATGGAGTCTAGCTGGAGGCCTGTATCTAGTGGAGTCCCCCAGGGTTCGCTATTGGGACCTGTGCTATTCAATATATTCATCAACGACTTGGATGAGGGAATAAAGTGCACCCTCAGCAAATTTGCTGATGATACGAAACTGGGAGGAGTCGCTGACATGCCAGAAGGCTGTGCTTCCATCCAGCGAGACCTAGACAGGCTGGAGATTTGGGCGGGGAAAAATTTAATGCAGTTTAACAAGAGCAAGTGTAGAGTCTTGCATCTGGGCAAGAACAACTCCAGGTTCCAGTACAAGTTGGGTACTGACCTGTTGGATAGTGTAGGGGAGAGGGACCTGGGGGTCCTGGTGACCAGCAGGATGACCATGAGCCAGCACTGTGCCCTCGTGGCCAAGAAGGCCAATGGCATCCTGGGGTGTATCAGAAGGGGGGTGGTCAGTAGGCCAAGAGAGGTTCTCCTCCCCTTCAACTCTGCCCTGGAATATTGTGTCCAGTTCTGGGCCCCTCAGTTCAAGAAGGACAGGGAACTGCTGGAGAGAGTCCAGCGCAGAGCCACGAAGATGATTAAGGGAATGGAGCATTTCCCTTACGAGGAAAGGCTGAGGGAGCTGGATCTCTTTAGCTTGGAAAAGAGGAGACTGAGGGGTGACTTATTAACGTTTATAAATATGTGAAGGATGAGTGTCAGGAGGATGGAGCCAGGCTCTTCTCTGTGACATCCAGTGATAGGACAAGGGGCAATGGGTTCAAGCTGGAACATAGGAGGTTCCACTTGAATATGAGAAAAAACTTCTTTACAGTGAGGGTGACAGAGCACTGGAACAGGCTGCCCAGAGAGGTTGTGGAGTCTCCTTCTCTGGAGACATTCAAAGCCCGCCTGGATGCGTTCCTGTGCAATCTGATCTAGGTGTTCCTGCTCCGGCAGGGGGATTGGATTAGATGATCTTTTGAGGTCCCTTCCAATCCCTAACATTCTGTGATTCTGTGAATGCACAAGGAAGGAAACATTTCCCAGCCTGCTTGTCCTCCCACTCTGCCAGTCAGTGCCCAAGCCTGCTGTGTGGGACACAGCCAACTGTTTTGCAGTAGGTCAATTTTAAAGGCTTCACAGCATCAACCCCTCTCCCCAACAAAGCCTTGGCCAACTCACTTGTCCAGGAACAAATCCAGGGAATCCCGCTACAGCTTATTGCAAGACACTTTCCTCCAAGCAGGTCCGAATTAAATGGTGCCAAGAACATTTTTACATTCATCATGAGATCCATATGGGTTTTCAACACGCGATCAATGGGTCCAGAGAATCCTATCCCCAGTGCTTTCCCTCTGGCCAGTGGCCCCGCCATCTGCATCAATCGTTTTGCTCCATGCCTTGTTGTCATCCCCAACCTCCAGGTGACTGTGTCCACTCCAGCCACAAGGCCCCCACCTGGAGGCTGTCCCTGCCCCACAGCGTTTCAGAGTCCAAAGTCCCATCCATCCCTGTCAGCATGCAACTCCACAACTAGAGAGATGGGAGCACTGCAGAGCATCAGCCGTGTTCTGTCCAGTGGAAAACCTTTGGCACCACACTGACGATTTATCTGGAAGAGGAAAGGATAAAGAAAAAGAAATGTAGCATGACCAGTAGGTTCATAGTGCTTGTGATGAATAACCTAAGACACGCAATTTTCTCCAGGCTTCTAAATAGGGAGGGTGATGTCTTCAAAAGTAACATAGGGCTTTTTTGAGAACGCAAAGTTTCCTGCCAGCAGAGTGGCTGTGAAACTGGGGCACAGTTGTTAGACCTTGTGGAAGACAGGCTGGAGGACAGAGGTCAAGTGCACAGGCATAGCCTGACTGCACAGTACAACAAAATGGCAACTCAGGTTAGAAATGTGCTGTGCCAAATACACACACAGGAGGACTACGTGAATACCAGTGGTGACTGATGGCTCAGTATCAGGGCAACTACCTTGCTTCCTGCCCCAGGTGCACACTTCAACATCACCTTCACACACAGCTCAACAGCCATCCACCACTTAAGCTGGTCTCCAGCAGAATGAGCGTATTTTGGGGTGGGAAGGTACTGAACAGAGAGAGCAGCATCCAAAGCTACTTTCAGATACTGAAGTGAAAGTAACAGGCATTCACACGCAGCAGAGCACCAGCAAGACACTCGGCTCACTCCTCTAAGCTCCTTGCCAAATTCCCTTGTGCCTCTCCAAGGAGAGCAGGCCATGGCTGCATTTCTGTTCTGCAAAAAAACTTATGCATCAAAAAGCCAAGGCACTGGCTGTGTTTCTTAGTGGTGTTCCACATTTGTTCCCACCACAACACAACTCTGTTTTCCAAGCACATCCTCAGTCTGTGGAGTGAAGGACATACAGGCTATTGACACATAGGAGGGCAAGGCATCTGTGCAGAGGGACCTCGCCAAGTTGGAGGACAGGGCCAACAACAGTGCTGTGAAATTCCAACAAGGGCAAGTGCATAGACCTACACCTAGAACAGGACAACACCATGCATCACCACAGCCTGGGGTCCAGCTGGCTTGGGATCTGGTGGAGAACATGTTGAACACAAGCCCGCATCTTCATGGCACTGAAAGCCAAGCTATAATAAGGGAGACTCAGATGGGACAGAAGGAAAAAAGTTCTGCACCGGAAGAACAGTGTAACTCTAGAGTCCAGAGAGATGGTGGCACCATTCTTGGCAGTCATCGATCCTCTTCTATACAAGGACCCACGCAACCTGATCCGGCTGCTTGGCACAGGGGGTGGACAGAGATCTCTGGAGGTCCAGTCCTACCTAAAATTGCCCATGATTGTATTATCTCTTGATGCATCCTGCCCATTATATGTGTCTTGCATCCACCACAACACAGCTCAGGAACACCTTAACCCATTTTACTGTACCTCTTACCCTTTGAGCAGGCTGTCTATATCCACAAATAATTAGAACAGTCCCCAGGCTGTGGGGCTGCTACCTTCCAGAAAAAGTGCTCATGAGGACATGTTTTACATAGGCTTTCTGGTGTCTACTGACAGGGGAATGGGGGTCTGCTTTCAGGTCTCACTTGGAACAAGGGCTGATCACAGTAGGAGTGGGGGGGTAAACCAAGGCAACATTAACTCGCTCGTTGCTGTTCTTGGGACAGATGATCTCCGTCAGTCCCTCTGGTCTCGGCTGACTCAGCAGTTCTCCTGTGAATAAGGGAAAACAATGAAAATATTTAAGCATCAGCAAGGCAGTTTTTGCAATTTTTGCTTTTAGCATGTCCTCCCCCCCTCCAAGTAAACGTCCATGTGCAATGCAAGTGAGCACTGCAAGAGGGTTTACTGGTTCTGCAACCCAAGCAGGTCTCATCCATGTAACCATGGTGAATGTCCTGGTGATTACAGCTCAGAGACATGCTGCTCCACACAAATGTAACATCTGCCATCTTTTCTGTTTCTGCTTTGAATCACTGCACACTGACTTAAGAGCTCCTTAGGGATTCATAGCATCTAGATGGAGCCTAGTGAGATGGAGGTTTTAGGAACAGGTGTTTTAATTAGGCTTTGGGGGCAGACAGGATCTGGAAGTTTACCTTCAATCTCCATCAAAGGGAAGAAGCTGACGCATAGCATCAGCAGGATAATTAGTAGATAATTGTAGAAAAAGCTACAGATACAAGCCTTATTATTCACATCTGGATACTACAGCCATCCACGCCTACAAAACTACCCCAAAACCAGCTGTTTTTCAGTTCAAGCAGAAGGATGCTACGAGGATCCTGTCAAGACCACCTTCTTTGGTATGAGCCAGAAAGCAGATTATTTGAAAGCACTGCCACAGACATGATTTTTGTATCACTTCAATATTTCTTTTCTAAGAAATTCTAGAGGACCTCAAACCAGCCACAGACAAGAGTGCTTGACCTTTTCTGAACCCATGTGTTACCTCCTGTTCTGTCCCTGAGCAACCCTGCCCATTGCAGCTGTCCAGCCATTGCTCCAGTACTGCCACTTCTGAGCTGGAGCTACCTAGGAGCTGGAGATCCCCTGCTGTCCTGCAACCACTGGCCAGCTGTAGGGTGCCTGGCTTAGCTGCCAGAACAATACTTAGAAGCAGGTAAAAATACTCGAGAGGATTCCCTAATGCCCCTCTCCTTCAGTGCGCTTGCCACAGCTGCCATGGGACTTCTGCTGCATCCTGTCAGGGCTCTGGGCCACACTATCCTCTGCTGAGCATGCAGATCTCAGCTCCCAGACATCAGCTCTTCCCTAATGGGGGGAATACCAGCTCTGTATTGAGTGTCAGCAGCAGCGGGGGGCTCTCACGTTGCATGGTATCCCTCTGCTAAATGAGTCGTGTCAGCTCCGCCGTTCAAGTGCCAAGTTGGCAGCTCCCCGCTGCTGGCACCCTGACAGCACATAGTCCAGGGCAAGACACAGGTCAGCACTGCGAGAGGGGAAAGCCAGGTGCTGAGATGTGCCCCACTCCGAGGAACGCTTTCCCAACAGCTCGCTCAGAGCAACTCAAGTTTCCGCCTGGCTCCACTCCACACGACTGGCCCCAGCAGGGCAGATTCCCCAGCCATCACCATGCCACCTCCTCAGCAACGTCCAGCCACAGCTTAGACACCCAACAGCACCAGAAGCACTGCTTCATACCAGCCTGGCAGGCAGAGTCTGCTCTCAGACGCAGTATGGGATGGCAGCATCCATGCCCAGCAAGCGCTCAATTCTCCTGCTGAGCGTGCCCACACCGGAGCCAAACAGCCCTACCTGAAGGAGAAACACCAGGTCCTCCACTGGCTCGTGCCAGCTAGACCAGTGACTTCCTTTACAGAGGCAGGCCAGATGTAGGCAGGCTGCAGTCACATGTCCACACAAAACTCTTTGTACCCATCCATCAAGCAGCCACCGTGAGCTGTCCCCCCACTTACACTGAAAGACTCAAGAGAGATGGTCCTTGGACTCCTCTATTTTGAAATGCAACTAATTCCTCTGCTGTTTAACAAAGAACATCAGAAAAATGTTTCCCTGTATCTAGCTGCAATTGCCAGGTGCCCAAGAAAAGAAACCACGCTTCAAAGAAGTACCACCCAGCCTGTACAGCAATGGCACAAGTCAGCCCCATCATGCCTGAAGCCCCTCAAATGCCACTGCCCTCTTCTCCTCCTTACACTGTTTCTCTTCGCACTTTCATGAAAAAGTAGATCTAAAACCCCTTGTTTTTTCCAAAGCAGGAACACATCATCTGGTGTCATGAAAGCAGAGGGGAAGGCTTGGCAGGAAACACACACACAGTTCCTCTGAGAGATACCCCACCTCTGGGGCCAGTAATTCCAGTTTGCCCCCATGGTCCGCAATCTGAATTCACATTTGGTTTGAATATCTATCTACCCTTGTCTCACACCCACACTCAAACCTGAAGTGGCAGAGCAGCTTTTAAACCATGCCGACACATCTCCCAGAACAGAAGAATCGTGATGGTATTTGCAATTCAAAGTTAAATATGCAAGGCAGCGTCCTCAATTATGTGAGCTGTCACACACTGAAAGCAGCATTGCATCCCATCAAGCACGTACACCGCAGGGCTCTGTGTCCCCGTGATTCCCAGGTTTCCAACCCCAGGTTGTCTTCCAAACTGCAGTATTGCTAACAGTACTGAAAACACCGGCTCTGAGAGATGAGTCATAAAATCAGTGCACCATTATGTGCTTTAACAACAGGGCTAATATCCATTAGCTCTTAAACCAGAGGAGTGCAATAAGACTGGTCTGTCTGCTTGAGCCTCCATTCCCATTTCCATCTCTCCGCTTCAGGAATCCTTAGATGGAGATTTCTCAAGCAGAGGAGATTGCTGCAGGGTAAAACAGATGCCTGATTTGCAGGCAAACCCTTTCCCACAGCTCTTCAGTCAACCTTCCTTTTCTTTATGGCTTTACCTTCTTCCCCTCTAGGTTGCCTCTGGGATAAAGCTCATCTTGCTCTAGACCTAGCCCCATCCATGCCTTCTCCAGCCCCACTCCGATTTCCTGCTGACAGACACACTGCTCCCCACAAGAAAGACTTTTCTCACAGTTCCTCCATCACGCACCAACTGGGCAGAAGGTCACTGGTGCATCCTTCCTATTCCTTCCCCTCCCAGCTAAGGGATGTCCCACTGCCTTTTCACCATAGCATTCTCATCCCCTTGTCTTTGCTGCACATCACTGCTAAAGACAAGACAGTGAAAAACCCATTGCAATATGCGATCTTCAGATCTGTAACCAACTAGCACTGAGACACTGCTTTGATACAGTTCTCCAGGCCCAGAATCTCTTGGAGGTTTCAGAAACCTCATGTTTCTATTCAGAAATTATTCAAACCGCAGGAGACTAGAAATAAAAGTCTTCAGGGCTGTGGCAAGGTGGGAAAAAGGACAAACTATTGCACTGATAAAAAAAGAAAAGGCTAAGTGCCTGGCATGTGGTGGCGTTTGCTTGGTTTAACTGTTAAGTTTAAATGTAGCTGGAGCAGCCTGTGGCTGCAGCACTTGTTCTGCCCCTACAGACTAGCTAGATTTTGATTGCACATTCCTTCATAAGCATGTCACAAATTTTACTGGAAACCTCCGTTCCGCCTGCCCCCTCTGAAAGGTTGCCCTGCAATAGCACACACACAAGCCAGGAAGCTTATCCTAGTCTCGAGGTGGCCTTGGTTTTAATATTAACTTCCACAGAAGCCATTAAGATTTTATCCAAAACTCCAACTACTTTAAGGCTAAAGACTAACACAGTTGAGTTTTTGAAGATCAATCCCATCTTCCAAGAGACAAATCTGCATCACTAAGATTACTGAGCTGATTTGGGAGCCTGAGCCCTATCTGCAAAAGCACTTTAATGCTGGGTACTTGCTGACCAAGGCCTGATTTTTAGATGCATCTAAGTCCCAGTTCAGGTGACAGCACAGATGCACCCACCAAGCCTGGTTATAACCACCTGCAAACAGACAGCAGATGCCTTAGAAGATGCTCCTTTGCTGCCTCTCTGTTGCATCTGTCCCATGGCCACCCTTCTGGCATTTTGGCACAGACACAGATCTCCACAACTGGGTAAAACAGGTGGTACAGCAAGCTAAGGCTGAGACACAAACCAAGACCTTGCCATGAAATGACAGTGGTTGGTTTGGGCTGCAGAAGTCAGTTTTGGCTGCAGCATAAGCTGGTTTGTAAACTCCCCCAGGGAGAAGGGCAGAGTGAGTCACGCTGCCTGCATCATTTGAAAGAAACCTGCCACACATGGGCAGTCACAGGCACGGGTAAGAACAAACCTGCAGCCATACCCAAAGCTCTACCAGAAGAGCCTGTTTCCTCCCAGCATCAGCCAGCTCACCTGAAGCAGATATTTCTATGTCAGCAAGATGTTCTTTGCTGCCACTGTTTTATCCCAGAACAGACGCTGGCTCGGCCAACTTTGAGCCACCTGTACTGGGTTCCTGGGTGAGGTTCAGTGCCTGCAGTCCAGGAGGATAACTGCATGTGCCAGACAGAGCTCAAGCGTGTACCACCAGTCAGTGCATGAGGAAGACATTTCTACTGCCATATATGCCCAGGAATACAGAAAAGCATAGGTATACAATTTTTGGCCAAGCACAGAATTCGGCACATTTTCCTTCTGACCTCGATCTCCTGCAATTTGGGGAGGGATGCCTCCCTCAGAGCCCATGCCAGCAGTCAGACCCATGCACACGGCAAAGCACGCTTCACTGGCCTTTAGGAAATACCCGTGAAATGCCAGATACCCACGACGAATCCGAGAGTTAGGAGGGAGGCTGACAGCAGGAAAAGCGAGTACTTGCAGGGGTGTTCGGTTACTCCATGCTGGCAGCCAGACAAGCCCAGCTGTGAGCCTACTTGGCTGTCTAGCAGAGAGAAGGGTTTTGCACACAGGGAGGAAAACCCCACCTGGGTCAATCGCCTTCACACAGTTCCCACTGCCACGGCTGTGCCAAGTGGCACAAGGTCATGTGTCAACAATCCGCAGGAAGGGCACAGGGGTGAGAGACTCCGCTCTGGCCTGCCATGCCATCTCCTTTTTCTGTCAGCTCCTGGAACACATTTGCACAGCATCAGCCTGATGGTGTTTCTCATTTTCACGCTGTCATTACCTCAGCCAGGAACTGGGCTCCACTGGGACAACCAGCAAGCAGTGGATGAGCAGGACCCTGACCCCAGCCCTGCAGTACTGCTTCTCTCTCTTCAGTCTGCTTGGGACCTGGAAGATACATTGCCCATGCTTCATGACAGGGGCACGAGACAGCCAAAACCAAGCTGTTCCTACATCCTGCCCTGCCTCAGCACTGTCCCACCCACTCCACACCATGCCCCAGAGCTCCTCCAGCCACAGACCCACTGTTTTTTGCAGCCCCACTGCTCATTTGCTCTCCTCCTCAAATCCATTCTCACACCTCCTCCTTGCTGAAGGCCTTCAGACATCAACCACTGCGAGTGGGGCTGGCAAGAGACAGACTTTACATCTCAGCCTCAACTGCTTTTCTGTCAAGCCTTCTTCAACTAATCCATGCTCATGGCATCTCTCTGCACAGCCCTCAGCAGCGATGCTTTCAGAAAAGTAGAGACTAAACCACTTCAACACTGCCTGCGTACCAAAAGCATGCGTCTCATGCTTGGTTTCCTACAGTGGTAAAAAGCACAGCTCACAAGAGAGCCCCAGCTCCCAGGACACTGTTCTGGTTTGCATGCAGTCCTACCCCCTTTTGTCCATACAACTGCAAAGAGATCGGGGTTGGAGAAGCTACGCCTTCTCTGCCTGGTTCTTAGTTGCTTCGAGGTTGTCCAGCTAGAGCACTTACACAATGAGACCAAACCTGTCACAGAGGCAGGATGAGTTGAATAGCCACGTGCATAAATTTCCCCCTCTGCTGTAAGCACAGACAACGCCTTCACACACTGGGACTTCGCAGCCAGCTCTACAGCACATGAGAAATCTGTCAGGAGTCTTGGCAGAAGGAAGGGGAGGGAGGAGATGGTGTCTTTCACCAAGCCTGTTTCTACTCCACGACATTTAAAAGTTGTCTTCACCGCCCTCTGCTTGGATCAAATTAACGAGTTGCTTCCTGCAAATGCTGCTGTGCACGATGTGTAAGCTTATTCTCAAGCACTGAGCACAGAAAATATGGCTCTGTATTAGCATCAAGTTTTAACACGCTCCTCACAGAACTGCCTCTGTGTCACACACAAAAATACTCCCCAGAAAGTCAGAACTCTGCACTTTCTTTGATTTATTTCTGGAGTCCTGAGTGACCTTATCTACCTGGCCTGCTTGGAGCAGGGGACTGGATAGAGACCTCCAAGTTAGGACTTCATTTTCTTCTCACTGGAGGCTATTCTCCTGGCTGCAAACACAACAAAAATAAAGACGGTGAGAGCAGAGACACCCCAAAGGGGACCAGAGCAGGGTGAAATCCACATTATGAACAGAAAGCTTCATGAGCCTCACATGGCAGTCCGGGTTAAAGGAGCTTAAAACTAGCAAGCAAAAACAACAACAAAAATCCCAGCCTGTGAAATTGCCCCAGTGGGAGAGACAACTGTGGAAAAAAGCAACAGAGAAGCTCCACTCCAGAGCATTACAGCTGCCAGGGGCAGGCTCAGCGTTGGGGCTGCTGGCTGACCCAGGCACTAGACAGCTTTCCCGCTCTTGCGTTCACAGCACCAGCTGCCTCTCGAGGTCCATCATCTCCAGGTCTCACAGCTCTGGCTGTAGACACAGACACTGCTCAGCTTGAATATTTCCCCCAGCTGGCTGCACAGGAAAACATTTTCCCAAGACTCATAATTCATGTCAGATGACAGAAATACTAAAGAACCTCCATGGTGGACCTCTGGAAACAGACAGAAGTGATTTTCAGGTTGGAGCTGACAGGCTGAAGTCAAGCTTCAGGACCTAGAGCCACCGCTCCCCTGGCCAGGAACCCCAGACCCACTGCAGAAGCCACACACTGCTCAGCTTAAGCCCAACCAGCTTCCCCCACCTAAGCTGAGATCACCCTGCACTTTACCTCCTACCCACTCATGGAAGGGTAGAGGTCACACAAACACCACCTAGAGACTGGAATACCCTCCTCCTTCCCCAAGTCCTGACAGGGTCAGCTAGCTCTTAACCCCTCGCTGTCACAGCAGAAGAGGACATTGACACACCTCAGCGGTTGCAAAAGCTCTGGGGAAGCCTTTGGCACTGGACCGAGCGTACCTCTGAGTGGAGAACTTGACTGGAAAGCATTTCAGATGCTCAACTCAGCAGCTAAAGGAGGGTAATTATTTAAAATACCAATTTACATCTCATCCACTAATTTCCCCAACATGAGTTATTTGAGCTCATCCCGTACCAGTGTCGCAGTACAAGGTTTCCAAGCATAAAACTTGGAAAATTCTTATGTTTGTCCCAAAGCATTAGTTAATTATATTTTTCTCAGGCACACAGAAGTTAATTATAGCTAGAACTAGCATTCAATTAAAAGCAAAACAAAAAACCCCACACATTCCCCAAACCACACAACCCACCACTTCCTATCTCCGTTCTCACAAACTAGAATGGAGAGAGCAGTAGTAAATCCTTAAAATAACGCCATCAAAACAACTCCAGGAGCAGTCATGAAGGTTTGAGTCCTCCTACTCCTTCTGACAGTATGAAACAAGCAGCTTGGAGAAATAAAGGATGCTTGACATCTACCTAATTCCTAAGCCAGTCCAGGTAGCTGATCTACCATCAGTGTGGCTACACGTCGCACGCAACACTCCTCTCCTTTTTCCGCAACTCATGAAATATTGAGCACAGAGAACATTTTTACCAGTTAACGCTGTCATCTCAGCAAAAGACTTGCCACGAGGAGAGAAGGCTGTGACTTTTGACACCACCAACCCCCTTTAAAAGGATGAGGGGGGTGAACACAATCCCATTTCTCCACTCTGTCCCATCAAACTCAATCTATTTCAAATAGCATTTCAGCACGAGTAGCCTCACTTGTTCCGTTTCATCTCCACCTGTTCTGTCAGGCACTCTTTCCTTCTTCTCCCTGTGAAATGGGGAAGGTGGAAGCAAGCCAGCCATGCCCACAAGTGACCAGAGCATAGACTGGAGAAAGGAAGTGACCACAGGGGACAAGTAAACAGCACAGCAAAAAGGTTCAGGAAAATGAGAGGGGGCACTGGGGAAAAGCTGAAACAGAAAACAAAACAGCCTCCAAAATGCTGAATATTTTGCTGTCCTTCTAATATCTAAAAAGCTTCTTGAATTGGCAGGTGGCAATACAGCACTTTCAGATGACTGCAATACAAAGCCATGAAAACTTGATTTACTTCATTAACATTTTAGGGCCTTATTAGCCGGAACGAAATTGACTGTCAAGGCATTTTAAGGGAGAGTCATGGTGTAATGAGCTCAGTGCGAATTATCTCCATCCCAGAATAGAAACAGGCCTGTCACTGAGTAACCAAGGCCAGAATCTACCTTTTGGTTATTTTTAATTCCACCCCTTCAGCCATATCTGCCATGAGCACTTTCGCACTCTGTCAAGGCAAGGCACCAGCTGGAGAGAAAGCTGCAGCAAGCCCCAACCTGTCTGCTCTCACCCAGGAAGAGCGAGGCACAACTGCACGCAGAGCATCCACCCCAGCTGCAGCCAGTCCAAACAGCACCAACTGCCACCAGCCATGAGCCCGCCTTTCCAAACAGTAAATCCCAACGCTATCACACCCCCATCACAGAGGAGATGCTGAGCCTTCTTTCATCCCGACGATTAGCATGCTGCAGGTCCTACTAAAGGGAAAAAAAAAAGTTTAAAAGAGCTTTCAAAGCCATTAACTACGACAAAGTTAAGAGGTCTGCAGGGAGCTACCAGGACTGGCCAGCACCCTGCTACCTCTGCCTCTCTGTGTTTGTCACAGCATGCTAACAGCTGGCCATAGCTGAAAAGCCAACTTCTGAAAGAGGCCTTACAAGACTCAGTCCTGGGGACTTCCAGCCTTACACAACCGCCAAGTCTCAGCCTGCCCCTCCGCTAAATTTAGAGAATTTGGCAAGCCTGCCAGACATTTTTATTCCCGATAGTTTGGCTACAGCATTGCACCCAGAACTGGCTGATCAGCTTTCCCCTGCTCCAATGCGAGAACAAAGCAGCCTCAATGCAGGTACAGCAGGTGTGCTTGAAGAAAACTCACGGAAGCAGTTCAGCACCTGACACAGGCTGCAGAACTCCCTGCTGTAGATTCTCACAAGCGTCCACAAAGAGATCAAACTAGTAAATGGCAAAATGTCCTTAAGCATTACTAAAGAGACAAACTCCTGTGCTGAAGAAAGAAAAAAGCTGGAAGAACACCTGGGACAAGTTTTTTCCCAGCTGGCTTGCTCCTTCCCCACAAGACGTCTATATGCATGCTACAGCTGGAGGTGAGATCCTGGTTATGCAGCCCCTCTTCTGGAACAAGCATTCAGCAAAGTCCAGCCGGGGAGCAAACAGACCTGCAGTTTTCTTGTAGTAGCCTTCTAAGATCTGCCACAACCACCTTTTTAATTTATCTGCCTTTTACCAGCCAAGAAAAAGAACAAACCAAAACACACAGGCAAGACATGTGTGTACATGTGTTGCCCAACAGCTTTCCCCGACATTAAACAAACTCCTTCCTGCATAAAAGTAACTTGGCTCCATGTGCTCCTTAGGGCCATACCAAGGCTTCAGTGTGTTCAGCAAACTGGAGGGAGCTGCATTTTCAAACCTGCATGGTAAATATTATCTTCCAGATCATTTAAGGTGATACGCATGCACAATACCCCTCTGTAAAGCTATTCTGGTTACTCTAAAACCCTCCCTGTTTTGCAGAACAACCACAGAACCCACTTAAGCAACGGAACAAATTATTTTTTTTTCCCCTTTCATCATCAACTGGTCTAAGGAGGGAAGTCTAAACACTTAAGTCCCACTCAGGCTCAGACCAACTTGAACTCATCCCTGTTTTAATCTATTAAAATTACTTTCTATTGAAGCCACTTCACTCTGGAATTTGATCTATGCATGTACATCACAGAATTTATTCTAGGCTTGTGCATAATTGGAGTAAAATGTCTCTTTGGTGCTTCTCCTACAAAGCTACCCACTCCCTGCTAGTTAATAACTAGCCACACTGCATGCTGACCACAGGTATGGCTTTAGCTGAGTAGGCACCTGCAGGATCACAGAAACTTCCTTAATTACAAGGGCACCAGATCTAACTTGCTTCTCTGCATATATTTTTTCCCTTTACACTGAAGTTTCACAAGTACATCCTTATGTCAAATGTTTCTTCCTTACGAGACAGAGTGTGATGTAGATTTGGGTGAAGCTATATGGCTGAAATCGGAGGAGCAGAGCACTGAGACCAGTGGCCAACTCTTGTCTTGGTCTCACAGGTAAGGCTGGTATCTTCTATAAAAGCATTGCTGGTGCACATGGCAGTGCCCAAGAAACACTCCACAGAGCTCAGAGCCTGAGTCTCCCTATGCCAACAGAGGTAGAGCACTAATTTTTGTTTCAAATCTTCTCCATTCGTTTGGTTTAAAGCATTTTGGTTATTACCAAAATTGCTGTCTTTGAAGTCTGAGCGAGCTGCTGGCTTTGCACTGCTCAATGGTTGAGAACAAAGCTCTGTGTGTCCTTTTACTATTAAGCTTTACAAATCTTTTTCTACTTGTCCCCTTTTCCAGAGGGGCTGAGAACCCATCTTTTATATATATTTTTTGTTTGTTTGTTTTTGCAGTGATTCCTCAGCATTTCCCATAACCATTCTTCTCTGAACCCTCTCATTCCCCAATATTCAAACAGGTGACAACTAACAGCAATCAAGGCAATAACTATCTTTTCCTTACAAACACCTTTTCCTCATGGAAAAGTGCTTATTTATGGACTTAACATTATAGATTGTTTTACTACCTCTGCTGAAAGCAATTCTTATTACTTTTTATTCTGCCACTGGAACGCCTTCCAAAATGACAAGTCATGCTAGTTCAGAAACAATAGCTTTGCTACTTAACTGCTGCAGAATTCATTGCCTGCTAAACGCCATCTGGTCTGGGGTTCTCAGTGCCCAAAAATAAACTGCAGCATCCATCTTTGCTGTTTAAAATTCGCTTTCTACAGCAGTCATGTTTGCTACTGAAATAGGAAGGAGCCCTGGGGTCTGTAAAGAACTCATCAGCCTCCCAGGGAGGCAGCAGCATTGCCAGGAGAACATTTCACTCCTCCACCATCTCCTCTACCCCACTGGACCTCCCCAGGTGCCGCCTGCTTCACCGTAGGACTCTGGGACAGAACTGAGCTCCTTTCTGGACCCCAAACTAATTGTGCTGCAAACCTATATTACTTCCAGGTTTTCTCCAGGCAGCTTTCCACCTTTTGATTGACTCTGAAGTACTTACTCCCCAGTGTCATTGGCAGCACAGCCCTGGCCCCCTCTCCTTCAGATGTTTCACCATCCCACCTGAACTGCAAGCTGGCAGGCTCTCCTCTGGACGTGCCCAGAATCGATCCCCTCGGAGGGATCTGTCTTGGGAAGAAATAACCTTAAAGCTTCCCAGGTATTTATTTGTACTGATCAAAGAGGACAGGCTCAGAGAGTGCTTAAGCATTTGGTCAAGGGAGCTCAAGAGCAAAGACTACTGAGACTGGAAAAGCAGGATGCTTGATCTCAAATGCTGCTTAGCACTGGAGTTCAAACCCCAACCAGGCCTGCTCTGAGGGGAGGTGAAGCAGACCTAGCAGCTCAAGAGATGGCTTCTGCCAGAAAAGTGGGCAAAACACTGGCATATAGGAGGATAAAAGAGCCCATTTCGGAGCTAAACAGGGATTATGCACGACCATGCACTTTCCACAATACAACGGCAGAGCAACAACCAAAGAAATAAGGTTAATCACACGCAAATTCACACAAGTGGCCATTCAAGAGAAGGAAAGAGCATCCCCTCCTCTGCTGTATTTTGTCCAAGATCACAGCTTGTTTAGAGATGCAGGAGGCCCTAGAGGACCACCAATGTTTTGGATAGAGAGAGTTTAAAGGGGTGCATGAGACAGACTGAACTGAAAAGAGCCTTTTCTTCCCTCCACTAGCACCAAAGGTTTGCTCTGTGAGTGAAAAATTCAGAGAAAGCACAGACCTAGTGGCTGCTCCTATTTGCACACATAAGGATTTCGCATGCTCAGTGCTAGTGGAAAAGTGTCTCACAGCTCTGGACTTCACCAGTAGCCACCAGGGAGCCAAACAGAGCCACTTGTGTCCTTTCTCCATGATCTGGTTTCCTCCCACCCCCCTCAGCCTCCTGCATATTTCTTAAAACATACAAGCCAAGAGAACAGCCCTCCAAGCAAGGCAAAGCTTTATTAAAAATGACTTCTGATTTAAAAGGAATTTTAAATCCTTTTGTAATGATGACCAGATTATCCCCATCACGCTGTGTTATGCAACTGGGGATAAAGCAACCCAGAGCAAGTGGCAAAAGCAAAGCCACAACTTTGTGGGCAGCTCACCTGCAAGGCTCAGATGGGGCTGGGCACACCCGGTACATCCCAGAGAAGCAGAATCACGCGCAAGACTTGTATGACACAGCAGCGACAGAGCAGAGACTATTTTGCGACACGCCTTTCAACCAGAAATGCTGTTTCAGGCGAATACTGCCGCTAAATACTTCAGGAAACAGGTAAGAGTGACAAACCTCTCACCTGGACCACGCATCTGCCATAAAACATGACAACTTGTCATGCCACAGGGGCAATGAACTCAAGGCCAGGCAAGAAGGGCACTCAAGCTGGCCAGCCTCCCTGTAAGAGCCACACCAGTGCACCCACCCTGCTATCTGGGGCAGAAGCAGCCGCGCAGTAAGTGAACAGCCATGCTGCTCAGCCTTCCTGGCAGGAGACAACCTGCCATGCTTGCAGCTGCCGGTTTTAACGGGAAGCACATTTTTACCACCTGCAAAGTGCTGAGCCAGAAATTCAAGTCAGATTCAGAGGCAGCCCACTGTGCTCCCCAAAGCCCATTAAGCATCTCCTCTCATCAGACCCTCTTTAGCCCAATGGTTTGGGTTTTCAAAAAAAAAAAAACAAAAAACAAAAAAACCAAAAAAACCCACAAAACCAGAAAAAAAGTCTGAAAGCTTGAATGATATATTCCTGACACCAAGAGCTCAAAGTGTTCCACCAGGGCATGATTTCTAGCATTTTCAAGCCTGGGACGGCTCAGTTCTGGTCTGTAACAGGGTACAGTAAAAGCAAGTCTGTATTAAAGAGACCCGTGAAACCAGAGGCATGACTGGTTCCTGTACAAACTCCCACTGTGAATGCAGTTGTCTCCCTACTTTGGTGACAGTGAAACACCATCTTTGCTATTCTGACCTCCTAGATTTTGGAGGATGGAGAGTGTGAGGTGGTGGTGGTAAAGTCCATCACTGCTGCCACTCACTACATCTCCAAGATCCTGACAAAGTTAACTGCTATCAGAGTCAAAGGCTTATTGCTACCTTTTTAAACAGAGCGTGGAACCCCAGAGCAAGGTGGGGAGGCCCAGAGACCCTCTGCTGAGCAGACAGGGCTCGAGAAAGCCAAGCAGGACTGCCGGGGGCCCGACACAGCACTGGCATGAGCATGGCATGAGCAGACTGCCCTCAGAGCCCTGAGGCTGCAGCATGGCTGCCTTACCTCCCAGAAAAAAATGTCTTCTTTCACTCTGCAGGCATCACTCAGTGAGCAACCAAAACAGATTTAAACTATTCAATAGGAAAAATAACAGCAACCAAGAAACATTATGTCAGATCACAGGAAGGGGAAGCTCTTTTTTTGATAGTTTTCCTAAATTTAGCAACTTTGATAAACCAGAGTTATTTGGACAGGAGAATTTTCCATATCCAGTGCGTGCATCATTACCTGAAATACGAGCATCAAAATCTCAATCAAAGAGCGAGCCTGTTCAAAAGGAAGGTTTAGAGAAATGCACAGGGAGCTGAAAACTCATCTGGTTATGCAACGTGTGTAAGTAGGCCTGGTGCTCACTGACTCCCTGGTTTGGAAACCTGCCACCAAACACATTCGACCCCATCCAGCAGTTCTGCCTGTAAAATAGAGCCACAAACAGCAAGGGGGCAAGAAGCACCACACAGAACAAGAGAGGAAACACACACAAAACCCTCTGTCTGTCTCTTCCTCTCCTTGCAGCAGCACAGACTTATCAGCAGGGTCAGTCTGTGCTTCTCTCCCTACCTGGGATGCCCCGGCAGCATGGAGAGAGGTCTGCCTGCCTGTTCTTCTCAGGACACAGCACGCTGGCTTCCTGAAGATACAGCCCCGATGAGGCTTGCCCAGGAAAGCCAACCCACCCAAAATATGACTTAGGGACTACTTTGAACCAGCACTGATCATCGCAGCACTCACTGCTTGCTCCTGGTCGGGCTGCCCAGCAATGTGGTGATGCAAGATGGAGTCACTCAAAAGGGGAACGGTGGGACAGCAGCTGGCTGGCTCAGAGCCTATTAAGACAGTTGAGGCCAAGCCAGCAGCTATACCCTCAACCTACAGTGCTCTTTAAAACCAGTTTGGGCCCAGCAGCAGTTCCCCATTGCTGAGTAAAAGTTTGGCACCACACAGCTGTTGCTCAGCCTGACACCAGTTTGCCTGGATTTACAATTCCCTGTGCCCTGGAGCAATTCCTGGGCGAGTCTGCAATTTGTAAGACGCCTTCATGCTACAGATCTCCTGACTGTGCTGAGCAACTCAGCAGCCTCCTTACCATCTCCTCTGCTTCAGCTGCTATGGGTGCCATCATGACTAAATCCTCATGCTAAAGAAGGTCACCGCTCCTGTGAGCCACTCCCTGCTTCACAGATAGAGAAGAGGATGAAGGGACACAGCACCTGTTTAATGGGCCTCCCCACAGAAGCGCCTAGCTCACCTCAAAGCTGTTGTGTGCTTCACGCAGAGCTTGCCACGCTGAGCTGTCAATTCAAAATGAATATTATATTGTGAAGTCTGTAGGTCTTAGACCAGTTTCACACCCGCCCCCCAGGAGTCCAACCTAGCCACAGCTAAAACTAGTACACGTACTCACTACACCTGTGGTAGAACACAGACCTCTTGAAAATGACCACTGGAGAAAAAAAACAAAAAGGTTTTGCTTTAAACCACGACCAACTTGAGCAGGCAAGCACTCCAGCAGCCACAGCTCAGTCTGGACACAGTCTTCATCCATTAGCCAGAGGCAAGTCACCCCTAACCACAGAGCCTGCACCAGTCCTAAACCACACTGCCACTGACCATGTTGGCAACCTGATCAGTGCATTCAGGACCAAGCTTCAGCCAGGAAAATACCACAAGTACTACATGACTTCAGCCTTCAGCAGCATGCTGCGGCAGAACCGTAAGCCTTCAAAGATGGTCCATCTGAGCACCCCAAATTAAATTTTTTCCAAAGCCAACCAACCAGTTGTTTCACAGGTCTTGAACCCCCAAGTCCCAGTTCTTACTTCTGGCTCCCAAGAAAGAAACTGCTAGAAGCCAAATTTCTCCCAGCTGCTCAGCTGGAACTAAGGCCACATCCACACAGGTGATCTTCCCATTACAGGCTGTAAGCTGCATCCACTCAACAGCTTCTGAAAATGCCAAGGCCTCCTCACCCTCTGTACCAGATACAGCGCTTGCACACTGTGGTCCCCAGCATCCCATTCACTCCCCTGCTGCAGGCAAAGTGATCACTGTATAGTAGACCAAGGAGGTGGGCTGAGACTCCTACAACCCGGCTGCCTTGCTTTCTCAGACCCAGATAGGTTCTTAGCTAGCCAAAAGCACTGACACATTTTGTCATAAATGACACACTACAGTAAGCGCTTCCTCCCCCACTCATTGTCCCTACACGATGCTTCATTAAACAGCACATCCTTAAATTGGAATCCCACAAGCTCACCTGAGAAGAGCTGATGTTATTTGGCACCAGCCAGCCTGTGTACCCTCAGTTCTTCGTATCTGTATGGGATTCGCAAGTAGCACAAGCGAGGAGAGGGAGGCAGAAGGATGTAACTGATCATCTTGCATTCACCCCCCAGACCACAGTTTTCTTTACTCATCTGCAAAGGTTAATCTTCTCAGGACAGAAAAAAAAAGTTAAAAAAATTTGTACTGTGATGACTTCCAAGAATTCAAACCCGACACAGAACTTTTCATTAAATACATTTTCTCCCTTCTCTCCTAACAAATTGCTTTCAAGAGCCAAACAACTAGCCTGTAAATCACTAACTGGAGAGCACACCAGGCTACCACCATTACCTGATTAATACTGCAAATGCAACAAGACGCCACAGCAAACAGGAGAATTACCTACCAGATGCACTCATATCTTGCTTTCAAACTGATACCTGTGTTTTCTCACAGCTCTATCCCAATGTCAAGCAACATGTTCACAATATCACCAAAAGGCAATAAGATTCAGGACTGTTGGTGATTTCCCACCGTTGTCTCCCAAGATGCACAAGGAGCAGGACCTTGCAACGTATCTCCATGGGGATCGCGCACATGATACATCTCAACCGAACTTACATGGGAACACTTTTCACACACAAGTGTTTTTAGAAAGAGGAACCAAACCACCAGAAGTGTGTGCACACAGCAGGAAGCAAAGCATGTTCCATGACATCTGTGTCCACAGTGTGCTGAAACAGAGCACAAACCAGTCCTCATGTAATCAGTTGACTCTGGAAAGGGAAAAACCTACATCAACATTTCATCTCACCCCCACAGTCAGTAGCTTTTAAATAGTTCTCATGCAATGAAACCATTTGGTACTGAGTGTGTCTTTTATAGGTCACTTCCTGCAAAGACAAATTTCAGCAACTGTAAAAATAAAAACCACAAACAAACAAAAAAAAGTAACACACTAAAGGCCAAGAACTCTGCTTTGCTTCACTAACCAAATCAAAAAGACCCACTCAACCAAACCTAGTGTTTTCCTGGTTCATTGATGGCAGCTCAAAGTCCAGAGATTACTCCCATGGGGAATGGGGCAGGACAACATGAGCTGTTGAGGAACAAACCTGAAGAGTTTTCCTGTACCAGAGCTGACACAGCAGGAAACCTTTCCTTTAGCAGAAATGCACAGGAACTTTTTGCATAGGGAAGAGTATTCCTTTCAACCATGTTAAATACGCACATTGCCATCCTAATTTCAAGTAATTTTAGCAAGTTTCATACTAGGAGCCTTAAAAAAAAAAGCTCTCAAACACACACAAAGCAATCACGTACAAGGTAACCAGACACTGTAGGCAGCAGGACAGCTTGAAGAAGGCAATTCAAAGCCTCAGCCTCTCTTCTAGCATCCATAGTTGAGTTTGTCCCTCCCATTCCTGTATCCTCCCAAGCCAGATCATCAGGCAGGAGCCCAGCTCTGCAGTGGCTGCTCCAGTTCTCCCCAAGGATGGGTTCCCACATCTACACCCTCTGAGGCATGGTCCCACAGCAGCCATCCACGCTGAACACCACACTCTTCCTCTGACAATTTCTCTGCCTCGCTCCAAGATCACAAAACATTTGTTGCCTCTTTCCTGAATGTGTTGTTTAAATTAGAGGATACCCTACCACAGCCACCAAGCAAGAGGACCTCAAATGCTCACCTTGCAACACACAGCCTAACATGAAGGAAACAACTAAAAATCCCTGGTGGTAAACAGATTGTGTTTCTATACCTTTACCTGTGTCCAGCACTCACACTGTGCTGAAGTTTTGCCCCACTGTCTCTGATTACACCACAGCACTCCACTGAAGCCACAATCTTCAAGAGAGTGTGACAACAGCCCCAAAACAGCTGCAGCATCTACTTTGAAAGTCAGGTAAAAAAGACTCCACCCTCAAATGGGGAAAATAAAAGGCTAACAAATGCTAGCACCAGGCTCTATTACAAGCAGGTGTTGCTCTACTGCAATTGTGTGTGGGAAAAAAAACCCAGGCACTTACAAAGAACAATTAGATACCTGACATCAGCCCTTCATTGAGAGGCAGCTCAGATTTTGGAGCAACTTCTGAGCCCTCCTGACAAAACCAGTCCCACCTGCTCCCTTCCCACCTTGCACAGGGCTTTGACAGCATGACACATCATAGGATCTTCCACCTCTCCATCTCCTGACTCCATCCCAGCCACCAAAGGAGCTCACGCTTGCCTGTGACTCCAACGCAGGGATGGTGAGCATGGTTCACTTGGAATCACATGCACAAGGTGGCCAAGAACTAGCCCTGCTCCTGGCCATGACAGAGTCTCACAGGAGAACTATGCTATGATACCTCTAGCCAAGTTACTTAATAGCTTATGGGACATGAACAACCTAAAAGCCCTTCAGTCCAGGGGCTAAAAGAACATCACATAGAAAATCACAGCATTTCACAATGCCTGTGACAACCCAATCGAGGTCTCATTGTCTGAGTGGTGAACTATTCTTGTTGGTCACTCCAAGCAGGGATATGCCTTTCTTAGCCTGGCAGGGATACTTTTATTTATATATAGTGCAAATATAAAAGAAAACAAAATCCAACATACCACTTACGAGCTGAGCAGATCGCTGCGGCCTCAAAGCACACAGAGATTCCAGCTCAGATGCCAATTCAGTTACTACTTCACCCAGCTACAAAACTGCTTCAAACATGAAAACTTCCTTAAAAGGACCCTATCAAGGCATTTTCATATCACTTTTATTAACTGTTTTTTTGCAATAAATCCTCAGAAGACTGAATCCAGAATCTCAATTCTTATTAACCATTTCTATGCACACCAGCTTGCTCTTATTTTCTGTGTGTATTATCAATGGAAGTCACAGCGTGCGCAGGACTGAGAGGGAAGGGGAGGAAAAGCAAGGATTAATCCTCAACTCATGAACAACTGAGACCCCTCTTTGAAAGGGATTCCAATGAAAACTTCAGATGACCAACGAATGCACCGTTGGTTTAATGAATGATGACACAGATTGCACAACAAAACACACAGCCAGACTGTGCTTCCATTTTTGAGCACAAATTTGGCAGCGTCTCCACAGAAATATTTCCCTTATTACGGTCAACAGGCTGCAAAGCAGTTCTTCAGTGCAGTCCTAAAAAGACCACAGCCCTATTTAAGAATTAGCAGTGTTGTAATTGCCAGGGATTTCCACTGGAAGAGCTTGGAAAGGAACACAGACATCTCCCTCACCACACATTTTCATAACATTAGACCCATCTCTTTCCTACACTCTGTCAAAAATGACGCCAACCATGATTCACTTGCAGGACAGCAAGCTTGGCAGCATGACTTTAAACACACACACCTCCTAATCAACCAAATCAGGAGGAAAAAAAAAAAAAAGTCTTCAGCTTCACAATTGCCATTTAGGGGCTCCTAAACAGTCTTTTATTCATAGAACAGATCCATAGCAAAGAATATTTTAGCCTAAATGCAGACACACAGGCCTCCCCAGACCAAATCACAGTTCACATGTTTCATACAGTCCAGGTCATAGCGGGGCTACATTTAAGCATCATCCAAGAAGACAAACAGGTTTCTCGATAAATTGCAGCCTTTAATCACTCTTCAGCACTTCCACAGATCAGCTTTGCCTTTAAAACACATTTGTCTTCTCAACACACTTTTTCCCCAGCTAGACTTGCACAGTACTCATGTTAAGACAGTCACCCCCTGCTCCAAGGGGATGCCAAGCCCTGTGCTCCTGGGAGCAAGGTCTGGCTTCTCCCCTGGAAACACCGGCTCCCAGGTGAGAGCAATCCTTTCCCACCTCTAAGGAAACATATATAGCATAACCTAATCCAAAGGAAAAGGGTCTTCGATTTCAATACCCCCCTTATGCTTCCAGACCTGCTCTGTCACTGGTTAGCAAAGATGCCAACTGCCTGCAGACAGTCTGGCTCCTATTCACATTCCATTTTTAAAGCATCATCTACTCACCAGGGAAAAAAAGGATCAGCCACAAAACATTCACAAAAAATAATTAAAAAAAGCAAACCTAAAGCTATGTGACTGCAGATGTGAATTATTCACAAGCTAAACTTTGAATAGCCACCCATCATACCTGCACACACAGTTTCCTTTCTTGACTAATTTTGGTGGCGGCTTGTTTTAGTTTGGGTTGGTTTTGGTTTTTTTTTCAGGGGTTCTGCATGGGTTTTTTGGTTTTTTTTCTTTTTTCAGTTTTCAGGGTGTTTTTTTGGAAAGCAGATCACATTGCCACAAGCATCATGTCAGCAGCAAGACCCAGCATGCAGACACCAGCCAGCAACTCACACAGCATGGGTTTACCCTCCCCAGTCCAACGGCTCTTACATAAGCTAGCACAGTTAGAGGGAGATAAAATCAGCAGAGCCAGGACATGGGCTGAGAAGCAAACAGCATCTCATTATTTTCAAGGTCGAGAAAAAAAAAAGAAAAAAACCCCTAACCCTCAAGTCACACATTATTCACAGCTGCCTATGAACCAATTCAGCACCAGTGCTTCCTTCAACTCAAATCATACTCCAGTTCTCCACAATTACAGCCTACCTGTAAAGCAAGCATTCTCCAACATACTTCCAACAAGGGTGTACGTGTGTGTAGAAAATGCACATCTCTAGAGCACCACTTCAGTGCAAGTTTGGATTTCACGCAGATTTACACACCAAAGCACCTTTCCCATGTCCCCCCCAAGCCCCAGAGCAAACCCAGCCAAGCAGGGAGGACACAGGTTAAGAGGCAGTACCTGCATCCATACAATGTAAAACAGATGCTGCTGGAATTTATCACTGATTAAATCACAGCTTTAAAAAGCACCACAACCAGTCACATTCCAGAGAAGAGAGATTATGGGGGTTTTTTGTTAAATGAAAGGGGAGAGAGGAAGGAAAATAATTGCTCTCAAGAATAGCTCCAAAAAGGCGTAGTCTGGGAATCCCTTCTAGGTGAGACACTCAAAACAAAGAAGGTGGAGTATCCCACTCTCTCGAGGGAGGGATGCTTCCTGCTAGAGACAGGGCTCCCACACAAGAAAGAGATTTTTATGCAGAGCTATGAAGACCAACACACCCCATTGTCCACCAGCAGGAGCCTTCCCGCATTCAGAGAGGCTTCAGCACAGGCCAGGCTTTGAAGGGGGAAGTGGGGGGAAAGGACAGGACACTCAGGGTCTTTCAGGTGTCTTTACAAATATCCCCAAGGAAGGGGGAGCTGTAGGGTAAAAGGAATTAGGAAAAAAAACCACAGTGCCGTTCAAGGGAATCAGAACAAGGAGAAGGACGGGTCAGGGCCTTTTCAACAATGGCACCAGCAATGCTTTGGGCCAAAACCCAACAAACAGAGAGAAAAGGCACAAAGGGGGATGTAACACCCCCCTCATCTCTGAATAAGGTTATTTTAAGCTTGTCTCCTTGGAGCTACCCTAATATTTTCTCTCATGACTCAAGTCACTGGGGAAGGGAGTTAGAGCAGAGGAGGGGGGAAGGGGAAAAAGAAAAAAAAAAAGGAGAAAAAAAAACCAAAAGAGACACCTTAAAATGGCCTTCTAGATAGGGCAAAGCTTCAGAAAAGATCAAAGGCAAACTGGGCTCTGCCTTACCTGGAAAAGTGTGTGGGTTGGGTGACCCCCTTTTAAGGCACTTTGAACAGAGGACGTGCACAGTGTAGTACAGGCCCGGCCATTCCTGGAGCAGGACATTCAGTTCTTCCACTAAAGGGGTAATAGCTTGCCAAGCTGTCCAGATATTTGGTAGGGACGCGTGACTAGCAATAGAAAGAGTATCTGGCTGCAGAGTTCCCCTGGCAGGCCGGTAACTCACCACCACGGGCACCTTTCCCCGGTAGGCATAGATCTGGTACTTGCCATCGGACCGCTGAACCACATGGCTGTTAATCTGGACGCTGTAGCGTGCAAACAAGCCGGGTGGGAAAATGAATGGAAAGCTATATTCAATCTGCAGCTGCTCGACCACGAAGGACTGTCCGCTCAGATTGGCACCGTTGATCCACGCCTCTGCGTGTGGCACCTCATTTTTCACGTAGCAGGGAAATTTGTACCAAGCAGCCGCCCCATTTAGAGGCTTGCATTTGGGTTTGTTGACACAGTAACAGAGCCCCATCTTCTCCAGCAGCTCCAGGATGAGCTGCAGATCCTCCCGGCTCTGGATGTGGGGCTTAAGGAGGAGACGGATAACGTGGGCAGGGAGGAGGCCGTGCAGCAAGAAGCCCTCCACATAATGATGGAGCTGAGTGGCCCTCAGTTCATCAATGTGGGTGTCGCTGAGCAGTTTCTGGAGCAGCACCGTGGCATCCCGCTGGCAGAAGACATTGAGGATGTCAATGAGCCGTGGCAGATTGTGGAACACATACTCCCGCAAGGTGAGGTGCTCCTCAAAGTAGAGCAGCTTCCCACTCTCGTGCAGGTAGGACAGGGCACTCTGGAGCCGATCCTCTGTCAGGCCCGCCTGCAAGCCTAACCGGGCAGAGTCCCACCAGCTAAGCCACAGCTGCTGAGCTTGTGGCTGGAAGTGCAGCTCCTCCAGCACTTGCCAGGATTTGGGCAACACTCGGTGCAGGTTCGGGAAGATATCCCGGTGCTCAGCCACCGAGAGGAGCTTGTCACGCAGGCGATGCACCTGGCAGCGGTCCCGGCAGCTGAAAGGCAGCACTGGAGAGAGGATCTGTGGACGGTGGTTGAGAAGGTACTGAAACTGGGCTTTCTTTCGCCGCAAGTTCTTGTCTGAGACCCCATAAAAGGCAGCGTGCGGGCTGGAGCAGCGCAGGTCAAAGTCCTGTCCCAGAGCCTCATCCACCTGCTGGACCAAGCTCTGGAGTCCCTCAGCATCCCTCTTCTCCTGCTGAGCGATCTGGTGATGGATATCCAGGCACTTCTCTTCCAACTCCCGCTCTGCACAGAGGTCAGCGTGGGTTCCCACCATGCACACCACAGCATGGGGCACCTTGGAACCAAGCCAGTGCAAGAAATAGCCCACAGAGGGGTAGAAGCGCTGAGGGACGTAGGCACTCAAATTCACCACCAGCACATACAGGGCTCCGGGGGAAAGGAAGAAAGACTGGATCACATCGTAGCTCGGGTCCCCCGCCAGCTCGTACACAATGAATGTGAGGCCCCTCTCTGCATCTGCTGTCCAGTTCATCACCTCAATGCCCTTGCTGCCTCCTGACAGACCCAGTCCTGATGGTACTTGTGAGGCATCTGGTGGCAGTGACGGTGCAGGGCACGGTGTTTCCCCTTTCACTCGTTGAGAGGGAACGCGAGAAGGAATGTCCTGCCGCTCAATGGGGAGACGTTCCAGCTGCCGCACTGCAGGTACCCATGCTGAGGAAGTGTCCTGAGGCTCTAGGAAGGAGCAACAACCAAGTGACGCTCTCCCAACGTCCTGCTGCTGCCCAGGGCACGCTCTCCCAACGTCCTGCTGCTGCCCAGGGCACTCTCGGGGGTGGGTGCTTCCTGCCTCCAGACTTCCCACATCCTCCCTCTGCCCATCCTCCTCCATGAGGCATCGCCTCAGCAGGGTCTTTCCTGCATCCTTTTGTCCCACGAGGACCAGCTTGAGGCGGGGTTTGAGGGCAGGCTGGGAGTGGGCCAGTTCCTGCTGGTAGGCTGCGATGTAGGGGATGCCTTTCATGCAGACCTCATAGGGGGGCTGGATAAGGGGGTTGTCTTTGATCTTCCAGAGGGTGACACGGGAGAGCTGCCCAAAGCCCTCGGGCAGGATGGCAATCTGGTTGCCTTGCAGGACCAGCTCCTCCAGGCTGTGGAGAAGCACGATGGAGTCAGGCAGGTAGCGGATGCGGTTGTTGTCTAGCCAGAGGGTGCGGAGCTGGCGGAGCTGGCAGAGGTGAGGAGGCAGCAGGGTGAGCTGGTTGCGGCTCAGATAGAGCTCCTCCAGACTGGTGAGTGCCAAGATGGCAGCAGGGAACTCCCCCAGCAGATTGGAGGACAGGTTCAGCATCTTGAGCCGCTGCAGGCTGCCGAAGCCGGCGGGAAGGGCCCGCAGCCGGTTGCCGTCCAGCATGAGGCTCTCCAGGGCGCTCAGTTGGCAGAGGCCCTCGGGCAGGGCCGCCAGCCCTGTGCCGCTCAGCCAGAGGATCTTGAGGCGGCCCAGGGCGGTGATGCCTTCGGGCAGGGCCCCGAGGTGGCGGTTGCCGGAGCAGTCGAGCTCCTCCAGGGCAGCCAGCTCCAGCAGCGGGGCGGGGAAGGAGGGCAGCAGGTTATGGTCCACGTCGAGGGCACGGAGGTGCCGCAGGCGGCCCAGGCCCTCGGGCAGGCGGCGCAGGCGGTTGAAGCTGAGGTCGAGCTCCTCGAGGCGGCACAGGTCGGCGAGGCGGGGGGGCAGGCCCGGGCCGTCGGCTCCCAGCTCGTTGTGACTGAGGCTGAGCTTGCGCAGGCCCCGCAGCCCCGCCAGCGCCCCGCCGTCCCCCAGGCCCCGCAGCCGGTTGTGGCTGAGGTCCAGCTCGGCCAGCCGGCCCAGGTGGCGCAGCGCGGCGGCGGGCAGGCGGCACAGCCGGTTCCGCCGCAGGCTCAGCACCCGCAGCCCGCTTAGGGCGGCGCCCACCTCCTCGGGGAGCTCCTCCAGCCCCCGCCCGCTCAGGTTCAGCGCCTCCAGCTCCCCCAGCGCCGCCGCCGGGAGCGGGCGGCGAGGCGCGGCGGAGGGGGGCGGCGGCGGCGGCCCCCCCGGCGGCCCCTCATCGGGCTCCGGCTCTGTCTCGCTGCCGCCGCCGCCGCCCCGCAGCTTCCGTGCACGCAGGGCGGCGTCGCGCCACAGCCGCACCGCCTTCGGGGGCTCCGTCTGCGCCATGGCCGGGGGAGCGGGCCCCCCGCCCCGTCCTACCTGCCGCCGCCGCTGCTGCTCGCCATGAGCGCAGCGAGCTCTGGGGCTCCCCGCGGCTCCGCGCCGGCACTGCCCACCGCGCCGCTCCTGCCCGCCGCACCGCCCCGCGCACGTAGCCGCCGCCACCGCCCCGCCGGGGGCGGGACACGGGCACGGCCCGCCCCGCACCGCCCCCGCAGCGGAGGAAGGATCCCTGCCTCCGTCCCCCACCCATCGCATCGTCCGGCACGGCCCCGCCGCCTCCCCTCGGGTGCTGCCGGCGGGGTGAGCCCGCCCGGGCCGGGGGGCGGTGGTGCCCCAGGACCCTCGGGTGTGGCAGCAGCCGGGGCCCCGGGGTCTCGCCCTGCCCCTGGGCTCGCTGCGGGGTTTGTGAGCATTGAGGCTGTAGCGTTGCTGATCTCCGCGTCGTTTCTGACAGGCAAAGGCTGGCTTTTCATCCCGACCGGCGAGAACCTGAGATGAGCCTTCCGTTAAACACGCGTGTTTCCTCGTCGGACGGTGCGAACGCCCGTGACTCTGTGGTTAGTCAGAGCAACTCCGCCACCTTTCTGCCGCGCTTTGTTTCCTTTGCTGCAGACATCTGGCCAGATCCTAAACACTGCCTTCTTCGGGATGCGCAGCCGAGCTTTGCTCCCAGGGCTCAGAGAAATACACCTGGAAATTTCCACCTCTGCTACAGGGGGACCATGAGGCAGGCTGAGGGAGGCCGTGGATGCTCGGATCTCCTGAGTTGTGTGACCTTACCTGTACAAATGCTAGTGACGCGCTGTGGCCAAAGGTTCAGAGGTTTTCAAATGTTCCTGGCTTTGTACAGCACTGAATACTCCAGCGTGCTTTGGGGTCTTGAGAACAGTCGCTTCCTCTCACCTTGCCATGTTGTAACAGCTACCATTAAAGCGTACTGTGAGCTATGACTTCCACCAGGAAAAGAAAGAAAAGCATTTGAAATGAAAAGTGGGCTCTAGGGCAGCACTTTCACAGCTTTTATGCTCTTCGTTATTGTAGAGAGCCCTCACAAGAATGACACCTCTTTTGGATGGCCATGCACATCTAACCGTGGTTCCATTTGGAGAGGAGTGAGCTGAACCGACATGGTACAGAGCCATAGTCACTGCGCTAATTTGCTAAATTTACTAATTACTAAAACTGCAAATCACAAAGGCTCAGGTTCAGTTGCTGTCTTTCCCATCAGTAACAGACAAGCAGAGACAAAAAACATCTCTTTCAGGACCTCTGAGTGCTAACAAACCTTCACCAAGTTTCTGCTAAACACCTTTCGGAGCATGAGGTCAGCCTGGGTAGGAAAAAAATTGCAGTGTTGGCTGGTAAATCCAAAGGACGCAAAGGATGGGGAGGAAAGCCGGTGGCCCTGGGAGAAAGCATGGCTGGGTGAAAGTAAGACCCAGCTCTAAGCATGGTTCAGGAGCTGCCCAAAGCCAGCAGAGGCAATCCTGGGGTCTGGGCCCATGGTTTGGCTCCAGGGCCATCACTCGGGCTCAGGGGGAACATGTATGCAGGGACACTCACGATCCAGGAGGCTCTGCTGAGAGGGACTAAACCTGAGGATAAAACTCTTCCCATCCTTCCTGCCTGGGATTGGAGTCAGATCCTGACCCTGTGAAACAGACACTTCATGGCCTCTTGCTAAATTGTGCCCAGTTAGATCTAGTTTCTAGGATTACCCTCATTTTGGTGTTTTCTTTTTTTCAGAGCATCCCTGCACTGGTTCAGTACATCTTTTATTCCAGCTAACAAAGTTTTTATGTCTTTGCTTTTCCTGAAGATTGCTTGGGAAGTAATTCTTCTTTGCGTGCCAAAAGGAACACCCTCCTTCTGTGCTTCAAAAGTAGCACATTCAATTCCTCCTGGAGAAAGAGTAATTCTCTCCTCCCACCCTCTTGCCCAATGGCTCTTGTGATACCAGGTCAATGGTTCCGTTTCAACTCTCTGCATGCAAAGCCACTCAGCCTGTCGCTGTCAAAATCACGTTTAAATCAAGATGATGTTTCTAAAAATAAAAGATCCCTGCAGGGAAAATTGACTCCAGCATCAAATTTGCGGCTAATTTCCTTGCTCCCTGTGCCTTGTGCAGGTAAAGACAGATAAAGCAGCATCATTCTTGGGGGCCACCCACCCTGTGACGCCCATGAGCACTGCAGATCCTCTCTGAAGCCGGGGCAGGCTCTCAGTTGCTCTATGACCTGCAGCAAGTGTGATCCAAAAAGCTGCCACTCTGCACTAGCCTCTTGCTTCCCATGGGAAAACTGGACAAACCCCTCCACCGGGAACACAGCTGCTTGACTCATCCAGCTGAAAAATACCAGGGAAAAAAGCGCTTATCTCCACATGCCTGCTGGTAGAGGTCGTGGCTTGTATTAAACACATCTTTCTGACAGCATGCAAGGGCAGGAGCTGGCCGATGCAGGGAAAGTTTTGCCTGTCAAAAACTCTGTCACAAATATGCAAAGCAGCAGGAGCTGAATGCACCCCCAAGGTGATGGAGAAGGGGGAGAAAAGTCATGCAGCATGAGTTAAATTTCAGTGAGCTCCTGTCGGTGGTGAACGAAGCTAAGCAAGAAAAAACATGACGAACAGCATGCTGGCACAAAGCCATCCACAGTGCTGCTCAGAGGCTGTCCAAGAAGGAAAGCTCTGCTGCTTTCCCACGAGCCTTACAGTTTATCCTACTATACCTGCACGGGTATGCGAATCTGTAACTTCAAACAGCCAGGCATGGTGGCTCTTGGCTTCTTCAACATATTCACCACAGTTAAAGCTGCCAGTTGTGAGTGAGATACTTTCTGGGGAAAGGGAAGATTTTGTTTCTCACAAAATGTAGCTTTTGCTACAGACCTAGGTGATCCCATTTGCTTAGGCAGAGGAGATGTGTTTCTCCAGAGGACTCCCTCACTTCCTCTTGATTTACTTGTCAGCATACTAGAAGTCCATTAAACATGAGCACCAACATGCTGGATGCTGGTTTTGGAGACATTTCCTATTTGTTGGAACTCACAAATATTCAGAAACTACCCTGAGCCCCTCTCCTAGCTGTCATCAGCTGGGGCTGAGAGGCAGGTGGCTGTAAAATTGCCGGCAATGCTATAAAGCATTTTGTTTAAAAAAGAAAAAGAAATTAATCCCATTTCAGTGGATTCCATTAGATACCAGAATTGCATTTGGGGTTATTAATTTTAAATAGCGGCGATGGAAAGTCCTATTGATGGGATTGAATTATTCAGCTGAAGTCTGAGGTACCTCCACTTTAGTGAGCCCTGCAGCTGCATCATTAATGAGATTTCTATCTAAAGCACCTCGCTTCTGGGTCAGGGAAAAGACACTGACTTATCAGTGGTATTTTAGAGCCTGACTGTGGCTTTGCAGGACAAGAGGTGCAAATGTAACCAGCCACTTGTGACAGGACGTGAATGTAAATCAGCTCAACAGAAGCATTGAGTGGATGTGGAGAGCACTGTGGGCCACTGCAGAGCTCATGGGCTCTGGCACCAGCACTGAGCGAGGCTGGCATCTCCTCGGGAGACTGGTTGCCCTTCACACTGTCAGACATGCAGCCCAGATGGTAAAACCCCAGGTTTCTGTTTAAGCAGCAATTGAAGAAACGACGTTTCCAAGGGCTCAGTAGCTAGCTCACGAACAAGCAATGGGTTGATATCTCCCAAAGTTACTCCTTGACCTTAAGTAGAAATGAGGAAAAGTTTCCCAGAACTGGATTCCCCACACTGTTTTCCTCACTGTTTTAGCAGGAATGATATGAATCTACCCCAAGGCACACCAAGCCATATACAGATGGTGATGGCAGCACTGGAAGGGCTCCTGGACATGCTTTGGGCAGGGCTGGGGAGGACAGCACTGCTGCTTGCCTTGTCTCTCTGAGGGAAGCAGTGCTGCTGTATATGTGGGGCAGGAAGGTGGAGGCTTGGGAAAAAATTGGGGGCTGCAATGGGATAGGGACCCCCACCCAAAGGTGGGGGTCTGACGAGGAGGTGCAACCCCAGAACTACTTGGCATCACAGTCTGTGAAACCCAGGGCCAGACCTTCCCGTGGGCAGGTCTCAGACTGTGAATCTGCTACTTTTACTTGTTCCTTCCCAGGCACAGCTTTCGTAGAATCAAAGAACGGTTTGGGTTGGAAGGGAGCTTAGAGATCATCCAGTCCCAACCCCCTGCCATGGGCAGGGACACCCTCCACCAGCCCAGGTTGCTCAAAGCCTCATCCAGCCTGGCCTTGAACCCCTCCAGGGATGGGGCACCCACAGCTCCTCTGGGCAACCTGGGCCAGTGTCGTGCCACCCGCACAGGGAAACATTTCATCCCAATATCTCATCTAATCCTTCGGTCCCCGACACCCTCGGATTTCTCTTTCTCACTCTCGCCGCTGACAGCCTCCGCCTGCCCCAGCTGCCGGCTTCCCCCCCTGCGCAGCCCGCCGCGGGGATCCCGAGCCCGGGCAGGGCCGCCACCGCCCCGAGCTGTGCCCCAAGGCCGCCAGGGGGCAGGCGCGAGCCGCTGACCCGCCGGGGGGCGGGTCCCGCCGAGCCTACGCCCCGCCCTCCACGTCCCGTGCCGTCCCGCGGCCACAGCGTGTGCGTCACATCCGGACGCTGCGCATTGTGATTGGCCGGGTGCGGGCGGAAGTGTGGGCGGGGGTTGCCGCCGTTGCCGCAGTGACGGGGCCGGGAGAGGGGGGGCGGGGGAGGGTCAAGATGGCGGTGCCGCCGCGTCGCTCCCAGCACCATCACCACCATCACCCACCGCCGCCGCCGGGGCCGGCTTCACCGTCAGCTGCCGCCTCGCCGCCGCGCAGCCCCAGCCTGGCGCCGGCCGACCTCGTCCCCGCCGCCCAGCGCCACAGCCTGGCCGGCCCCGAAGGCGAGGCTCCCCCCGAGGCGGAGCGGCCTCCGGCCCCGGAGTGCTCGGAGGGTGCGGGTGCCGCCGCCCCGGGCCCGCCGCCGGGCTCGGGTAGCAGCTCCAGCAGCTCCTCCTCGTCCTCCGCTTCTTCTGCATCGTCGTCGCTCGCGTCGAGCCCGGCGGCGGAGAGTCCCGAGGCGGCGGGCCCGGGCGCGGCGAGCGGGGCCTTCCGTGAGCTGCTGGAGGCCTGCCGCAATGGGGACGTGACGCGCGTGAAGCGCCTGGTGGACACGGGAAACGTCAACGCCAAGGACATGGCCGGCCGCAAGTCCACGCCGCTGCACTTCGCCGCCGGTGGGTACCGGGACCGGGGAGGGGCCGGGGCCGGGCTAGGCTGGCTTCCCGTTCCCGGTGAGGGCTGAGACTTCCCGGGAGGAGCTTCCCTGGCCCCGGGGAGCGGACCTCCGGCATCGCGGTGGGCCGGGAGAACTGCAGTGTCAGCTGAGAGGAGTGCGAGCACGCCTCCGGTTGTGGGGGAAGGCTGTTAAATCTCCTTTTTTGTCCTCATCAAATGGAAAAAGATCATTCGTTTGGGTGAAGCCACTGGGAAAGAAGGCCCTGGAGGTGTAGGGGAGGCTGCATGATCTAAAAATACAGACGATTTTCTCTGTATTTGACACGCGGGCTGCAAACTTGTGCGTGTGTGCTTAGGAAGTGAGAAGCTGGAATTCGGGACAGAGTTGGCTTGAAGTTAAAGGTTTCACGTGTATTGTGGTAACTCTTGAAAGTCAGGGACGCCTGTGATGCATGCAGACTTGATAGGAATCAAAGGCGTTGCCTTGTACTTGGCGGCTTTTTTCCCTTTTATTTGAGCATAGCTGCTGATTGATCTTTGCACCTCTTGTGGTCTGAGTGGGCTGGGGAAGGAGGTGAAGTGAAACAACTGAAAGAAGTTATGCATGTGTCCAGGAGAAAATATGCCTCTTAGAGAAGAGATGTCATTGCGATCAGAAATTATGTCGTAAAAGCAATTAGCAGTGAGGTCCGACAGTTTACATTAACTGGAAGTAAACATTACCTTCTAGTAAGTGTAGCTGTTAGGGGTTAGTGTGTTCCATAAGAGCAACTTTTTGTACAGGCTGTGGTCTTCACTAGGGGTACAGGGCACATGAAGTTCATGGTAAAAGTAAAATGAGGAAGATGTTTTAAATCATCAGCCCTAACTCAGGACTTGCACAATTGCTAGGTCTGTGGTCAGGCTGAGGGGTTCTGAATGTGTGCCACAGCGTTATGGAACTGGACCTTACGTAGGAAGGGGCACAGACATTAGTACACATAAATTAAGGTAATTAACACGATTGTATTGACTTGTTGGTATTCAAATACTGGCACGTAGCTTTAAAACACTGGTGAAAGTGATAATACAAATTAACGTTTCATGGCGTAAAGTTGCCTGAAACTCTTGAATAGTGGTGCTCAATTTATCAGTCAGATAATACTCTGAGATTTTGTGGGTTTGTTTTCATTTTCAGCATACAAGTGGCATTTCACAATGCCCCTAAGGGAATTTCTGGTCCTGAGCTGTTTCCTTTTCATTCTTTGATCCTTGAGCACGACCTTATGCAAGTGGAGTTTAAAACACAGCAAATTTCTGGAGTATGGAGATGGACTTAATTTTAGTGAACCCTGGAACATAATGCTGGTACAACTGCATGTGTGCGCATGAAGTTTGTAATGTTTCAGAAAGCTCATCTTGAGCCTGCTTTGCTTGTTCTGCATTCAGACTTAAAATCAGACTTTGCGGCTTCTTAAACTCTGAGATCTCCCGTTGTAACTTCGGTGTTAGTACAAACTCTAGTGCTGAAGTGGCAGTGGTAACTTCTACTTTGATTAGGGAAGCAATGGACAAAACTTACTTAAGGGGTAAGGGCTTTGATAGAGTCAATAAGATGTGATGTTATAGCAGTGGAAGATGCTTCCTTGTGGCATGATGAAAACGGTAGATAAAGTTCTTGTACCTAACAAGTTTCTGTATCTGTTTTTCTAGATTTAAAGACTTTCCTCTGCTATCATACATATTTTATCTCAAGTCACTGCAGTATGTCTGGTCCAAAAGGATTTGATGTGCATTAGTCAGGTTTCTTATTAGAGAGATCTTGAGGTTCTGTAAGGGTGGTGTTTGAATGCAACTGATCTTAGGCAATATGTATCTGCCAGTGATGCAGTGTGTTGATTTGTTGTTCTCCTTTGTGGGCAAAAGGAGAAATAAAATGGCTTGCTGATGAGCATAGGAGAGTTGGAGAGAGCAGTATGCAGTGTTTTAAACTGCTTCTTTCAAACCTCTTGAAGCTAAACTCTTAGATGACAAGAAATCTTCCCACTTCTGATCTTGTGGTTTACATTTCCCAGTTTTGGGGGTAGCTGGATTTTTTTTTTATTTTTTTTCTTTTTTCTGTGGGTAGTTGACTTGTCCCTAGCTCAGTCTGGTGTTCTCAGGTTCTCTCCTTTTTGGCAGTAATGCCAGGCAGTTAAATGACTTTTACTGTAACAGGGGAGGGCAACTTCCCTGCTTCTAGTTCCTTGTAAAAGCACTAAGTTCAGGTTTCCTTCAGCCTTGTGACGTTTCTAGTTTCAAAATTACCTTTATCTCCTTTCTCATGGCAGAAGGAAGATAAAAGGGGTGACTTCGGAGAGCATTCATAATCCTTAGCACATATGTAAGCTGGGGATAAGGTGAGAACTGAAATTTTGGTAATCAATTATTTAAAAAGCTAGGGATAGAGCTAAATCCATTTCTAGAAGTTGAAGCCGTGTGTCAGTTATCCACTTCCAGATAAAACGTGCATGGCCACATCAAGTTGAAGCAACGGTGTTACCCAGATTTTCTTTATCTGGGATATCTGAATTGTCAGTTGATTTGAATGAAGGGGAATCAGTTCTTCAGGTCTGTGTTGAAATGTCAGCTGAGTTCAGTGTACTGAATAGATCTGACCTGCTTTGGTTAGCTATTAATAATGGAGAAATTAACATTAAGGACATAGCAGGGTGATAGAGACCTCTCTTGTCAAGCAGGAAGAGGTTGAATAAAGGATCATTTTCCTTTCATTCTCCAACTGAACTGTTATTCTAGCAGAGCTTCTGTTGAAATTCTGAGTGTCTTTCAGGCTATGTGGTGTTCAGCTTTTCCTTTGCAAGTGGTTTGAAGGATTCTTCTCTAGAGACACATGCTTGGAAAGAGGGAAACTCAGTAGTGTTGTGACTGCTGTGTGGATTGCGGGATGTTTGGGTCTGGTACCAGTGCAGGCTTTGGATATTGTCCAACAGCCCAGAAGAATTGGAATTAAAAGCAGATTCTAAAGACTTGAAAGTGATCAAGTGACTTAAAAAAATACAAAAAATAAATTAAGGGAAACTATTAAAGTATTCATAGCTTTTGCCTTCAGTTTTTTCAATCAAAACTAGGTTACTTACAACTGAAAAAAATAAAGAGCAGCTGTGCTAGGCATGAACAAAGGTATGTTTGGCTCAAGGCTTTATCATTACTGGTGGCCAAAAGCAGATGTCTAGGGTAGAGTTACATGCTTGCTCTCTTTGTATATGATACATCTCTGAGTACTCTTCCTGCAGTTTGTAGCTCAGCAACTATTTGAGCAAGACTGTGTTTCTGCGTGTTAGTAGAAGCTCATCCTGTGGTAAGGAGCTCACTAAATAATGTTACTGTTAACTGGTATTAAAAGTAACTTGCTTCCTCTTGTGTTTTCAGTCCTATTCACTGGAATATCCTGTGTTCCGCTTAATGGTTCTCTTCTTCAAACTGCATTGAACGAGACAAACTATTCCACTTCCTTGCCTTGCCTTTCCATTGCACTCCTCCTCTGACCTGAAGATGTTTCACCTAATTTCCTTGGAAAAGTTCTTAACTGTCATTGTTGGTTTCGCCAGGTTGTGAACATTTTACTGTGATAGATGCCCCTCACTAGTTGAAAAATGTTATGGCTGTGCTGTCCTTGTAAACCGACTTGATGATCCTGCTTTTGGTGATGCTGTTGTCACATGGTTGACAAAATACCTTTCTAGCCTGCATAACCAAATGAGTTGGTTGTTCTGCACGTGTGAGAGGCAGATGTTTTTTTTTCCCTTTGAGGAATGCAGTTGACTTTTTTTGAGTGGTTGGATGATTTCAGCCCATGTGATAATGTGCCATGTTTTAGGTGGACTTTGTGTGAGATAGAATGGGACTTTATTCTCAGCCTACTTATCTTCTGTGAATCATTATGTGGTTTGCAGGCTGAGGGGGCCTGTGTTGGTCTATTGTGTTTGAAGCAAGTTGGCAGTGATGTTTTCATGGCTCTTTTGTGTGTCATTGTCTATTCATAGCACTTTCATACTAAGGTTGGCTTTCCAAGACTTTTCTACCTCTAATATGCCTAGATGGGGAGGACTCCTGTGATCTTTTGTCCGAAATCCCAGTTTTTTCCCAGAGCAAGCAAGAACTTGTAGGATCTGGTTCGCTAACGGACTTGCTCCTTCACTTCTGAAACAAGGTTTACCCTTACAAAAGGATATATATGTATTTGTTGTTGACACCTTGATTCATTTGTTTTTAGATCTAATAATAATAGTAATAGCACCTCTTTCAGAAATGACTGGGTGGATGGACTTGATAGAAATAGGCTGAGTCCTAGCTAACTTCTTCAAATAGCCACAGCCATAAGCTTGTGCAGTTCCACACCCGTTTGATGCCCAGTTCTGTACTGAGGAAGAGTTAGATGTTTCCAAAGTGGCTTTTGGAAGATAGGGAGTTGGGATCGCAAGGTGAAGTGCTGTTGGTGGTATCAGCCCAAACTCAGGCTTGGAGAAACCTGATTTAATGTGACTTGTTAGAGCATCAGCAATATTCCTTGTTTTCTTTCTGCTTGGGTTATAGTAATGGCAAAAAGCTGTTTGGGGAAAGTAGTTTTCTGTGAGTATGCTTTTGATATCACTCGTAATATCTTTTGGAAGTAAAATATTTTTATGAAGGCTAACATATATAATTGTTCTTTGGAAAATTTATTGAGTTCACGGCTTTAATATGGAAGGCAAAGGGATCTTACTTGGGTTGGAAAATAGTGGTTAGAGTTGAAGAGAGCTGGTCAAGTTGATTTGCCAATTAGCAAGCTGTTAGGCGTAAAAATGCGATCTGCTTCAACATGGGTAGGTTAGATAAGCAACTGAGAAGGCAGAACTAATATAACTAGCTACTGAGTGCTCCTTGAGGGAGAGCCAGGAAACAGCAAGAAGTAGGTGGCAACTTACTTCACACTCCACGCAGTGGAGAGGCACCTGAATTGACCACTCCGCCTATGGTGCAGTGTACAACAGGTCAGCTTAAGTTGCCCTGGGAAGCCTTGCTTGAGATAGCATTCTTAAACCACTTTGACTCATTTTGTTGCAGTTGTCTGTATATCCGTGCCATAGCAGAGGTGTCTGACCTTCTCATACAGTTGTTTGTAAAGCTAAGTCACTGATTACATCTGCCTTGTGCAACGTAAAGCAGTGGTAATAATTTTCAGCTGGATTCATATGGACAGAATGAGGAGTGCAGACTCTAGTCATTTTGGAAATGTTCTGTCAGCATTAGAGGCTCAGAGCCTGCAAAATGCAGACTTTTTCATGTGAAAAGATGAGTTGATAAATTACTTGCCTTGGCTTTAGAATTCTTTGTTTTTGTAGCGTTTGTAGTACATGAACTCTGTTAGTGTCACAAGCATATCACTTCCTAGGAAGTTTAAGTTTGCTTTCTTTGTGACTGGTGACTTGTTTTCTTGGATGGTCTTGCAATACTTTGTGCAGTGTATTCTATCTCCTTCCCATTTAAAATTCTTTGAAGGGATTATATGAGAGGATATAAATGCAAAATCTCAGACCCGCAGTAATACTGAACCAGATGCCCTTTTCCCCAGCTTGAAGGCTCTTCAATTTACTTAGTTAAATCGCCTAGTTTAACTGTGTTTTGCCTAGTGAAGTGGGAGAAGTGCTGGTGGCTCTTGAAAGACCTGTCTTGGGGAAAATTCTGGTCCCAGAATGTGCAGTACTAAAGCAAAGAGATGTACAATGACTTCTTCCATTTCAACTTCTTCTACTCTTTGCTTACAATTTAAAACCGTTCTCTAGAGGTTATGTGTCTCTAAGATGGGTGCTTCTCCACTTCAAGGCCTTGTAGTCTCATATGAGCGATGTTTAGTGTTCTGACAAGTGGGATTACATTTAGTAAGAGTGTTTTTGCTGCTTTGCCTACGTCACAGTAATACCTGCAGGTATGCTTGTCCTGTGATTATACACTTCTGTAAAACTTAACTGCTTTTGGAGTCAATGTGTTCTTAAGAGCAAGCCAGTGAAAGGAGGAGGAAAAATGCCTAGTGAGAGTTAGTCTTCCGTATGATAATATGGAACATAACAGCAGCTTTGCAGAGGTTGGAATTGGCATTTGGAGGAGTTCCTGCGGTGTGATCAAGTGACATGAATTGGGCAGTGGGTGAAACAGTACAGCTGAACTTATCAAACTGACCACTTGATGTATTGTACTCTCTGGGGAAAGCATTCTTACGATTCTAGTGGGAAATCCATATATATTTTTACCAAACTTCCTGAAAATGAGTCTTGAAATTGGGCAGTGAATTATGTGGCTTCGGGGAGTATTAGTAGTTGTCTGGAAACTGTTACCGTGTGAAAGTTTGTGGCTAGCTAAACGCAGGTTTAACATAGAAGCCCTAATCAGACGTGTAACAGGGTATGAACTGATGCTGCTGTTGCTTTCCTTGCATCGCTTCCTTCATCAGTCATTCAACCTGCTCACCCTGCTGCTGCTTGTTTCTTAGGTGCAATGGCACAAGAAGAGATGGGACAGGACAAGCTGGCAGGCTGGGAGCAGGCTGTGAAGGGAGTGTAGGACAGCTCTTCTTGGCAGTAGTAGAAATGTTTGGTGGTGTCTCTGCCGTCTTGTCTGATGGAATTTAAAACTTTTATTTAGCTTAATTTTCAATCATTTACTAGGTAAAGCAGTTGTTTTCACTTTCAGCCTAAAGTGACAGGTTTAAGTTAGAAAAAGGCAAGAATACAGCATTGGCAAAGAGCTAGTTAAATGGTGTTTTCTCTGAATTGTTTCCCTGTCTTTTGATTTATGTAAAGCTATCATAACTATGTCCGTCTCCTGTTTTTTTCCAAATCTTAGTCTCTGGTTGTTTCTGTGAGATGGCTGGAGAAATGAAGAGCCTGTCAGTCACTCTGAATTTTTACCTTGTCTTTGATTTGACTGATGAGTGTTTCACCCTTAAATTTTAGATATCTCTTGCTGCTGCCTTCTTATAAGGGGATTACTATTTCTCTCCTGGATAATGTTTTCTGAGGTACTGCAACTTACTGGAAACTTTTAAATTGTGTAAAGAAGCTAAAATGAGGGCAAACCTTCTGCATTTTACCTGTGTGAAATAATCCAGCTTACTAACAGACCTTGCCGATGAGTGTGCTTTGGAAGCTGGCAGGTGAATCTCATCAAAACAAGCTCACAGGGGGACCCTTTAAATGTGACGCTCCTCCATAGTTCACCTGTTTTTTGGATATTTTCTATAGGAACCTTCTGTTTGATTGTCTTTTGGGATCTTTGATTGTGGGTCCTTTTCTTGGGAACTCTTTCTTAGACTTTGTGTATTTCCAGTGTAAATTTAATTTACAAGAGTAGGATTTTTAAAGTTTTAAATGACATCACATCAGTTTCTGCAGTTTAAACCAAATTATATACGCTTCATCTGTCACGAATGACTTAGCATGTGTCTGTTTTTTACAAAAGGTGACACACACCGGCACTGCTGGAGTTTCAGTGATTACAACTGCTTTGTCAAATTGGGTCGTGTGATCATTTTAAAGACTTTCTGGCACTTTGTCAGTTCAAATTTTTACATGCTTGCTTGTGGTAGTGGTGAGGGAGGCTACTCCCATAATTGGTTACTTTTTTCTCTGAAAGATGGGTGTTCTGGTGGGATAAAATCAAAGTAACCTTTACTGTGCTTTTTCAGGACTGAACAGAAAAGCGTGATTCACCCGAAGCTGTAAAGTGTGTATTGCTGACATTTGCAAAGATCGCTTTCTCAGTGACCCCATGTCCAGCACTACCTTGGTGAAGTGTGCATGTGTTAGTCCTGAAAGTCACAACAATCTGAAAAGGAATCTGGGTTTTCAGGCACTGTTGGGTTGTTTTTCCTCAACAGACAAAGCAGTAAATGTCTGTAAAGCAAATGCTTACGCAGTTTCAGCACTTTTTGCAGTAGTTCAGTCTATAAAAACTAAAGGCTAATAAAATAAGTTGATTTACTATTTAGTTGAAAGCATCCCTTTCTAATTCTTGTCTTGCTCAATTTTCATTTGCCAGTCAAATGAACAATATAACCGTGGGAACCTTGAGGGCTTACTTCTTGGTGTTTATGCCCCAAGCCTGTTAGCTTTGCTGTGGGATGCGATACCCTTTGTTTGCTGTTGTACCTATTTAAGCTGTTGTTTTCTGTTTGAAAATTTACAGGTGATTTTGTTGGCTGTTTTATAACAAACAAACAAATTTGCTTTCGTGCTGGAAGCTGCAGTGATTTACAATAGCAGTGGCCTTGCTAACAGTTCAGCTAAGAAAAACATGGCTTCTGGTATCAGTTTTGTCATGATAAATAATTATCACTTTTAGTAATACCGGTTTTGATTTGCACACTTCTGTTTCTGTAGTGTAATTTTTAACATGAAGTGATCAGTGTATAAAGTACCGGGAAGCCTTGACCCATCTGCACCGTAGGACTGAAGTTGGATTGCTGAGGTGGGGTGCCAGTCTGGTTGTGGGTCCCTCCCTGCAGCTGGTTTGGCTCAGCAGCTCCTGGAGCAGCTGTTGAACTGCTGGAGAGCCCCATGTATTAAAGAAAAACCACTTTGGTATCTGCTCAGTGTGCTAGCTTGTAATTTGTGGAGATGGGGGAATCCTTACAGCTACCCAAAAGTATCCAGGCTGTACTTGTTAAGTGGAGCCCTTGAGCTAGTCACCATACAGGATTAACCGAGATGTGAACTGCTACGGTCTGTGCTAGGTGTGAGTGTCTGTGTGTGTATCCGTGATGCCTTCCCCTGACTGTTCGTCCACCCGCTTGCTTGTGTCTTGTAGAAGAATACTACTTTTGGCAGAAGTAGAGATATTGTTAAAACTATCATCAAAACTCTCAAGCCATGATAACCCTTGCTAAAGGGGCTTTTTGTTTTGGCCCTGCCTGTCTTAACCATATCGTTTGTCAGCTTCTAGAAAACTTCTTTCCTTCAGGAAAGGGTGTTGAAGAACTATGTGCTTCACTGAGGAGACAGTGTAGATTCCTGCAGCCTGCAACTTGACTGAAAGCTGGGTGTTGAATTACAGCATTAGCCTTAACTAGATAAGCTAGTGTGGATGCAAAGCTGTTAGATCTGGCTGAGAGATCTCACTGTATGGACTGTTGGGGAAAAGCATGTTAATTCTGCACCATAAATCTGCATAGCTGAAACTAGTGCACTACTCTGGCAGAAAAAGGGGGCTTGTCTCATTGAAATGGAGGTCCTATCCATGGACTGCAACTCTGGCGTGAAGTGTTCTGATTTGAGAAATCTTCATGCATGAGTTGTTGCTTGCCACAGAGGGTGCTGACATTTGAGAATCATTTCTGTCACTGTTTCAGCAGTGTTTTTCTGTGGGCACCTGGGGGAGAACTGACAGCTTCTTTGTTGCTTCCCTTGAGTTTTGTATTTGCCTTCAAGAAGGGAAATAATGTCCTTAGTTATATTTTTGATCTGTGGAGTTAATGCAGTCTGTAAGCTGCCAGTTAGCACCACTGTAATGGAATTTCACTTGCTGCAGCATTCAGCTGTTTCAGAAACATAGTTCATGTACAGGGGATTTTTCATGCTTAAGCTGATTGTATCCGTGATCACCAGAAGACACAATAACTCTTCAAGTTAGTCTTTTAAAATTTCTAGTAATATTGCTTTTAGCCCTGAGGTTTATCAGAAGTGCAATCCAACCTTTGAGATGCAACCTACTACAATAATCAAGAGTTGTGGTTTAGTTCAAACTGTCTGTCTCGAGCCTTATACCTGATTTTTATTCCTGTCCTCTAAGGCAGTAGTCTGCAAAGTAGAGTGTGCAATATATTTCATTGAGGTGCAGGAAGTTTATTTCATCTTTATCTGAGCCTTTCAAAATTTCTGTTTATGTGTATGTTTATAATCTATGTAATAGTACAATAGTGCATGTATATGATTTATACATATATTAGGGGTGCATGCTCATAAAATTTTTATTGATAGAGGTGCACAATCGAAGTTTGGAGACTGCTGCTCTAAGGTGTTTGAGGCAATAGGAAGCAAATTTGTCCACAACAAACCTGGAAAGGCTCTAGTGCCCAACAGGCTAAAGGTGTCGGGGTCAGGCATGCTGATGCAGGATTTTGGAGCATATTAATTTAATAATGCTGGCTTTATGGTGATGTTTTCCCTGGCTATAACAGAGGCTGTGTTCCTAGACTGGGACCTTCCTGAGGCATTATTTCCCAGCTGAGGTCTCGGTTCTACTTATCTGTAACTTCTTAGTCTGCCAGTTGGTCAGTTGGAGGTAGTCAGACTCTTTGTAGAAGAGTAAGAGTTTGGGTTGAGATAAGGTGGTTCTGCTTGGGCACTGACAGTGTCCTTCAGTGCTCATTAATATGAGGTCTTCTCCAAGATGAAGACCTATATCAAGAGGTCAGATGCTTGCATTAGTTACATACAGATTATACTAAATTTTTAAAATTAACAAAGTTTTTCTTGGAAAAACCATGGTAACCCTGTTGTAAACTTCTTCATGAAAGAGAGTGGCTGCCAGTCAGGCTGATTATAATACAGGAGTGTTCACCTCTGTCATGAGTGTAAGTGAATCTTCCAGCTGTTGTTTGAGCAGGTGAATATAGTCACACTTCATGGTGAACCGAACAAAAAGTGTGAGAGGGACATGAATAATATTGTTTTTCTGTACACTGGACTGAGTGTGAACAGCTTTAAATATTAAATCATGTTGTTTTACCAGACAAATGAACAGAAATATGTTCTCTTACAGGTTTTGGAAGAAAGGATGTTGTAGAGCACTTGCTACAGACAGGAGCCAACGTTCACGCTCGTGACGATGGAGGGCTGATACCCCTTCACAATGCCTGTTCTTTCGGACACGCTGAAGTGGTTAGTCTGTTACTGTGTCAAGGGGCAGACCCAAATGCTAGAGACAATTGGAACTACACTCCTTTGCATGAAGCTGCTATCAAGGGCAAGATAGATGTGTGTATTGGTAAGTGTCTGTTGCTTCTCATATTGAAACTTTACCAGATATGTTTTGTGCTGTTGCAGTTGTTAATGTCCTGGATTTGAAATTTAAAGGTATTGCTTGTTCTTAACGATTAACTTTTTTTTAAAACTATCATGCAGGTATAGTGATAGCCATTTAAGACTAACTTTTTCATGGTGTATAATGAAAGCTTTGCTGAGCTTGCGTCTGGAAAACTAACCTGGGGAGGTTGGGGAAAGTGTTGTCTGTTAAATTACAATATTCAAAATCTGAATATGGAAGTTTGTCTTGGTCACTCTCAAGAAAACTAGCTTCACTAGGTAAAGTCTTTGCTTCTCAGGCTGCTCTATATGTTAGCTTAGTGGTTAGGAAGATGGTTAACCTTTCATTTTATACAGTATAGGGAAACATCTCATTAGTCCTTTAGAGCTTTCAAATACACATTACAGGACACCATTGTTCACAGGGGTTAACAATGGTGTTAACCATCTTCAGTGTGTGTGCTGAAGACTGGAGCCAAAGCAATTTCAAATAAAATTGAACACTTAGATCATTTAAAATGTATCTAGAACATACAGAGAGCTTTTCAGTCAAGATGTCTAACTTTTATGATTTTTCTCAGTGTACTTAGTATTGCTTTTTGCTAAATGGGAACTTCTATTTTTATTTTTTTTACACTCAGATCAGTTCCTTGAACTCATTTATCAAATATGGGTTTTCTCACATCTACCAACTTGAATACAATGGTCTGCTCAACATTGTCTTTTTTTATCAAATGTGGAAAGAGAAGCTTGATTTTTAGGAACCACAGTTAAGATTGTGAACATGAGATTTGTTCTATATGTTATCCAGATAACAAGGCACAATTTTCAGAATTTCAGATAATATCCATTTGCTTAAAGACTTATTACATAAAATTCCTGCAGAGAAAGCTATAAAACTTTTAGGGCAAGTTCTTGCATTAGCTTTGTTACAATACTTATGTCATTACTTAAAAACACCAAAGACCGAGGGAAAGAAAATTTGAAAAAACACCGAAATACAGATTTTTAGTTTATTATCTTTACAAGGGATGTGATGGACTTCATTTATTTCATCTCTATGTGCAGAGTAAAACATTTGGAGAATAGTCTACAGAAGTTACCAAGTAGAGCTGATTATACAGCAGTACTGTGGGAAGAGATCCATTGATATAGTAGGTCCCAATCACAGTCTGTTGTGACAATAGTGAATGGAAAAGTAAACTTAATTCCAGTCAGTAACTGGAGTTTTGTTTGTGACTAAAAGGAAGTAATTTCTTTGGTCTGTTCAGTGCTGGAGTCTGCCTGGCTTTGGGACCTGCTGGCTGAAAATACAAATTAAATGGGAAAAGGTTGACAGTAAGAGGCTGAGAAAAGTCACCTGTAAAGGAGGACTAGGTTTGTTTGCTTTGGAAAAGATTTGTCTTTCTCAGTCTTTTAGAACCTTGTTGTAAAGCAGGAGGGGGGTGCAGCAGCACACCTTTGTGTTTGTAGGTGATAAGATGAAAGATGTTGCAACAGCAGATTTTAGGACTTGGGAGGGCAGCATGTATGGCGGTTGTTTTTGTGTCCTAAGTCTGCAAGTATAGGAGATCTTGGAGGATGGTAAGCAGTGCTCAGCTGGTTTGCTGACCATCTCTTACAAAGTATTTAGTCACTGCGGATTTGTTTAGTTGCTAAGTAATTTAATCCATTTGAAAGCATCATTTGCTGTGTGTAATCAATTTTTGGACTAAATGTATTGAAGCATTAAAACCAATTGCTAGATAGTGTTCTCCAGCATTTATGGCTTCTAGGATTGCTTTATCTGTCAGGAAGAGGCATTTTCAGTGTCTGTGGACTGCTTCTGGGGCTAATGACAAGTGTTTTTGCTCCTTAGTGTCACATTTGCTCATGGAATAATGAATGAATGGTGAACTCTGCAAAGATGTGTTTTGATGAATGCTGTGAAGTCAGGGTAGTGACTGTTCTGTAGGTCAGGCTGGGGAAAAGGATGATTTGTTTCTTCATTTGAAAGTCTATGCTGTGGTCAGACCAAAGATGTGACTCACTTTTACCTCACTTTTCTCCAGCAATGACATGTAGCAGATGCTCAGACTAGGAATGGCTTGAGTGTATCCTTCTTTCTGATGGCAATCAGCAATTCAGGAGGTTGCTATGCTAGTGGCTGCCTCTGGACTGTGTTGCACAGCCCTTGGTATACAGACTTCTTGAATGATAGATCTAATCACTTCTTAAATGCTGATATACTTCTGGCTTTGAAGGTGTTCCATGGCGAGAGAGTTTTACAATTTAATAGTCTTGCAGGAAGAAAACCACCTTTCCTTTTCTTTAAAATGTTCCTCTTGTTCACTTTCACTGCACACCATTCAGGACTTTCACGAGAAATAGTGAGCAGTCATTTCTATATGCACTCTACATATGCTTCATGATTTTATAGGCCTTTTGTCTTTTCTTCCTTCAGATGTCTCTTTTCCAAACTGAAAAACTTAGTGTTCCATTGTGCTATTCTGTTGAATTCTCTAGTATTTTTGCCTTTTTTTTTTTTTTTTAAGAGTGAGGGATTGGTATGGGGTGTACAGACATCAAAACTGGGCGTAGTAAATTTATAGGATAACTTAATGTTCCTTCTGTTTTGGTTTTCTGGTTACTGAGCACTGAGTGGGAGTAGCTCCAAGGTATTTCCTGAGTGGTAACAGCTCCTTCAAAACTGTGTTTGTGCAACACAGGTTTTTATGGTGGAGGGGGGAGGAAACAAAATCTTAGGCTAAAATAACCTTACTGAAGGTGTGCTTATGCAGTCTGTCTGGGCTTTCTTTGCCATCCACTGTGTGTGTTTGTTGCTGCAGAAGCTGTAGCTGTTCCTGCAGAATTTTTTTTTTTTCCTAAGTGGATCTCCAGTTAAGTGTTGTGAGAGCTATAGGACAGCTAGCCTAAAAGTGATCTCGGGTGTTATACACCTGCCTAGTTTTTAAGGGCATCCCTCAGAAATATGGAAACCATGAGCATCTTCTATGGTGATGCCATGATTTATGGATCTGAACATACAGGGCCCTTTAGTAATTTTAGGGAAATAAAAAATATAGCTACTGAAAAGCTCCCTTCAACACTCTACAATACTGTAAAAGTTTTTAAAAATTACGTTTAGTCCATGCGGTGCTAAGGATCCATCAGGAATTACTTAATGTGACATAAGACCAATGTTTTTACTGACTTCCACTGGGCTGGTTCTAAAATTTCCTGCAAAGATCCTGTGGCATGATGAATTTACTGTCCCAGTGCTATGAAGCAATCTCTAATGGTAGTGTCAAGGTGCATGTCTCTTTTTGAATGGAGAACTTATGTAGAAGTTGACTTTTTTTCCTATTTTTGCCCTTGAAAACGAGCAGATTTTCCAACATACAGGTCCTGCCCTTAGCATGGGGATCACTGTTATTGAAATGTCTCTTTGTTAACACGCGAAAACATTGCTCACCCTGCTGTGCTTCCTCAGCACTAGGGAGGGAGAAGAATTTGTTAACTATTACCTTCTGTTATTAGCTGTCTTTAGGCTGAAATATGTGGAGGGAATATGATGTGAGCCTTCCTGCAAGGCAGATAAACTTTCTGTCAGGATTAAAAAAATCTGTGAAAGGCAGTTTATGCGTAGAACTAGTGCATAGTAAACCTTAAAGGAATTGTAGAAATGGTAATTTGTCCAATCAGTGAAATACTTAGACGTTTGGTCACCTTGCAAAGAAGGCATGTACAACAAATAGTGCAATTATGACTATTTACAGTATTTTTTTTTCCATTGAGATTTTAGAACACTGAAAGCATTTTTCCCTTCCAAGCAGAGGAACTGTATCGCTCTAAAAGTTAGAGCAGTATTGGATTTTACTACCTGAAAAAATTCAAACCAAACCAAAAACCACGGGAAGTTGTATCAAAGAGCAAAATTGTGCAGTAACCAGTTCTTTATGGGGGTGTGGAGTGGGGTGGCGTGAGGTGAGGGGGAGAAGCTTTAGCATTGTAACTGAAAAATTATTATGACTACAAATTTAGGTGCTGGATTGATGAAGCCTGTAAGAAGACTTCTTACAAAATACTAGAGGGGAATATTGGTAATTGAGGTACACTGGGAGCTGGTTATGCACTTTGTTTGTTGGAGAGATATTTTGAATTCCCAAAGACTCTTGGAGAACTGGTGTTCTAGAAGGAAGCTTAGATTCAAAGAGGCATTCTGGGAATCTGATATTCAGAGACTTGTAAAATCACTGGAAAATGCTCTCAAGTGAGTACTTCTAAATACTGTGTGTAAAATGTTTAACTGTTGGTGCTGTTTATATCAGAAGATTCTTGAATATTAATATTACAGCTTTGACTTTTGAACTATGGAGTTGGAGCACTACTGCTACTGACTACTCATAGTGTGCAATGGGAAGACAATGATTTGTATTTGAAATTTTTTTTAAGCTGCAGGACAGCGTAAGGAACTTTAGACTGTTCTTGTATACCAGAAACATAGGGGTTGTTCTGTTAGGAGGACATGAATTAATCCCTGCGGGAGGGGGGGAGCTATCCTGTCTGCTTGTTGCAGTTAGCATTGACATACAGAGCGAAGGTACTTTGTGATTTAATACGGTTAAAGCCAAGCAGTCCTGCTTAACAGCATCTATCTATTTGTCCAGATACACAAAACAAAAATCCTGGCTATTCTTAATAATGTTTATTGCTCTTAATAATGTTTATTATTATGAGTATATACTCATTGATCAAAGTCAAATCTGTTGTTGTGGAAGCAGGCTCATCAGACTGCTCAGGTTATGAATTCTTTTGGTCTGTTTCTGCTCTGTGAGTAAGAACATGTTTGGAACCTTGCTGCTTTGAGTAGCAAATGGTTTTAAATTCTGTGCATACACAGTGACTCAGAGGCCTGACATGCTTATGTCTGCTCATACTGTTTCTTCATGGGGTGTTATGGGTTGTCTGGCGGCGAGGAAGGGATTAAGGTGTTGGCCCCGTTTCTTTAAATGGCTCTTAAGGAGCTACCCCCAGCCCCTCCAAGGATTTGGTAACGGGGTGGGGGAAGGGAGTATTTTTTGTAAGAAACTGCTTGGAAGGCAGGGTCCCGCTCAGGACAGACTTGCCCCAAGCCAGGATCAGCCAATCGTGCCTCTGCGAATAACATATTGAGGAAGGACCACTCGCTCCCCCCTTCTTCCGGCGCGGTGGGGGAAGCGCCATGTGGTCGGGAGAGGCGCTACGCGGCGCGGCTGCGGGAGCGGCGCGGCTCCGGGAGCCAGGCATTTTCCCCCTCCCCATCGCCTGCTGGGCTTCTGCGAACAAGATGCTGTAGCCCAGCCCCCGCCATATCTCATCTGGGAGCCCTTCTTCCCGGGAGCTGATGAAGACCTCCAATGGCGGAGAAGAGGAGTGGGATTTGAGAGATAATGGAACTGCACAGCACTTCCAGTCAGCGAAAGCCCCGCCATTTTCCCCTGCGAGTGAAGAAAACAGCCTTGGACCGAAGCTATAAGCCTCACAGGAGTGAGGGAGTTGCCGGGGGACTGAAGCCCCGTTGGAACATCGTCACCAGGAGAGAGATGGGGCCTTTGAATTGACTGCATCTCCCCCCAGCCCCTGCCATGTGCTGCTGGGGTGGGGAGGAAGAGGTACGGAACAAAGCCTTTGGGCCTTGGGACAAAGGGAGGGGTGTAGGAGAAGTGTTTTTGTGTAAGATGCAGTTTCTCTCTTTCAATACCCTGCTTCTTGTTGTAAATAGTTAATAAATTCAGCTGTTCTACTGTTCACGAGTCATGTCGGTGACCCTAAGTGGTAAGTGAAACCCTCCCAGTTCCCTGCCGCAGCCCTCCAGGTGTTTAAGAAATTGTACCTGTGGTTTCATGGACCACGACATGGGGTCTTTCTCAACCTTGCATGATACGCACCATAGGATAAAAATACCATGTTTTAGGCTGAGTAGAAGAATTTTGCTTTCTCACTGAGTTCTTGTTAATGGTTTTAAATAGTTTCATGTCCTCTAACCACTTGTTTAAGCTACATCAGCTTCTAAACTTTAACATTCATCACAGAAATGAGAGCTTGGGCTGAATCTTGCTACATTTCCCCCTGTGTAAGTCTGTAGTTCAGACTTCCCTTATTGAAAGGGACCTGAGAATAAGGCCGCCTTCTCTGTGAACTGGTTGTGGTGGAGGAACCCATGATTGGGATTAGGATGAAACCGGCGCGCTCAACTCGCTCCCTGAAATGCCTGTACACAAATGCGTGCAGCATGGGGAATAAGCAAGAGGAGTTAGAAATCCGTGTTCGGTCAGGAGATTATGACCTAGTGGCAAT
>WKFP01015029.1:854985-972375 GCA_011057875.1 Pterocles orientalis
CCCCCCCCCCCCCCCCCCCGCCATGTGCTGCTGGGGTGGGGAGGAAGAGGTACGGAACAAAGCCTTTGGGCCTTGGGACAAAGGGAGGGGTGGAGGAGAAGTGCTTTTGTGTAAGATGCAGTTTCTCTCTTTCAATACCCTGCATCTTGTAAATAGTTAATAAATTCAGCTGTTCTACTGTTCATGAGTCATGTCGGTCTCTTGCCCGTTACCCTAAGTGGTAAGTGAAACCCTCCCAGTTCCCTGCCGCAGCCCACCAGGTGTTTAGGAAATTGTACCTGTGGTTTCATGGACCACGACATGGGGTCTTTCTCAACCTTGCATGATACACACCATAGGATAAAAATACCATGTTTTAGGCTGAGTAGAAGAATTTTGCTTTCTCACTGAGTTCTTGTTAATGGTTTTAAATAGTTTCATGTCCTCTAACCACTTGTTTAAGCTACATCAGCTTCTAAACTTTAACATTCATCACAGAAATGAGAGCTTGGGCTGAATCTTGCTACATTTCCCCCTGTGTAAGTCTGTAGTTCAGACTTCCCTTATTGAAAGGGACCTGAGAATAAGGCTGCCTTCTCTGTGAACTGGTTGGGGTGGAGGAACCCATGACTGGGATTGACATGATACATTGGTAATTTGGAGGCATTGTAATATTGTTGTCACCGAAACAATGGACTGGAGTGTGAGACGACAGGGCTTTTGTCAAAAAGTGACTACAGAAGATGGTTTGGGACATTCTACCATGGTATATACACCTACAGGATATATCCCTGGTGGACTTTGGCAGAAGGACAGGAGGGAAGTTGATGATCAGGTCCTGTTGGTGAAGGATACCTCTTCAGCATGCGACACCTCGTGCAGGCTGGTCTGTTAATGTAGTGCGGTCTACAGGAGTTACTGTTATGGGAAAAGCTGCCAGAATGAGATGGGTTTGTTTGCTGTGAAAGCTCTAAGGAATCCCTTGTGCTGGCATTTTGCATCTGTGCACATGGGGCTGTAATAGATGCTTTATGAAGAACATCTCAGTGAGCAGTGTCAGTCACTCGTGTGCCTGACTAAGGTCTCCGAGTGCCAGGAGCCTTGAAATGAGTGGATCATTGGCACAAGGTGGAAATGCCCAACAACATTTCTGAGAGGACTGAACATTGAGCTAGGTTATTCCTGATGTTAAATTCTCTTCAGAAAACAAAATCAACAGTAGACTTGGTAGCAGAGATGATGCTTTGTACAAATGGCGTGAAACTGAGCCTTACTTAGGTGAGAAAGACTTGTCTGCAGGATTATGCCAGTAAAATTACTTCTTGTTTTCGAATCTGGATATAATGGTGCTGAAGGCTTGTAAAACCTGTCACATTACTGTGTAGCTTACAGTCCTTAATGCTATCGTTTATATTATACTATTTGTATTGCTAAGAGTTGGTTGAAATTCAATGTCATGAAAATAGGTTGAGAAGGATTGCCGTGTCTGGGGTTTCATACACTGTGTTTATTTCAGAAGCGATCGGTCTCTACTAGGTTTGACCTGTGTTGACAGTTAATGTGTTACCTATTTGTGGGTTTTACACTTTCTCCCAATTCTATTTCTTCTTTCCTAAAATTCAAGTATCAAGAAAACTAGTCTTTTTGCCTTGTTTGGCTGCTTGGCGCGGGAGAATCTGGAGGATTTGTTTCAAGATGTTTCTTTACAAATGTTGATTAAATCAGAATCTGGTTACTTGCAGCAAAGGAGGTGGTCTGATGATGAGCAAAACATTATTGGAAAACTTCCTGTGAGGTGTTTATGGGAAGTAAGGTCTTCAAAAGTACTGCTGTTAAGTATTAACAAATTGAGAGGGAGAGGAAGTTGCATATTATCCAGAACAGTAATGGAACAGAAACTGCTCTTGCAGACACTGCAACTGCTTTCAGGTGTCCAATGCCAGTTTACAGTGGTTTTCTAAGTATCTTGCGGAAATAGTTAATCTTCTGGGACTATGCTTCTGATTACTGTAGCAATATCTGCTTTTAGCTTCTCAGAGGGACCATGTGCTCTTAATGCAGTTCCTGTGTGGTTTAAAAAACAATCTCTAGAGATACGTGTAGCTGTTAAGGCATAAATGAGTGGAGCTAATTCTAGCTGAGTTCTCGGATGTTTTCTTAGTTTAATGGAAAACATTGATTAAAGTATTACTATAGGATATAAAGGTCTTGCTTGTAAAAATGTGCAGGCAATTAAGTATTTGTCATATAGTGAACAAAGGAAGGTGCCTCTTTTTAATGATTTGGTCTTTCTGCAACATAAAGCGGACTTCCATACTCCAGTAATTCTTTGTTTTTCCATGTTTATACAAACGCACCATGCATCTTAGACAGAGCTTTCTAAGAAAGGCTGAAGTGTCTGATATGAGTCCCGCTGTTCATGCTGCTGTGTGTAGTCTTCATGTTTTGCTGATGTCTTGTCCCAGCAAGCAGTACTGCGTAATTCCTTGGTTAAGCACTTGTGCTCTTGACCTAGTTATACTGCTGGATACTAAACTTACCTGACAAGGGAGCCAAGAGGAACTGGCTGCTTTTATTTCCTTATTTGGGGTGATACCAGGATGGTGCAGGACACAGGTGTGACCCAGGAGAGGAACCCACTCAGACTGATCTAAGGTGTATCCTTCCCTAGTGTGAGACCCACGATAGTGATGCTGCCTTCCCGCACAGGCTGAGGGATTTTTATAGTGTAGAGTATTTACTTGCCAGGGACCTAATGTGAAATAAGGTAAGACTTGCACTGTTCCGTGTCAACAGAGCAGGGCAGTGAGCAGTTCTGGGACTGGAAAACAAATGGACATAGCTCTGTCCTTTAAGACAGAAAGCGATGTGACTGTTTTATGTAATAATGTGGTCTAAAATAGTGGCAGGGGAAAGTTTCCAAGACTGATGCCATACAGTACTGCTAGCTAGTCAGTTGTTAGTAGAGTTCTATATCTGCTTGAACTTAATGTATTCTTAGTTGCCTGATATTGACTTCAGAAATTGAATTTTTGAGAATACCTGTGTCTTCTGGACAACCTATAGCTTTAGCCACTATTTCATGAACTGATCAGCTTGGTATCCCAAAGATTTAATGTACTTGTATTTCTTAAATATTTGTTAACTATGCTGTGGACTAATGATGAATTTACAGAATTGGTACAAATTTCAAGTTTTATGCAAAAAATGCAAAGGTTATTTGGCATGTTGGGGCTTCTTTAGAGTTTCAGCTCTTAATCGCATAAAAATGTTACTGTGTGTGTTCCATAGGGTGCATGACTAAGGTACCATCCCCAAGTTGTGTACTGTTGAAAGCTGGTAGGCACTGAAGTTCACCTCTGGAAGAGCTTGGAAAAGGCTGTGCTCTTGGATTGTGACAGTTGTGTTGTTTGGTTGGTTGTTTTTTTTCTTTTTCATCTTTCCCTTCTTATGCTAACCTCACTGAATGGTGGGTTGAGAGCTGCTGCTAGAGTTTGAATCTCTTCAATGCATATTTCTTCTGGTGCTAAAAAGAGAAACTAGTTTTGGTTGTGCATGTACCCTTTCTGTTTCAGAAAAATTATAGATCTAGGACAGTTTCTAAGAAACTTTTAAGACTCCTCAGTGTGTGTTGCTTCCTGAGTGTTAGATTTTTAGTGCACTGGCAAGTAATGTGTTCTGATAGCCAATGCCACATGCAGTCTATCATTTGACTTCTACCAGGATTTTTTTCCCCAAACTTCACCTGGAAGAAGTGGCTGGCATATGCAGAAGGAGCTTGGAATTAGTCTTTGGTTTCTCTTAACTCTCCTCAATTCCTCTTCCTCTTAAGATGCTACTTGTGACCTGACTTGCCTCAGTGGCTGCTTTTGCTTTTCATGGACACTGAAAGCAGGGCTCTTAATCTGTCAAGTGGAATATCAGGATCACAGTTGACATTTATTTGAATAAAACTTGAAGTATAAAGGCGAATTTGTTCAGAGAAAAGTGAAATTGGGACCAAGCAATGAAAACTTGTCCTTAAATAAGCAGCTTTCAGCTTGGGATATAGATGAAAGCATAAATTACTCAGACAGTAAGGCAGCAGTTAAGATTTCTAGTTCAATAAAACACTAAAATGAATGCTTAGAAGCTAAGTAGCTGCAGAATTGTTGCTTGCAAGGAAAAGGGATGTGATTGATTTGTGGCATAGCGAGACCTCAGCCTGTACCATCTACAAATGGGTTAAATGTTTTTTTTGAGTTTTTTAAAGCTCTGTTGTTTAAAGAGTCATCTGTTCCATTTTGCACACTAACAACATATGTGTTCCAGATGACTACTCAAACATGCTTAGGTGTGATTCTTAAGCCCCTGTGTGAAATGGGCACAAACTGAAGCATGGGAGGTTCCCTCTGAACATCGGGAAACACTTTTTACTGTCAGGGTGACCAGTCACCAGCACAGGTTGCCCAGAGAGGTTGTGGAGTCTCCTTCCTTGGAGATACTACAAAGTCATGGGCAACTGGCTGTAAGTGGCCCTGCTTCTACAGGGGTGTTGGACCAGATGATCTCCAGATGTCCCTTCGACCTCAACCACTCTGTGATTCAGTGAAAAAGGAGTGCATGTGCATGGCTGTAAATAAATGAGAGTAAATAAATGCTTACTGTACTGTCTTTTTATTGCTTATTAGCTCAAGATTTAGATTTTTTTTGGTTGTGGTTTTTTTTTGGTTTTTTTGTATCTTACATGGAGCTTCTAGAGTTCTTACATTTTGCAGGTTGATTGTGGAAGCCCCGCAGCTTCCTATACATTACACTGCTTTTGATGCAGATTGTATGCTTCAGGGGAGTGTTCTGGAATGAGGAAGTCATCTCTTGCATGATGCAAAAAAACTCCAACAAACAAACTGCAGTGGCACTAAGGTTTTGAGATTGCTCTCTAGGAGACTGCATTCTGCATAATCTGCATAGACTTTGTTTTCTCACTGTTAGCTGAAATGGAGAATTTTAACTTGAAAAGAATTCCATCCAAAAAAGGAAATGGGAATATTTTCTTCATTAAGACTAGGCAAGATCACGGCTTTGAATTGCTGTTCATGGAGGCTCAGTAACCTACCAACTCTGGCTCTTTTGCTGAGGGCAGCGGGATGTTATCAGCCTGCTGTACTGCCTACAGCCTCTGGAACTCCTGCTTGCTGGTTCTCTCTCCCTATGTGTATTTAGTCACTGGTAGGCAGAACTGGCATAGCAGGAAGTGATTTGTAGTGCTTCCTATGTGTATAAAACTACTCATAGTTAAGATGCACCTACTTTTGGGGAAACAGTTGTGGGCAGTCACTAAGGGAGGAGGGAGCCTTTTAGAAAGATATCCTTTTGCCCTGCTGGAAGAGCTCTGTTGCAATGATACTTGGGGGTTTGGTTGTCTAGTTCAGCTCCTTTTCTGCAACTGTACTTTTATTAGATAAATCTCATTTCTGAAACATCTAGTACAAAGTTAATTCTAGAATGCATTGAAGTCTTTTGTAGTGTGTTTGGAAGTAAGATTTATGATATGTATGTATAGACCAGGAGTCAGACTGTCTTGCTAAGAGGTTGAAACTTCAGGGAGCAAAGTCTAAAAGTACTTCTGGGGCAAACAATGAAAAGCTGAGACAAAAGAGCCTTTGAAAAATTAGAGCTTGCATGAAAATAGGGTGAAGTCCTTTCAAAGTGGTGCATTCTAGTATTCTTTTTGTCTAGATCCTTCTCTCAAAACAAAACAGTTGGTACTGGGAGACCTTGTTAATGCCACTCCTTTGATTTCTTATTGCTGTCTTGAAGCCTGTTTCTGGAATTGTTCATCTAAGCTGAAGAAAAGTCTGACCTCTAAGTATTTTTTCCATTTTATGTTTTACTGGGCCTCTGCTCAATTTGGTAGTTGCATCCTGTTACTGTAGGAACTGGTACAGTTTCTGCAGCGTATGGATGCATGAGAACATGCCTTTCAAAGAGCAGATGTTGTCAAGAAAGTGAGATGTTTCTTATGGCTGTTGTCTGTCCCTGATGGACCAAATGGTGTTTTCAGCTGTAAAGCAAGAAGTGCCTCTGTTACGAGCCATATTCCAAGCTGTCTGCAGGTATAGTCTCCTAGCATATACTGATAGCCCCAGCAGTTGGTATTATTCCTTATCTTATGACAAGGTAATAGAACTATGCAAACAGGTGCTGTGGCTTTATCTAGGTTACATCACATTTGACCAAAGTACCATTTTTTTTACTAGAGGTAGCTTTAGTTTACTTAGAAACAACCATTTAAGTCCATGTGTCAACATACATTTTACAACTCTCTATCTCCAGGAACTGGCCTGCAGGATTGCAATCATAGAATGGTTTGGGTTGGAAGGGACTTTTGAAGATCATCTAGTCCAGCTCCCCTGCCATGGGCAGGGACTTCTTCCACTAGACCAGGTTGCTCAAAGCCCCGTGCAACCTGGCCTTGAACGCTTCCAATGATGGGGCATCCACAACTTATCTGGGAAACCTGTTCCAGCCTTACAGAAGTTCAGGTAGCTTTTCCTTTGTCAACTGATACAATCACTTCATCATAGAAGGCTACCAAATTAGACATGTATGATTTGCCCTGGATGTCTCTAACCAGCTCCCTGTCTACCATGTTTGCCTCCTGCCTTCCTTGCCTGATTTCTTACATTTCTTACATTCTTTGTCCCTGACGGCAGTTTCCCAGGGCGTCCCATCCATTAATTCGTTAAACAGCTGAAAGTTTGTTCTCCTAAAATTCAGAGTCCTGAGATTATACTTCACCTGTCCTGTATTCCTCAAGATTGTGAATTCCATCAAGGCATGACCACTGCGGCTCAGACTGCCACCAATGTTGACATCCCCATTAGTTAATCTGTGTTGGTAGGCAGCAGGTCCAGTAATGCTTCTCGTCTGGTTGTGCTGTCTGTCACCTGGATTAAGAAAATTAAGAGACTCCTTGACGCACTTCAGGAGTCTCCTGGACTGCTTAGAGCTTGCTGTGCCGCTTTTCTGGCAGATGTCAGGGTGATTGAAGTCCCTCAGCAGGATCAGCGCTCACAAGCATGATGCCTCCTGTAGCTGAAGAAAGAAACAAGCTTCCCTTAGTTGGGTGGCCTCTAGTAAACACCAACTGTGATGTTTCCTTTGTTGGCTTGGCCCCTAATTTGTACCAATAAGCTCTCAACTTGTTCATTGCTGTTTTTCAAAGGCAGTTCTGTGGAGTCAATCCTTTCTTTCTTTTATTTTTTTAACACAGAGGGCAACTGCCTGCTCCTCCTTCCTTGCTTATCCCTTCTGAACAGTTTCTAACCATCAATTGCAGCATGCCAGTTGTGTGACCCTTCCCACCATGTTTCAGTGATAGTCGGATCGTAGCTTTCTAGCTGCACCGTGACTTCCAACTCCTACTCTGTACTACCCATGCTGCGTGCATTGGTGTAGAGGCACTTCAGCTGGGTCATTGTGACTGTGTCATGTTTCATGCCCTAATTCCTTTGAGGCGTTTCCCAGGTGTTTCCCTCTTGGTCTCTCAACAGTCCCTGGCTTCTCTCTGTTGCTGAAAACTCCATTGCTTTCCCCCACTACTTGTCTGCTGCTTTCTCCTGTTGTCAAAACTCTTGTTTCTGTCTATGCTGATAAAGAACACTGTTCTAATTCCCTTTACAATTTTTTTGTTTCAGCATCGTGGGGCCTAGTGCTGCTTTTGTAAGCTACTATTCATCTACTTGATACTACTGCAGTCGGCATATTTGTCTCTTGCTCTGTCTGGCCCCAACAAAGAACAAAACCAACACACTGGTTCATTGAGAATAAAGCAGTTGTCTGGGGTAACAGAAAACCGGGATGCCCTGAACAAGGGAAGTAGGGAAGGCAAAATGATGGGAAGTGCTTGGAGCTGACGTTGACCCACCAGAGCTTTAGCTGGTAATGTTAGATATACTCTTAACTAAAACAACAAAATGATCCTGTCACTGGCACGTGTCCCTGTACTGTCCTTTCTTGTGCCAGCTAGAGCATGTCATCTCATTGCACAATGAACTGGATTGGGCAAGTGATCACTCTTCTCATCTGCCTTGTTGCCTGGCCAAACATTTGCAGCCACCCAAAGCAGAACGTGCAGCGTAGGACTGGGATGGTTCTGCCAGCCTGGTTTAGGCAGAACTGCAGGCTGTGAGGGTGCTGTTTCTCAGGGGGGCAGCTTTACAATTCTTTTCAGTTCTTCAATGTGTTGTGTGGGTTTTTTGTTTTGTTTTCGTTTTTATGGGGGGGAGGGGGGGGTAAAGGCTGCATACTCTCCTGCTCTCTGCCTTGAAATGTTGTCTGTTCTCATCCTACCAGAGATTTCCCTGTTCCTGTGGAGCCTTGTGTTTGGACCCTCCTTTCTCCTCTTCAAGCTAAGCACTGTTCTGTACAGCCCCTCTGTCCCGGGGATGTTGAGACTAGCTGGACATAGTTTCTCAGCTTAGCAAGGTCCTTAGCCTTTATGGCCCTCCGCAAAATAGCTGCAGTAATGCAGGTCTTTGAAGTCTTCAGCAGTTAACTGTTTGCAGGCATCTTTGTTGCTGGGGTTCCAGTCTTCTGCAACTTTTGCTTGCTTGACCTACCTGTACCCATGGGGACTTCAACTGTATTTCTCCCTGAATTTGCTTAGGGATTTAATTGCTCACCCTGCCTTTATTCTTTCTTTTTGTTTCTTCTGCATGTTCTTTCATGTTTTTCTTTCTTTTCTACAAAATGCATTCTTATCCTTCTGTCCCTGAATTGCCACCTGCTTATCATCTCTTCTTACCAATGAACCATCTGCTGTGCTCCCAGATATGTCTGGTTGTCGCCTCTACTGTACCCTGATTCCGATCAAAATTCTTCATTCAGTCCTTAACCTCCTGCTCCCTAATCCTCTCTTCATTCAGCTTCGATTGCTTTCACTCTAGAGGGGCAGGCAAGAGTGTAGGACCTGCTCCTCTCTTTTTTTCCAGTGTCTCTTAGCTGAGTGGCATTTGAGGCCATGGATGTCATCAGGTCAAGTAGTGATACTCAAACCTTTAGAGCTGTGTGCAGCCTCTGTAGTGATACTGCCTCTCACATTTGCACCTTGTAATTTGATGGTGGGTAGATACAGCCTTTTTCTTAATCATGTAGCCAAGGCTGGGGTTGCTCACAGAGGTGGAAGTTAGGGATATAGTTGTGGTTAATGTTATTAGCTGGATCTCACATATTCAACTTTATGAAGCTAAGGGCAGGGTGCTACAACCTCTGTTATATGAGGTCATTTTGCAGAAAGGCTTGTGTGTCTGGGAACTTGCCACAATGGGATTATTAGATCTGAATCACAGAAGCATAATTTCTAGGCAAGAAATTGTTGTTCTTGTAACATGAGAAAAGCTTCAAAACCTCAGTGGTTTGATTTTTATGTGTAGAAGTAGTTAGGGAAGAAGACTTCTTTAGCATTGGCTGAAAAAAAATTAGTTTGGATTCCACTGTGTTGTCTAGATATTTCCAGAATGTGGAGGTGAATGAGCACATCATATATCTTGTCATGTGTAACTTGGAAACATGTCCAGCACGGAACTAGTACAGAGGTGTGTGTGTTCCTGGGACCTAAGGTTAGTGAGAGACTGACCGGCATTAAAGGTATCTTTTGGAGAGATGGAAGATGGTGTATATGTTTTGAGTCAAAAGGAGGGCTTTTCCTTAGGCTGTTTTCTGTGTACCTTGGGACTAAGCAGCTAAAGCTACAGTAATATGGTTTGGGAAGGACCTTTGGAGGTCTTCTCCAGGCAGTGAAGTTGGAAAGGGGGAAGAAAGGATGAATAATAAAGCTAGTGTAGCTGGAAGGGAGCATGAGCACAAGGCAGTGGACAGTGATAAAATAGCTGGTGAGGAGAGAGGAGACAGTGATAGAGCTGTGAGGAACTGAAGACTCTGGAAATGTAATTAGAAGAAGTAGGCAGACATAAGAATGGATACTTCTGGAAGGTCTGCCTGTTGTTTTTTTGCATTTTTCACTCTACAGTCAGTGGTTTGGATGTATCCTTTTTTGTACTTGCATGCATCCACTTGAAAACCAAATGTGAACTTTTCCATCAGTGTTCTGTGGGTATACTCAGGACGCTTGTGGATGTTGGGCCTAGACAAACTAGAATGGAAATGTTCCGATTTTTGTCATGCCTAATATTGGAACAACCAAACTAGTTTTTATTCCCATTCTGTTCCCATTGTATTTGTCTTTCAGTCAAAAATGGTTTCCTTTGGTGTACTTTTAACTGAGGCAGTATGAAGGAGGAAGGGCTGAGTACTTGGGTGATGGTTTGCACGTAGACAAACTCCCCCTCCTTTTTTTTTTTTTTTTTTTTAAACTTCTTCTAAAACTTACTTTTCCCTTGTTGCTGTATAGCTACCAGGGAAGTTTTTTTGCCATACCTTGCTGGTAAAAATGTAAAGGCTGAAACTACCAAAAGTAAAAATGTTTGTTCCTGGTAGGCTTATAATTTGACAGCCAAATGATGTGGTGGTTAGTTTTACAGTTCAAAATACCTGTGCCAGGAGGCTGGGGGCCAAGTGTTCAATTTTAGGATTAATCCTGCTGTAGCAAGTTGGCAGTAATCTAAAATGATTGGTGGTTGTAGTTCATGCTCTGTGCAATACAGTATCTCTTTTTTTTTAAATTTCGTGGGAAGTGTGCGGCCTTTCTTATCTCTAGTACTGATCTGCTATAATAGCAGTGTAATTAATTAGATAAAGCATTTCAGATGGTATGTGAAGATCAGAAACTTACATATTGTATCAATTGCAGTGAGGGTAAAAATCTAATTCTGTACTAAGAACAGTTCATGTTTGTTCTATAGCTAAACTTACAGAACTTTGATGTCCATATACAATATGAAGATTCAATTAAAAGAACTTCTTTACACTATTTGTACAATATGCTCTCTAGGAAAGGCAAGGATAGCCAGGTAATGGTATTGCTAAATTATTAAGGGCTCTGCCTGCAGTACAGGAAAAATAATATACCCCATGTCCCCACTGTCCAGAGGAAATAAAGCAGCATATCAAAATATGCTAATTAAAAGTTTCCAGGAGTGTATTTGTGTGCACACCGTCCTTAGCTTGCTTGTTAATAGTATTCTCTTGATAGAAACTATTGCCGTGTTTCCTTTTCGGGCTTCTCAGAAACGATCCTCTAAAACGGTGGGTAGCATTTGAAATCCAAAATAGCTACAGTTAGCTAGAATGTCTCGTTCTGTTGCATTTTATTATAAAGGGAATGCTTTTCTCAAACAGGAGATCTGTCTTGACATTTTTACACATCCCTGGTACATTGAAAAGGAAATTTAGAGAGACACACTGTGTCTAGATCTCAAAGACCCTGTGGTTAGAAGAGACTTTGTATTGGGCTCAAGTGTTAAAGGTTTTGAACAAGCAGGAGAACATTCAATTAGAAGCTACCTGTGGTTTGCCAGCTATAAAAATAGAGCTGCATTACACTGATAGGCAAACCATCAAATGCTGGATTTCTTTTGTTGATTCATGTTGATGACAACATCACTCACTTGCATATCTTTTCCTGAGATTATGTACTAGAAGTGTGGAGAGGATAGAATAAAACAGTCAATAGAGGAAATGTAAGAATAAGATTGCCTTTGTGACCTGAATTTGCTTCCTCTATTTATCTACATTCTAATACAGTCCTTATCTGTTTGACTGGATTCTTCTCCCAAGATGTTACTGCATTCCTTTCAGAGGTTAGGCCTGTCTTTAGGACTGAATAAGGGAGCTGTCTGCAGGACCATGCCCTTGGCTGTTGGAAAGGCTGGAAGGGTCATGACAAGTGGGATGAGTGATTGCAGAGACAAGAAGGATAAGTCTCATGGCTATAGCAAGTGAGTTCTGACAAGTTCTTTTTCTGAACCTAGTTTAGCCACTTCAAGGCCATGTTCCATGGGCTGTCACTAACTCAGGGTTTTTGCAGTCAACCAGCTTGAACACTGTTAGTCAATTTTTGATGCATTTCCCTAGATTTTGGAAAAACTAAAAACCTGACACAGAAATTGTATGTTGTAAGCCATGCCAGAACCCTTCGTGGTTCATTAGCGTGACTGAACAGGTTAGATACACTGCATCATCCTTTGTCATTTTAGCCAGGAAAGGAGCTGAAAGCAGTACTGTGTTGTACCAACAGAAGGAGTAGGGGAACACTCTTGGTTTGCACAGGACTGAAGCTGAAAACCTGTGCTTCCCTTTTAACATTGGGCTCAGGCAGTAGCAGATCCCTTTGACATCTCTACACTTGTTGCCGCTCATTTTTCAAAGTTACCCCTCCTACACCCTAAACTGCCTCACCTTGGCTTTGCATGTTAGTCCAAACCTCCAAGCTCTGGTCAAATCCCAGTCACCCTTCTCACCTGGTCTGTCTTTCTAGAGTTTTTGTTGGAGCTATTATCTCTTCCCCTGCCACATCTTCTTGTTCAGTTCTCTCCTAGCTCTTCGTCCCAGGCTTTTTGCCGTGTGAATCCTTCACTGGCTTGTCATCCAGTCTGTGCTGTTTCATAATTTTGTACTGTCTGCTTTGTCTTGACAGATGTTTAGTTGCTGGTTCCCTCTTTTAGGGTCCTGCTCTTACCCTGATGACTTTTGGGACAAGTAGTTTTCCTCTCCTCTGGAATGTAGATTCACTAGCAGAGATGTACTGAGTGTGTCTTTGTACTTGCTTTCTGTACTGCCTACTGTGCTTAAAAAAATCTGCAAAAAGTCTTGTTCGCCACCTGCTGCTGGTGGCTTGTGAGGCTGGCTCAGAGTCTGACTAAGATCTCTAAGGGGGTGGTAGCATATATGGCACAGATGGCATCATCAGAAACGTAGGTGCCAGCTCTTAACAAGCTTCTGCGAGCACGTGCTAGCTGAACAATTTTTTTTTTTCCTTTTCTGTTTTGGTGTCTGCATCTTGACATAAGGAAAAAAAACACCGCAAAACAAAAAAACCTCTTAATAAAAGCCTAATCCGACTACTTGAATCTTTCAAAGACATGGGACAATTGCACCTTCCTGACAAAGCATAAAATAAGTCCATTTACTTCATTAAAGCATCAAATTTCTGCAAAAATTCAACTTAGGGCAAGCATGTAGCGTAGCATCCTGTAAGCTCAGAGATAGGAAATTCGACAATGTTAAAAGCATTTAAAGTCAGAATTGTATTAGAAGAGGGGTTTGAATGGAAACAGTACCATCAGTCAAAATTTTAATTTAGAAAAGTTTTTCTGAAAAGCCTTTTGCTAGTTACAGTGGTATACATAATATGATATCTACTTTTGTTCTGGATTGGGTTCTGTTTTTTCTGGAGAATACTGCCTATGAAGTGGTTTTTCACGCTTAGTTACGAACGTATTTGCAAGTGTTTCTTTTTCTTGACTCCTTCAGTCCAGCTGTATCTCAACAGACATGGTTACATGAGCAGCCATAAGTGTCTACTGCTTTTTGTCGTTTGTCTCCTTGACATTGAGTCTCTGCACCTCTGTACACTGTCCTGCTATTCACACTTGTGCAAAGTAAGTGTGTAACTGTTGCTCTGAATTTGTCATATGTTGTGCTTATTTTGCACACCATTTGGGGAAATAGAGAACTGGGGCCCTTTTTGTCACACCTCTGATGTTGTTGTGGGCTTTGTTTTTCAATTCTGTAGAAAATGCCTTCATCTTGAGAGGGGGTGTTCTGAATTGCATTGCTATTATGTTGTTTCTGCTCAAAAGAGTCTACAGGTGAAACAGTGTTTTACTTTTTTTTAATGAGCTTTCCTAGATGATAAATTTACTCTCTGAATGCCTCCCTAGCCATATGGTTGCATATTGCGTTTTGAGTATTTTTATGTACTTGAATTTTTATGTGTTAATAGGCTTAGTAGGGAAAAGAAATACCAGTGAGAATAATAGCCTCTAACATCCAGACTGCAGGGTAGCAGGTTACACATCTGACTCTGTTACACTTTTTGAAGGCAAGACGCTGTGCTGTGGTTAAGATTTTGTGCACAAGTGACAAGCCACTGAAAGGCAGGAATATTACTGATTTACAGAGGCGGAGTGACTTGGGATATTCAGCAGGAAAAGGAACAGGAGCAGTAACAAGCAGCAGTAGTGGTAGTAAAGGCAGGAGCAGATTTTGCAGTGAGTCAGTGAATGCACAGCTTCCCAGACAGCTATCAGGAGGAACCCCAAACTGATAAGAGATTCAGGGTTCATGTTTATCAAGAGAAGTCATGTGATCTTACTATATCTTAACTCGGCAATTTAGCCTTACTCTGGAGAAGATCCTTTGCTGCAGTGCTTAACCAAAAAAAAAGGGGGGGAAGCCAGAAGGAAAAATAAAGAAAATTGTGCAATGTGTGTTTATGCCTACATCATGCCGAGGAGACACTTAACAGTAAATAATCTGTGTATCCCTGAAGTAAGGTACTGTTTCTGCTTTCCCTGCACAGTGCTGCTGCAGCACGGAGCTGATCCAAACATTCGGAACACCGATGGGAAATCTGCACTGGATCTGGCGGACCCTTCAGCAAAAGCTGTACTCACAGGTAAGATGCATACATCTTGGCAGCGTTACCTGTAATTCATTTTGGGTGTATAAGTTCAACATTGTAAGAGGTTTCTGCCTTTTTGTATTTTCTGTTGTGTAAGAGCATTCTAAAACTATATGTAACCGTTGTTAATCTGTGCTGCTATAGGTTTGCCTATTCTATTTATGCTAATGCTGTCATTTTCTCTTATAACTTCATTCATTATTCACTGTGTGTCTGTGGGTTTTTTTCCTTTTTAATTGCTACCCAATATATAGATTGGAGTCGCCAACCCCTGCAAAAAAAGAAGAAAAAATCAGGTCAATTGTTTTAAGACCTTCACTATTGAGCAAGCAAGGACGTTTGTATAACTATAAAAGTAGCTGTGATCTGCAAGACAACCTGCTACTGATTGCAGAGATCAATAGTTACATTATATTTTGCTGCAGATTCAAATGCTACCCTTTCCTTCCTCTTCCTCATTAGTCATTTTAGGTAGAACTCTCTCACCCACCAATTTTTTCCTTTTTAGGGGCTATTAGCTGCCAAACAATGTGTTTCATGAAAATGTTCTACAGACACAACTTTATTTTTACTCAGCTTTGTTTTTTATAAATGAACTGTTGTAGCATACCAGTAAGCATTAAAAGTATAATTTAGTAGCCTGTCAAATATGTATCAAGAAATACATAGTCCTCTGTGCTGATTTTGACATCTAGGAAATAATGTTTAGAACAAAGTAATCTTGGATTTTAAAATATATACAATTAGGTTTATAGAAAGGGATTCAGTAGCTGAGCTTCATTTGAAGAAATAGCTGTTTTTCTTCTTTCGCCTTTATCTTCCCTGTTCTCTCTCTCTCCTTATTGACAGCTTAATTTATAGGTTATGTGCTATGCAACACCTGTATTCTTTCTTCAGATTATGCTTAGAGCACACCAGCTCCCTTCACATTTCCTCGTCTTTTTCTAGTGCTCTGACTGCTACACGTAATTCTCTACAGCTCTGCAGTGATTTGAGAGTGCCTTTGGAACAATGCTCTTTAAATACATATGATTTAGTTTAATTACTCAGTGTCAAATTTAAACACGTTCTTACAGTGTTAACACTAATGTGAGCTGTGCTGAACCAGTTGATCTGACTTTGGGCTGTTAATGGGTACAGTTATTCGGATGCGGAGGATGGAAAAGGCACCAGGGAGTCAAGGTACCTCAAAGGTGTTAATGGATATTTGGCGTTTAGTTGTGGGGAACTTGGTGTATGTACATTTTGGCGGGGGTCCAGGCTCCGAGCTGCTCTTCAGGCTATGCTCAAGGATCAACTTCAGAAGAAAGATTTAGGAAGGTCTGTGATGGTGACTTCACATCTGCTCCACTGAGTTCTCTGGGCACTAGACTACCACATTGTGCTTTAGGCAATGGAGAGGGCAATGTGTCCTGACAAACAAGCAGAGGTGGGTTAGAGGAAGCCATCGGAGAATGTCCTGTTGAGTGCAGCAAGTGCCGTGTCCCTGGCCTCACCCCTAGTGTCTCGCATCCAGTGACTGCAAGCTTCTGCACCCAATGGATGTTAGCAGGTTGCGCGCATAAACACCCATGCAAAGAGCCACTTCTGCTGCTATTTACATGTTTTAATATTCATAAAAATACACAATTCTTGTATCCGTTTATTCTTCCTAGCAACAAAATCAGCTTTTGCTTTTATCAGCTTTGTCCTCAAGGTGGCTCTTGGCTACGCTGGGCTCTCTGTATGCTGTGCACCTGAGCTGCAAGCTGCACAAACAGGGATTGATTCAGGCTTTAGCTGCTGTATGATTCACAATCACTGGAAAAGCTGACATTTAAATGGAAGCTTTCTATTAAGAGCTTAATTTTGCCGGGTGCTGCCCTGCTTTCTAGTATGTCTGTTAGGCTGCTACTTTCTCATGCATTTTCCATATGTTGTTACCTTTGGGTCTTGCTTCATCCCTCTGGAAGAACAGGGCTTAAGGGATTTCTTAGGATCTATCTGGCTTGGGATAATCTTTAGCTGCAGCAATACTTTGCAATTAGGTGCATCAGGACTTAAAGGTATTACTGGATTAAGGATGAGTAGGATGTATTAACTTAGTTTTCGGTATTTAATGTTGAATGGTGGGATTTTGGAAATGCTCGTATTTAGAGCTTTTAAAAGTGAAGTGATCCTGAAAGCACGATCTGCAATTGTTACTGTATTTGCATCTTTAAACAGCATGCATGTCAAGGCTGTTCTCATGATGTTATTTTGGGTTCCTTTTTGTATAGGTGTCTATGACCATAGTAGACTTCTCCATATCGTTACTATATTGTCGGAGAACAAGGTTACTCTTACTACTTTTTTGACCAAATTTTTGCATGAATTTGTGCATTGATGGTAGTCACTTTGCAAATGAACTGTGATTATAGTCTCTCTTTGACCTCCAACTTAGCAAAAGTGAACAGAAAACTTGTTGGTAATTGATTAAATCTTTTCAATTTGCAAAAAATTCTGTATGTGTTTTAAAAGGAGCACTCCTGCTGTGTAAAAAGCATTTTTGCTGTTCTGGCAGCAAATGCTGAATCCACAATGATTTGTTCTTTTCTCTCTCCTAGTCTAGAAAAATGTATAGTGTTGTCTTCTCCTGAATTACAGAAAGGATATATAATGCAGTAGTTTCTGGGCTGACTTCCAACCATTTTCTTCCAATGTTCTCTTAAAATGTGTGTTCTATGAAGGATACATAATGTAAGTGAAAAGCTAATATTTTGATAGAAATGGACTTTGAAAATTTCTTTGTCGATTAGAGTGAAATTTATAGAAATTAAATACCCAGTTCCAGCTTCTTTAAAAAAAAAGGTATGTAATTAGGGAAACTGCTTTTTACTACTTAAACAGGAAAGCAGTCTTTTTTTTTTCCCCCTTCTGCAGTATAAGCAACATTTGTGTGAGCCAAGCACTTCATGATTGAGAGTGTGAATACTTTTTTTCTTCTTCCTTAGCATCCCTTACTGTCCCTGAATCAGGATGTCAGCAAAGTTTTGTAATCCTCTTTTTCTCTAGGCTGAAGTGGTAGCACAGACTCCAAAAAGATAACACATCTAAAAACTGAAGCTGATCACATCAGATTAATATCTTAATTTTATTTTAGTTTAATTGCTTTTGGGGTGTGTGGTTTCTGAGATGGGGACTCGTCTTTGTTGCTGTACATAGCACTGTGGGACTCCCATCCAGAACGGGGGCTTCGGTAGCTTTTGCACTACAAGTCGTATTGGTCTTCATTATTCTCTCACTCTGCTTATTGCCTCTTTCAACATTAATATCCTTTTATATCTTTCCTGTGCAGTATATGAAGAGCCAACAATATTGTTAATGATTCATGTGAATGATTTATTTTGATTTTTTCACACAGTGATGCTTTTGTGCCCCTTTCCCATATTAGCTGCTGTTTGGAAGCGTTTTCTCTATGTGGATGGTTATTCTTTGTAGTTGAGCGGTTTCCAAAGCTGTTAGCAGGAGCTGAAGGCACTTTGGTTAGTTAATATATTATTGATTGTTCCATGCCACTGTTTTGGAAGGTTGGTTTTGGTTGGTTTCAAGGATTACTCCCTTGAAATGGGTCAAAATGAGAAAAGTTTGGAAACTGCTGCATCTTCAGATTAAACAAAAGATTTCTTGGGTATGAAATAATGTCTTCTGTGTTAATAGAATTAATTTTCAAAGTTAAACAAGACTCTGATCTTCCTACTTACTATGGAAATAATGTCTTTCACAAAGTGCTTAGGCCCTATTGAGCATTTCTCACTTCTGTTTTTTGGATGTGAAGGACAGCTTGATGAGTGAAAGTACGACTGGGCTAAGGTTACCAGAAGTGCTAATGAGGATTCGTGTTTTCATCTATTTGTCATGATAACTTTTTAATTTAAGTGGGGAGCGTAGTCCATTTATTGAAATATATTTGCACAATTTTTTAAAAAGTGAACTGCCATCTAGGCATAATCTGCCTGCGAGGAAAGAGAAAAATCTTATATTTCAGTACAAAAAGCTTACTTTATAGAGAATGGAATGTGGATCCTAGGTACAACTCTTCCTTTTTAAAATTAACAGGAAGAGAAGAAATTATTTTCGTTTTGGTTAGTTTTATTTTTCTTCTGGCACCTTTACAGCTTGATCAAGAGTTTAGGATTTCCTTCTGAGTTGGTGGTATTTCCTTTCGGGTACTCCAAGGATTTTGAAGGCATTCTGGATGGATACTAGCGCTTCATTTTGGGAGGTGCCAACTGTCTCCCCCTTTCCTTTTGTTGATTTAATTCCTATACAGTGTACTCTGAAATCAGATCATTTGGACAAGGTGTAGCTTCTGCCTTTAAGAAACAGTATAATAAACACCAGTACAAAAAGAGAAGCCTTTTAATGGTAAAGAGGGCAGGTGCTGCTGGAATGGTTTGGGCCGTCCATTTGTCTAGGTCATTGTCCTTTCTGACAGTGACATCGGGGTCTGCTGTCTTAGCGAAAAGTGCAAGAAACCCAGCAGCTGAGAAAGACCCTTGACCTGCAGAAAAGTTTCACTTTATTTCATATAGGCTGTTGACATATGTATTGAAGCAAGAGCTCTGAGGGGCCTTTTTCCAGCACTTGTTTGTGCTTTGAATGTATGTTTTTGTGATTGTTATTTGTTTAACATTCAGGTAGGTCAACTCTCCTGGTTTTTACCAGGGCCTTCTCAGACAGGAACAAGCCATCTGCTCCAGTTCACTGGTATGGGTATCATATGATGCTTTTATATTTGGAGTCCATGGTGATACTTTACATCTTTCTGGAGAATTACAAGGAGTATTAGCTTTCCTTTGGGAATGCTGGGCATTGCTCTTCCAGTCTTTGGAAAGATGTGAGCAAAATGTACTTGTGGTGCAGACCTAGTATAAAGTCAGCCATTTACGTTGCCCTCATCTAGAAGCTCTTAACTATATGGATATATAAATCTTGGCTCCTGTTTTTAGGGAATATTGTAGTTGTAGCTATCTTGTTACGTTTGTAAATATATAGGTTTTCTTAAACAACTCATTCAGTGTGTTGTCTAGTTCCCACTTTCCTCTCTGCAGGAAGTGCCCAGGCAGGCCAGGAATGCAATGCCTTTCTTTCTCGGTTCTGGCATGGTCACATTGCAGTTTTGTTTCACATTTCCTTGTTTTCACATTGAGAGGAAAGAGGAAGAAACAGTCCTCTTTCTGTTCTAGATACCATGCCGTGCTTTGTGTGTACTTCTGTTACATTTGCTCCTCAAGAAGAGCAGTCCTTGTTCTTTAGGCTGCCTACATGCAAAGTTTCCCTTCAGTGAAAATGAAGTTGCACTTTGGTGGCACTGCTGCTAGCAGTGATTCTTTCAGCTTTCCAGCACTGCACTATTATTTCAAGAGAGCATATTTTGGTTTGAGAACTGTGCTCTGGTATAACATCCAGATGACTTCTGTAGTGATGATTTAGTAGCTTTCATGGCATTTTTTATTCCAGGTTTTATTCAGGCTAAGTTTGTTTTTTATTACCTTTGGACTGCAGAAGAGCTAGATGTTTTATGGGAGCCTCTGAAAGAATTCTGAATTCTTAAATTTGCAGCTTAGATTCCAGTGCAAAGAGGGTGGTGCCCCATTATATGTCCTCATTGACATGAATCATGTGAACATATTTCACAGCATGCAGTAGTTCCTGTTTTAGTTGGTCAGTACTCCTTTGGTCTGCCTGTTTTATTGCCTGTTCCCTCAGTTTGTCTTAGATCCTTCTAATTTCTTCTTTTTTTTTTCTGGAAATTTAATAATTTCAGTGTTTCCTTCAATGTGTTAGATAACACACATTGGAACTTGTGTTAAATTATCATAAAGGAAACAAGTTACTCCTGCTTTTAAGTGTCTGCTCCTTGGAAGTACTTTGGTTCTGATTCCATGACTGCATCATTTCTTTAATCTCTTACTGAAGGGCTTGTGCAAGGATTTGTGCGATCCAGTATGTATGTTCTGCTGCCTAAATTTTTCACTTATATGCCTTAATGTGCTTGGATTTCTTCCTAGTGTAACGTTAGCTCTGGATGCTCTTGTTTCACAGGCATTAGTTTTAGGATAGTGAGAGCTTCTCTTCTGCTTCCCCTCTCTTCCTATTTTAGAGGCAGCCCTATTGTCCTCATGTTTAGCCTTAGTTGTGTGTATTGAAGTGGCTGCTTTGGAATGTGGCTGTCTGGCTAGATCAGATGACTTTTCCTTCTTATTCGCATCCTCTATTTGGTCGAGGAGTTAAAAGTCTCTGGTCTGTTGTGTAGGTAGTCAAGTAAGAAGGGGCACTGTGGGATTCAGAGTTGGTGCTTTGATGAAAAGCATGGGTGTGATTTACACCAACCTCTTTGCCAGGTTTTTCACTGTCAGCTTTCCTTTTTACTGTGATATCCATTTAGGAATATTTAGTAAGAGCTCTTTGAACGGAATCAAACTCTTAACTTGTCAAAGGAACAAATTATCCTTTCAAAGCTTTCACAAAGCACCTAGTGCAGTCTTTCAGTTCTTGGAATCTCATATAGAGTCTGGGATGCTTTGAAAGCTTTCAGAAACCTGCTGTACACAAATTTGTTTAGCCTATACTACACACTGAAATTTAACAACATCAAACTCAAAAAAAGCTTTTCTTCCTAAGATTTGTTGTTATTGAGATGGACAGAATAACAAATAAGATCTCTAAACCTTGTAAGTACAGAGCCCAAAATATATTTTGGATGCTGCCCTAGGAAAAATAATTGCAGAAATGTGTAAGCAGCATTTCTATTTCCATAATGCGTCAGAGCGCTCATCTTTTGCTTTCTTTGCCTTGAGCACTAATCTTATACTACTGGAATTTTTTCTTCTTCTCTAGATAATTTTGTTTAAGACTTGTTTGTTGTCAGGTTTTTTTTGTGTAGTCTATGTTGTACATTTCTGGTCATTAACAGCAATTTCTGCCAGTCCTGAGACCAGATACTACTTTGAACTCTGCTATAAACATTTTTCTGTTGTCCATGGATGACTTCTCTGGACTGTTGTGCCAAAATGACCTTTTCACACTGTATACTGCGTGCAATAGTAAGCCAGGGTGCAGTGGTAAGAAACGAGTGGGTGGAGAATGTTATGTGGGGTAACTTCTCATTTGTTTGCTTCTGTTTGTAAGTAGGACAGCCATGCTGCAGTTGTAACTGTTCTAATGTAATTTTTATGTATTATCTTTCCTTCTACTATGTAACCTAGTCTGTAAGCAAGCATGGAACTTTCTTGAAAAAAATTTTTAGCTAGCTGGATAATTCCTGCAAACAAAAGCTCCCATTGCTTTTATCTGTTGTACTGTAACTTCAAGAGCAGTCTTTCATACCTGGACTGTTTTCTTCTGATAGTGAAGCCACGTTTAAGTTTTGAAAGCAATGAGCCACTCACAACTGTGAAATCTGTGGACTCTGAGTGTGCAGACAAAACATTTTAAAACTATTTTACCTTTTATTGCACATATTAGGATATAGATTCTGCTTACGAGATCGTTTACTGCTCCCCACTGCCTCATTCAACAGGATGGGTGGCTGTGTGCTGGGAGGAATCCAGACTGCACACTGAGGTACAAGTTGTTGGTATGGCTCCTGCTTCATTTGCTGCAAAAGTTGAAAGAGTGAACGGTGCAAGACAGAGAAAAAAAATTTTTTTGCACATGTGGTTAAGGCAGCTAAATATTTCCTTTGGAAACAGCATTTTCTTGTTGATTCTGACCAGTGTTTCCACGTGGTCTGAAGTGCTATTCTGTCAGGCTGAAGAGCAGTAGTTTTATGTTGTTACAGTTCATCTCTGTTAGCAGCTGAAAGATTAATTGTGTCCTGCTATAAAGCACGTCGGTTTGAAGTGGCTCATGGTACTTCACTGCTTTCCAGCCAAGGAAGCACTGTTATAAAAGGTGATGTGCGGTAGAAGCAATAGGCTGTTTTCCCCATTCTTTCTAGCCTTGGTGATACCGGCTCATGCAGCTGGTTCTTGCAGTAGTCTTACCTACTCTGTCCGGGGCTATCCAACTTCTGGTCCCAGTTCCAGGACCCAGGCTTGTCCTTCTTAAATTTCTTTATCTTGGTCTCAATTGCCTGCCAACACATTGACATGTGTGCTTATATGCACCCCTTACTGGAGATCTCCATCCTTTGCTCTGCCTCTTACAAAGCCTGTAGGTTTGGGTGTTGTTGTTGTTGTTGTTGTTGTTGTTTGTTTTGGGAATGTGTTTTAATATAAATAGACCCCTGTAGCATCACCTTTTCAGACTTTGCCCCACATTCTCCTTTACTCCTGTCTCTCATTTGCCTACATGTCTTTTTACTTTTCCCCTGACCTGTCTAATCCAATCTACAGTCTTCAGCAACCTGGTTTAGAGAGATGGGCTTGGATTTTTCAGTTTGGCCGTAATTGGTATTTCTTCTAACTTTGCATGATGTTCTGTTACATTTCAAGTCTCTACACTGAAATATCTAGATGTTAAAATTTCTTCTCAAATAAGTTAGAAGAGGTTCTATATTTTGTTCAAATACAGAAAATATTACATAAGAGTTTTGTGGACAGCACACTCTTGGTGTTGTAGGTGTGGTGCAATTCTTTCAGTATAATTTTAAAAATTAGATTGAGATAGGCAAGAAGAATTTCAGCCTTAAGGATTCAAAGCTGGCAGAATTACAATGAAAACTAGTCTTTAAATCATAATTAAGTAACCTTTTGTTTCCTAGCAGCTATCAGAGTTGCTTACCAGCTCTGTCTGCTGTGTTGAAGAGAGTCATATTTCTTGGATGCAGCTTGTTTTGCTTTCATGTCCTTCTGAGCTTAGACCACCTACCTGGAAGTATTTCGAAATGAATTTTAGGGTGTAGGGGATTTTTATAATTGTAGAAATATGTAATGGAAATAGAACTGACCTGACTTCTTTGGTGAGGTGATCTGATTTGGCAGGCTCAGATGTAGTTTGCACTTCATGTGGCTACAGGTCAGTTCTTTGTTCTGTACAAAACTTCCCAGAGGTGAATGAGGAGATGTAAGAAGCTTATACCATATAACTGAAACCATCACTTGGACTGGTCTGTACTGACAAGCCAAGCGCCACAGGTCTAGTGTGGCTCATATTCTGTCCAAACATCGAGACCATCCATCTGACTTGTTCTGTTGAAGGGGAAGTAAATTGAGGAGAGAAGGGAAGGGGGAGGAGAGTACCCTAAAGCAAATACCAACAAAAATGAGGCAGTTCTTGTGCATTAGTTAGTAACAGTATAGTTTTTATGTAGTTAAAGTTACTGACAAAGTGTTGCTTTCTGTTGCAGCATGAGGAGGCTGCCAGAATGGATGCTTCTTAGTGAATGGGTATTTTACTATTATAAGTATCTGAATAAACTAGTAAGTTTCTACTCAACTAAGTAGCTGTTTCAGTGGTGACTAATCTGTTCAAGCTATGGCAAATAGTGTCAGTATTGACTCATAAGATTCAGAAGTCCTAGTTTCTGGAGTCTTGTGAGCTTGTGTTTGTTATCATCTTTCCCTTTTTCAGGGGAAAGAAAACCAGTTTTGATGACTTTTTGAGAAATTATTAAATTGTTTAATTATTTGTCAAACAAAAATCATCCTTAACTTGCCTTCACTGAAAATAGAACATAGCTTAAATATGCTAAAACCCAAGCAAACCAAGCTGTATTTATATTCCCCCAGGAGGCTGGAGTAAGAAAGGAGGAAAAACTACTCCCATCGTGTTTGTCTGATTTCTTAATTTATCACTGGAAGGCAAACCACTGGAAGATCCTGTGGTGAATAGTGCTGATGCACAAACTTGAGTTTCCTAGAATATGATGTATTTTAGATTGTTTAGGTAGCATAAAAAAAAAAACAACTTAAAAAACTGTTCAAGCAGCTGGGCATTTCAGTTTTAAAATTTAATTGTGTGGTGTTAGTATGTGGATCTGTGACTGAAGAACATGGAGGGTTTAGTTTAAGATGAAGAAAATGAGGCCAAACTGTTTTGAAAACTTTGATTACTTTTGTTTGTTGAAAATTTCAGGCTCAACAGAAGATTTATTAGCTTCATTTCATGCTTTCTAACTATTCGTTGTGATCATTAAATAACAATCAAGGCTGTTTCTGTGTGATGAGAGATCACTTGCTATACTTCAGTTTTCACTGGGAAGAATAAGTATTAGCATTTAAATTGAAATTGCTAATTTCTCCTTGCATATGTCCTTAGGGCTCAGTACTGCCAGTTGAGCACTCTAGTTGTGATCCAGAAAAGATCTGGGGTTAAGTTGGGGTTTATTCAGACATCTAAATGTCACTTGCTGAAGCGGGGCCACCGTGTTCGCCATCTCTAGAGTGAAGGTGGGGGCATGGCCGGTGAGGGTTTCACTGGGTGCTATTCTGCTCTGGGTTACTACGGGGGACTTGAGGGTAGCGGCTGTAGTCTGTATCTTGTGAGCAGACAAAAGCCTTGTTCCAGATTCTACAAAATAAAGCAAGTTACTTGTTTAAAGTATTTTTTTTTCTGCATGGAGTTATTTTATGCAAAGCGTAGTATGTGTGCATAAAGGAATAATGTAGGTCAAAGCAGTGTTTCCCATTAGGGCAATAAAAAGGCAGACCCATTATTTTGCATTTTCTTTTTTTATTGTCCTCATGGACAAAGGAACACAGGTGGGTTTTTTTCCTGCTTAAAAAATTAAAATTTCCAAGCTGTAGAGAACATGTCTTTGTGTGATGGTTGAGTTTTCATAACTTTGTGAGCACTATCCCAGATGGCTATTAATGAAACTGTTGTGTTTGGGCAGGAAAAGGCAAGACCTGGCCTTCAAACCTCCTGTGTCTCTGTGAGTCAGCCCTTTTTGTGTATCTGTCCAGCATACCTCCTGGCTACAACACGTCTGTCTTGGTGCTCTCTGTGGAAATGGGGCCTCACAGTTCAAAGGCCTTTAGTCCTGGGACTAACACAGGATTTCTTTCCTCTTCAGTTCTCTCCCACAGCCTCCTGCAGTCACTGCAGTGGAGTCTTCTGCTTCAGGAGTGTGGCTCTTCATGGTGGCATTGCAGGAACCTCTGATAATCCAAGGACATACAATAAACCTTGGGTATCTTCCGATGTTGATTTCTGTTTACTGCATGCAGCACAAGGGAGACACAGAACAGTATCTTTTTCTAACTGTCTGTGTCTGTCTTTGGTGTCCTTTTTTAGAAGTGAACATTGTTGCTTTTTCTTCTTAGGGTTTGTCATTTTTTTTTCCTTCTGATTTCATAACTAGTTGTCTCTTCTAGGTGGTGGACTCTTTCTTCCCATACTTACTGTACATCCAAAGCCCAGCTGGTGAGGCTAATTGCTGCTTTTTTGATTGGTTTTTTGTTGTTGTTTTGTACTGCTTTTCTGAGAGTAGGGGAGGAAAAGGATTTTATTGTATATCAAGGCTATTGCTAGTCTTTTGTGGATGTATTATGTGGAGACTCTTTCAGGACTGTAGGAGTTTTCTCTTAAATTAGACCAAATTTGCCATTTTTACGTGGCTATTTATCAAACTGTCATGAAGGTTCAAAGTTTAATTTATAATACAGCAAAAATTAACTTTGTATTAAGACTTACACTAAACCTCTGTGTAATTATTTTGGAGGCGATTTTAAATTGCATGACCTCATTGGGAGGTAAGAATTCGTCTATGCCTTTGAAAATGCGTCAGCTGTGCTCTGTCATTACTTCTTTCATACATGAAAGAGAAACTCTGGCAACAAGGATTCAGCCTTCTGTGTCTCACGAGCCTGTTTGTTTCCAGTATGCTTTAGAGATTTTTCAAAATTATGTTTTTCTTTGTGATTTTTACCTAATTTAGTAGCATTTAATCATATGTTTTATAATTTTCCCCTGCAGTACAATGAGACTGTTCTTATGATTAAAAGAACTATATGATTAAGTGTTTTACTTGGTTGGTGGCACTGAATGGTTTCTAATTTTAACATAATAGTTAATCTATTGTCAGTCTTGCACTAAGACACAAAGTTTTGAAGTGGTTACCACATTGGTAATGGAAAATTTTCATGCATCTGGAAAACTATAACATAAATTAAGCAAAACTCTTTTGGTGCTTTCGAAATGCATTGATAAATCATGCTCAATTGTCTTGTAACACTTAAGACAACCAGAATTAAAGAGCAGTATACATGAAGTATGAATCTATGCATTCTATGCTATTGGTTATCTTTCATAAATAGTTAGTAAGTATCATAAACCTTTGTTTTCCATGATGCTTTTTCTACTCCTGTTCCACAAAGGTAGCTACACTTTCGTTCAGAGTAGAATAATAATTCTCAGTGGTAATTTAAAGACCATGTAGCTGAGACTTGTTACAGATATTATATATAGACATTTTACTTTTCCTTGGAACTGCTTACAGGCCCAGAACTTGGACAAAAGAGGATTTATCCTCTGTTGTGAGTCACATAGTCTAATAATATCCTTTTAATAACAAAAGTAGGCTGTGTCTTGATATTAGTTTGATTTTTTTTTTTTTTTTAAGTTTAGTTTTCCCTCTTTGTGGATAATAAGCTTTCTCTGCTGCTTTGTTCCAGATTCCCCGGGTCCTGCTGCTTTGGGTGATAAAACTTATTAAGCCACACATGACTCATGTATTTTTCATTGTTGTATGTATTAGTCCTTTTGAACAACTTGGGAGATGACTTGAGGCAGCAGAAATTCGGTGATTATGTCAGCTAAGTTTGATCTTTGAGGGTTGATCATGAGAAGCAAGTTGCAGAGCTAGGACCTAAGTTAGCAGTGAGAAGCACAAGCTATCTCACTGAACAAGAACTGTTTTATAAAATAAAAACAAACAAAACAAGCCCCTCACATCTATCAATTAGATAAAAGGAGCACAAAATACTTTCTCTTTTTGAGGGCATGGGAGAGACCCTGTGGGTTAATTCTTTCCTCTTCCGATTTACCTTGCTTCTAGGCAGGTACAGATGCATTGCTGGTTGAAGAGGATGGTGCCAATGAGCAAGCTGTTTTTTACTGTCTCCTTTTAGCATTTCATTGGGAAATTGTTTAATTATCCCTGAGCTTATTTGTTTGGAAATGGCAATTTATATAGCTATGGCTGAGAGAGGACAGCTTGGCTGTGTGGGAGGGATGCCTTGGCTCTACAGAACATAGGGCAACTACGTCTGTGTTAAGTCTGGACAAAGTCTTTAGAAGCAGAAATAAAATGGTGTTGGTATTTAATCAATCCATAGATGTAACGGTCCACCTCCACAAATCTGCTGAAACTTTCCTTTATTAAAACTGCAGGTCAATTACCATTTATACAATTATTTCAAGCAAGTTTCTACAAAGCTCCAGACCTTGGAAGACACGAGCAGTTGGTGCCATGCGAGTAGCAAACTGACAGCAAAGTTCATGCCACAGGGTCTCTCCCCCTGCACCTTCCTCAGTTTCCTGCAGTGCCTTTATTTTTTTCACAGACTTAACTTTGTTAGAAATGGCAGAAAGACCATGATGCTATTCACTGCATTCCTTCTCCGTATTCTCTTTTCACATTTCTTCTTGAAGCATCTTGTTTCTGGACAAGGTGCCTCCAAAAATCAGGTGCCTGTCTTGCCTTCCACAGACCATTTTACTTGCTGACACATGGGAAAGGCAGGCAGAGCTGACAAGCTGGAAGTCAACAATACAGGGCTTGCCTAGGATTTATGAAGTGCGTGTTGTGATGAGTGTATTATTTACAGCAAGGCAGCAGTGTGTTTGATTAGAATCCTTAGACAGTGCTGTTATCTTGAAATTTCAGAAAAATACCATTTTAGACAAAGCCAGTAACTATTCTTTATTTCTGGTAGAGAGAAAAACTGTTCTTCATGCTCCTGACTACAGAGAAAGCAGCCATTGAGCACAAGAAGCCAGTTATCTGAAAAAGTCTGTATTGCCTTGAATAATTATATTAACCAGTACAGAAATGAATATATTCTGTGGTGTTTGTCAAAATGGTGAATGAAGAGTATTTTTGGGAATAAATAGATGCAAATATGTAGACCTGAGGAAAAAATGGATGTGTAGATTTTTTTTCTTTGTATTGACAGTTGTTTGAAGAATGAATCTCACTCTTGTTTAGCCATGGAGTAGGTAGTGAAGTCTTGATGTTTATTAATCCTGAAGTTGAAAGGAGGCTAAAAGAACTGGACATGTTCCTTTTTAAGAAGAAATCTTAAATTGGTCCAGTACACTCAGCTAACTTTACATATAAGCTGGGGGATGATGTTCTTTGACTGTTTCAGGGTTTCCTGGACATCTGAAAGATTGACCATTGACCAAGACCTGTTAGTTATCTTCTTAGTTCCTTGTTTACTGCTCCAGAATGGGTTCCTTCCCCACAGGTTGCAGTCCTTCATTAACTACTTCAATATGAGTCCTTCTCATGGGGTACAGTCCTTTAGGAACAGATGGCTCCAGTGTGGGTCCTCCATGGGCCACAGCTGCCAGAAAACCTGCTGCTGTGTCGGGTCTCCGCAGGCTGCAGCTTCTCTACATCTACCTGCTGCAGTGTCGGGCTCTCCATGGGCTGCAGTGTGAACATCTGCTCTGGCATGGTCCTCCGTGGGCTGCAGGAGGAACCTCTGCCCCAGCACCTGGAGCATCTCCTCCTTCTCTGAGCAGGTGTCTGCAGGGCTGTTCCTCTCACATTTTCTCACTCCTCTCTCACAGCTGCTGCACAGCATTTTTCACCCTTCTTAAGATATCTGTTATCATAGAGCTGCCACCAGTGTCACCAATGGGCTCGGCTCTGGCCAGCGGTGGGTCTGTTGGAGCCAGCTGTAAGTGGCTGTGTCCAGCACAGGGCAACCCCTGGACCCTTCTCAGGGAAGCCACCCCAGGAGCACCTCCTGCTACCAAAACCTTGACACCTGCACCCCATAGAGCTTGAAAGCTAGATAGTTGAAGTCTTCTTTTTGGCTATGTTGAGACTCAAGTTTGTTAAAGCAGTGTTGACTTCAGCTCACAAAATGCTCCTCTGCTGTAATGATTGGTGGCTTCTGTGTACCATGTATTATATATACAGTGCCATCAGGCTAGCTTGAAATACAGCTGTCTGGAGTTTAGCCTCAGTAATTTAACTTTGCCCATGCCAGAAAGCCCCTTGGTCTATGGTGTGAAGATATCAGTCATTCTGCTTTTATTTAGCACATAATTTTGTCTGCTATATATTCGTGTAATCTTTTTTTTTTTAAACAAAATTAATGTTTATGTGAAGGAAGTTTAATCTCTTTCTCACTGTAAAACAGCCTAGATTTGCAAGTGGCTGTCTTTGTATTAATTCTTATGATAACTGGGGACAATGTAGAAGTGGATACATCTCCTCTGGCTCAAAACTGTCCTGCAATTTAGCTTCTTACATTTTACATATTTTATTTTTTTTGAAACAGGCATATTGGATTTTCTGCTTTACATTGTTACCTCCTCTGGAAAGTATTTTGCCTCTGCAGAAGTTAGACATGAAATATTATCTAAATATTTGTGATTTGAACCCTCAAAAGAATTACTCCTGAATGTGAGTAATGATACTATTTTCTCAAGCCATATCTGTCATTGGAAGAAATATATACTACCCAAAGTGTGCTGCCCCACCATTATACAATGCATGTGTAAACCACTTCAGGAAGGAAGGCTGGCTGTGATAATGGTACCAGGGAGAGCAATCGATTATGTGGCTGCAGAGATGTCTTTTACTTGGGGTTTGTGCTGCTCAGTCGTTGCTGAAAAGTCACAATGAGATGAATTGAAGAATAGATTAATGAAGTAGTGCTCAGACTTGGTTTCTGCATTCTGAAAAAGGCGACTGAGTAATGCAAAAAGAGGTCTAGAGATAGTACTACCTGCCTGTAATGTCTTCCTTAAAGAGCAATGACAATCTGCCATTTATGGAAATGGGTATATGCTTGCAGTGGAGCGTGGCAGCACAGTGCAGGGTGGCAGGCCAGGATTCATTCCAGTGCAGGTTTGGGCTGAAGAGCAAGGGACTTTTTCTTGTGGTAAAGAGATGTGATAGTCCTTCTTTGTAGCTACAGTTCAACAGAGCACATTAGACATGAGAATGTCAAGGTCAGTGGGGCTGCTCACATGCATGCTTAAAGTTAAGCACACTTTAGTGTGTTCTAACCATACTCAGAATAGGCCATTTTATAATTTACAGTTTCTCAGTACTGGAAGAATATAAATACAAATTGAAAAGTTCAGATGAATAGGAAAAGAGCTGAATTAAGCTTGAAAGACTGAAGATAAGAGGTATAAGTAAATAGAGTTGATTTTTCATTCCTTTGTTTGAAGTCATCTTGTTACTACTTTGGTGGACTAAAGGATCGTCAAATCTGACCTTCGGGATTCTTTCACAATGCCAGAGCAGAGTAAACGTGTCTTTGTACATTTAAGGATCAGATCTATGAAAACCAAGGAAACAGAGGACAATTAAAAAAATTGAAGCAGAGGGGGTTGAACCCCATGGAACTTTCTGTATTATCAAGTCTAAGACCTGTGTGACAGATGAACGTGACATTTAATCTGCTTAATAAATTGACCGTGCACTGGCATGCAAGGGTTAGGAGTACCGAGGACAAAACATCTGTTGAGAGCCCAGTTCAGAAATCATTCTTTTGCTAGCTATGGCCCTAATAATTTCCCACCTAAAGATATTCATGACCATTTTAGTTGTTAGTTCAAATGTCAGCAATGACACTTAGCGTACAGAGATCTTCCAGTCCTCTGTCTGTCTCCACCAATTTAGAGGGAGGCTTAAATGCAGCTATGAAGTAAATAAATGGCCTTGGGCCAAAGTAATGGAGCATCTGAAATGCCTCACCTTGTGATATGAGCTTGAATGTTGAGCAAAATTTGTAAAAATGTATTATGAATGGTGCTTGGTTTTTGGGTTTGTTTTGGTTTTGGGTGGTTTTTTTTTAAAGTATGTGCAAATAATAGTCACAGAGTTAATAGTACAGTGCTATTACAGCAAGTTGAGCAGTTAACGATGAAAGTCCAGTATGGAAAAGAAGGTGTCTCTTCAGCATAAAGACAAAAGATGGGAGGAGTAATAGAGAATTGTGATATGTGAAAGGCTTCCTTGCAGGCTGGACTGTTGGAAGAAAAATGCATGTTACAGTAGTGACCCCTGGAGCAGAATCCCCATACCTTGTCTGGTTCAGTTCCTCCCAAGGGGACAGACAGCATGGATGTTGGTCGTTCTGGATTACTTGTTTCTCTTTTGTCGTATTACAGTTCTGTGGGGTTTGGTTGGGTACGTAATGAGGTTTTTTTTTTTACCTTGTTGTTGTAATTCAGTCTAATGGCAGCCTTGACACTGCTGTGGCTAATGTAGTGATCAACCCTGCCAGACCACTGCATGAATTGAAAAAATTAGGAATAAATAATTCAAACCACTCAGTAGGCTGCCCCCCTACTCCCAGCCCAGTGGTTTGCCTTTCAAGGATAACCTGGTTTGTTTTCCCTTCAGATTCTTTTGGCGTTCCTACCACAGCTGTACTAATCCTCACCTGAACCAATAATTCTCCATGTATCTGCATGGATAAGGTATCCTGTGTTTTCCTTTTAACCATCAGTAATTGCATCAAAGATTTGTTTGGGGTAATTTACCTTTCTGATGCTGTCACATACTGTGTCTGTTATCTTTCCTTGAGAATTGTTTTTGACCTGTACTCGCTGTTGAGGTCAAGCATGTGGATTTGAAGTTGCTTGAATCGATCTCACTTTAAAAGGAGGCACTGAACTAGCAATGCCACCCATTTTGGTGAATTTATGACAATTTCTTACTGGGACTTCAATAAAACTTTTATACTGGTTCCTTCAGTGTTCTTGGATGGTGCACAGAGAGGAACACATTCAACGCTGTTTTCCTGTTGTGATGTTGTGCGGTTTCCATTTCTACATGCTTATTGCTATTTTTCTTTTGTCTCCATGTTCTGTATTGCTATCCTGATTAAAAACTGAGGCAAAGCTGATGTGAAGAAAACCAGTGCTGCCAAGTAGAGAAGGATGTTCTGTCTTCAGCTAGCGTTCAAGGCAAGAATGAGTAAAACATTAAAAACACATTACTTCTTCACAAAGGAGCTTGTCTTTTCTATCCATAAATTGGAGCTAGCTGTCTGTAGCAATGAAATGTCTCTAGTACTTCACAGACGAAGTATCTTTCAAGGGCGAAATTAAGATGGTGAAGTACTAGTCTAGAGTCGGTGAATGAACCAAGGGAACCTGAAAAACTGACTGGTGGTGTCTGACATCTTCCTTGTTGGCAGGAGAGTGAAGTGTTGTATTCCGGAAAGAAAGGCGTCATTTTTCAGGTGCTGGGGGATGACAAGCATAGAATTTTAGTCTGCAATGATTTGAGGCTTTTTGGAGGATGCTGGGAAGGGAACTGGTAATATAAATGTATATAAGGACTATTTAAAATATTTTACAAACAAAAAAAAGTACTCAAAAAGGTATCCAGGAGACTGTTATTCATAGATACTGTTCTTTTTTGTCAGGTATTTATTTGTTCTTTTTGCCACGTATCTATTCTTTGAATAGAAGCTATATACAGTCTGGTGCTGCACTGCATAGAGATAAGAGGTCTGACGCTATAGCATTTTCAAGCATATATTTTGAAATGTTGTCATCAGAACATATTTTGAAATAATTGCCTATTCTGCAGGGTGCAGATTTTCGAATGGCATGTTTCCTTTCTACAGTCCTGTATTTTCCCTTGGTCACTTAAGAAGTGAGCACTTTACTCTTTTGAGAGCATTCCGATGTGTTTTGAAATGAAGCCTTCTGTATTTTCTGCTGTTTCAGGAACATTTTCAGCACATAACTTCATTTGATTGTTTATTGACCATAGAGCATCTTGGGCTACCTCCTTCTGTGCTCTGCAAATCTGTTTTTGCTTGCTTTTTAAGAATACAAAGTTATTCTTGTCTGTTTGAACTTTATTTCGTCTAATGGCAAGAATATTTTGGCGTAGATTCAGAATTCAGTTTATTCTTTCATCTTGGGCAGGGAAGTAGCTCTATCCTTACACAAGTAAGACTTGCAGAGTTGCAGCATTATTGGCAGCTTTCATCTGACTGCTGTCTTCAATAAAATCGTCACCTCTTGTGGTGCTTATGTGTCTGATGTAAGCCAAGCCAGATGATGCAAGTGGCTGCTGAGGCTGCCAGCTGTTCTGGGGAATAAGCCTAATATGACTGTAGGCAGAGGAGCTTACCAGTATGACTGTTGAGAACGTACCAGAAAAAACCCTGTGATGCATATTGGTACTTTTGAATAAGTCTTGGATCCTCGCATCTACTGCTGTTGGCCCGAAAGCAGCTGCTCCCCATGACAAATTCCATGCAGAATCATCCAAGTTTCTATACACAGTCTACTTTTGCTTGTGGGAAGGTAACGTAAGAGGGGCCAGAACAAAAACCAAACATGGGGTGGCTTCAGATCCAGGGAAATTGGGCTATTCATTCCTGAGAAGCTTTTGAATGGATTTGTAAAGAGAGCTGAACCCGGTAAAATATGCACTTTGCTTCAGGAGCTCTGTTGCTCCCAGCAGTGGGGAAAGAAGGCAGAGCCTTGAGAACCTCCCCTGTGAATAGCAGAGACCTGACTATATTTAAATCTATTATTTTTTAAATTCCAGCCTTTACTAATGTTTTTATAAAAGCCATTTCTTGATGGTCATATTACTCTTGCTACTTAATGATGATAATAATAATAATAACTATTCCAATATACTCAGAGGATTAAGCACCATCACTCCTGTAGCTAAATACTACTTTCTTTTGCAGTCAGTGACATGCCCAAAGTCTTAAGCAGGTTGGTGTGTTCTGCTCCTCCTTGAACTCCTTCTGCCGACTTCCCTGGAAGGGTAGGGTCTCCAGTACTCTGTCCCAAGAGTGAGGCAGGGTGTAGGCTGTCTTGGCATCTTGATTTACATCTGCTGTTAAATAGCCCAGTCAAGAGCAGTCTTGCTTCAGTGTCTGGTCAGCCTGAATTAACCTTCTTCAGGAAGGACTTCCTTCTGTGGCCAGGCTATCGCAGGAATGAATGCACAGAGTCAAAGTTTCAGCTATCCTTTGCCTGCAGGATAAATCTTACCTGTTAAAAGCGATTCTGTGCTGAGATTGAACAGATAATGTGGTGCTGAGGGACTGCTGCCAGTTAGCAGAACCATCCAAAAACCTGGGTATCCATTTTGCAGTTGTAGACAAGCTTAGGTTTTTTGTTCTTATTATGCATTCTAAAAATATGGGGCAAAGTAGACCTGAGTGAAGAGACGTTATTTTCTCAGTGGTGTACTCTTTCATGTGTGGCTTTGCTGGGTAGCCTCTTGTCCATGGCCCTGGAAGTGAAGGATTTTTTCCTCTTACAGAATGCAGAAAAATATCCTTTCACTTGAAGGGAGATGTGCGGATTCTTTTTAATTTCTAGCAATCATAGAAGAAAAATCTTTTGTGAACAACTTTTCTGATTTCCTGTAGATAAAAGGCAATCATCTTTTTTCTTATATGAAATTTTTTTTAAATATATATGCTTGATGAAAGTGGAGGTATGGAAAGATCAAAGTAAGACGTTAAAAAAAACCGGCATATTCATATATTAAATCCAGTACTTGTCTAAGAATGGAGAGAACAACATTTCTGTGTTTGCTTTGCAGCTCATGCTGATCTTCCCCGCAAATCTAAGATACGTATTTCAAGTAATTTTTCAAAAGTTGCGGTATCCTCAGAGAGCTAGATGAGAACTCTTATTGGTGTTCTAGAAATTGTTGGTCTAATTACTCAGTAAGTTTTGCCTTTCACGGATCTTTCTTTCTCTTGAAATCATGTTGAGCTATACAGGGAAACCTGTTCCTGATCACTGACAGGGAAAATGTAGCTCCATCTCCAAAATCTGCCCACTTTTGTCTGGCTGCGCTACTGGAAGATGGTAGATGAGTGTTTTCCTCCTGGAGAGCTAGCAAGTCAGAGGGAAAATAATTTAGCTTGTGTGCATTGTGACTCTTTACCATATGTGGCTGTACCTTCTCATATAGGATGTTCTCTGTTTGCTAAGGTTAGGAGCAGCAGCATCTTGGAGAAGGTGAGAAAAGGGGGAAGGAAAAGAGGAGTGTGATTGTTTGCTGTGACCCTGCTTCTTAGCCCCTGGCCATGAATCCCTCCCTAAAAGCGCCATACATCCAGGTATGGTTCAAGTTGCCAGAGGACACCCCTGATTCTTAGAGGGAAGTTTTCTTGTGAAGCACCATCTGTATGTTCAAGAATGATGAGGGCTTCTATATCTAAGCGTAGACTTCTATTTGGGCCAAAGTGGTAAGTATATAAAAACTGTCTTGTCAAAAAACAGAGGCAGACTGATATCTTAGACTGTTTGATGATTCCTAGATAGCCCACAGCCAGGGGTCAAGTCTGCTGGCGTGACTGTTAAATGAAAAAAAGGGAAACCATAAACTTTTAGTACTCCCTCTGAATGTTTCCTTGCCTGTACCGTTTCAGCCTTGTGTCCTTCATCCAAATCCGAAACCATTCTGATTGCAATAAAGGGTGTCATGCTAGGCATGTATGCTAGAACTGTTTTAATGGCACGTGACCCAGCAAGAGCTGTCCTTTCTCTGGGTGTTTGTTCTTCTTCCCTGTAGTTGTTATTGTCCAGCTCTCTGAAGACAGACCCAGTTCTTTTATAACCTGTCTTTGCTCTGCTGGGGTGTGCTCAGAGGATGGCAAAAAGGAGTGTTGGCGTCAGGATGCAAGATCTTGCAGTAATAGGTCCCACAGTCTCCTGCATTGATAACTGGGCTGTAAGAGAAAGGGATAAGCAGGAGTCCTAAGCTGGTGGTGGGGAAGGTACAGTGTTATTTATCCTTGATGAAATGTGCTCTCTGGAAGGAGTTAGTTCATGCTGAACTGATACACCTAGGACACAGTAGAGAAAATTGACATTAACTCTTGCGTGGTCTTCTTTCCTTTTAGATCAAATGGAGGTTTAAAATACCACTTTTTTGGAAGTTAAAAATGAAGCGTACTTCAGAATAACTTTGAAATAAAGCCATTGGCAAAAGACTGGTTTAGGAGCTGCTGGTAATCCTATTACCTAATAAGAGGATCATTTAAATGTATTTTCTTGAGGATATTATAGATCATTAATGGTTGTGATGAACGTAGGAATACTTTTTGGACAATTATATTTTGAATGATTTGAGGTAAGCATAGTCTTTAAATCTAGTGAGAATTACTGGAAATAACTGCGAATGGAAGGCAGTATGTTTTCCTACTTCATGCAGAATGTAATGAAACGACCTTTCACTGCAGGTCTACACAGAAACCTGCAGAGCTATCATGCTGAGGGTACGTGCAGTTTATGTATTTCCTTTCTGTTTTGCAATGAAGAGGGAACATCTGGTTTGGAAGGGGCTTTATTTGTAGATATACCTGTGACAGTGAAGACCTGGTACTTAGTTTTCCAGTGCAATAGAAATAAAGTGCACATGGTATATCAAGAGGGTCAAGCTAGACATAACTGGTGACTCGTTTCTATGGAGTCATCATTCCTTGAGTCGTAGTGTATCTCTTGACCAGGCAGCCCTGTGCTGCATCAGATGAAACTTTCTGTGTGTAAATGAAAAATTGAATAACGAGTGCTCTCCTTTGGAGGTGAAACATGATGATGGCAGTCTGGTGAACTAAAGCCCTTGTCTTTAATGAGTAAGTATCTCTTTCCTTCTTTTTTCCTGTGGTACTATTCTGTTTCCAGTCTTTGTAATGAACCATATTGTCTATTAGGGCAACAAGTTTGGGGTTTTTTTGTGTTTTTTGTTGTTTTTTTTTTTAAATAAATCGTATGTGTAATCCTGTTACCTATGGGGGGTGGCTCCGGACTCTGGGTTTGTCTAGTTTGGAGAGGAGGAGCCTGAGGGGTGATCTCATTGCTCTCTATAGCTTCCTAAGGAGGTGCTGAGCTCTTTTCCTGGGTACCAGGATGCATGGAAAAGGTTCAAAGCTGAATCAGAGGAGGTTTACACTGGACATCAGGAAGCATTTCTTTACTGAGAGGGTGGTCAGACACTAGAACAGGCTTCCTAGAGAGGGTGTACCATGCCTGTCAGTGTTTAAGAGGCATTTGAACAATAGTGGCCTTAACAACATGCTTTGACTTGGTCAGCCCTGAAATGGTCAGGCGGTTGGACTTGGATGAACTACTACTTCCAGCTGAACTACTCTAGACTATTCTATCAGGCATTTAACTAGAAAAACTTTTAAAACAATGACATTGATGTAAGGAATGTAAAATGTTTAGAAAACTTAAGTTGTATGTAGTATTTAATTATTCTTTCATTGTTGGTAAATAATGTAACCCTTCGCAGCTAGACCTCCTGCGTGTTGGCATTAGGTGTGATGATATTATTACTGCTGTGTTTCCATCTCATGGTATGTTATTCCAATAGGAGTAGTCAAAAGTGCCTGAATGTAAATAACAAATTAATTTTCCCCCAGCTGGTGTTTTAACAGATATTTTTTTAGTGAGGACAAGAGTTTGTAGATTTAGATTCTGAACATTTTCCATAAATCCAAACTTTTTCCTTCCTCTTACAAAACACTCCTAGTCACATGCAGGACACAGAGCAGCTCTTTGCCCAAGTGAGTACCCAGAGACCATACCACTGCTCAGATCAGGTAAAGCTTGATCTGAGTTATTGAGACTGATCATTGCTAGTGCAACTGTGTGTTCAGAAAAGGTATTAAAGATGATTCTCAAAAATGAGACAAAACAAAGGGAACTGTTGCTTTTAAGTATATATTCCCTATATCATAAGATCTGATGGGAAGGATAAGGGAGGGGAAGGATGTATCCAAGTCAAACACAGCTCTTCTTTACTCCGGGGTGCTCAATCCACATATTCTGTTTCCAGTCATGTTCTTGTCTCCTCTCTCCTTCAAATTGTACCAAGCTTTTCCTTATTTTTCTAACTGTCTTTTGACTCTGCAGCAGCGAGAGAAAATTATTTGAGTCATAGGGCTTTAATATAAGTGGAAAAGCTGTTGGATTATTTTGTTGCCTTCTTTTTGTTGTAGGGAAATGCATATTTTTCAAAAATACTTAAACTGAACTGTTGACAGATTAGTTTCCTGTTTGGCATGACAAAATTGTCCATTATAACAAAATCTATTACCTATGTTTTGACATTCTTTTAGTAAGGATTTACTTGCTGTACTTTGCTTAAGTGTTGCATAAAAATAAATTTACTCTTTTTCCCTTTAGTGATATCTCTACTCTTGGTAATAAAGATAATGTTGAGGTATTGTTTTCTTTAACTTCCAAAATACAGCTAGGAGGTTTCATTGCTGTGTGTTCGACAGGTTTGCCCTGTGTTTCCTCCAGTTATGAAGGAGTTCCTTCCTTCTGCTCACTACTCTGTGGCCCAGCAGGTGTAAGAAATGTTTTGCAGTTTTTGTCGAGGAGGTAAAGAAGCAATTTAACTGGATTTGGGTTCCTTCTGGGGTGTGTGCTGCAAGGCAAGCATGGCAACACACATGCGTTCCTATGAGATAGCAGCCTCTGTTTTCTCAAGCTTGTAAGTAAGTTTAAATAAATGGGGAAGCTTCAGATGTACAGAGGAAGAATTGTACTGTTCAGTAAAAAACTTTAAAAGTAGGTAAAAAATAATTTGATGCATATCTACATTTTATGTCTCCCGTATTCAGTTCCTAGCAAACATTAAGAAAGCACTTTAAATCTGTACAAACTGTTAGTACAAAATCCATCATGTTTACTATCTAAGAAAGTATAGATTTTTTTGGTTACAATAAATGCTTCAATTTTGAATCCAGCTATAGGTTTTCAGACACAGTGTCCCCAGCTTGCTAGCATGTTTTATCTACACTGGGAAAATCAGAGGGATTGCAAAATGTAGGCTGCTCATGTTTGCTCTGGCATTCTTTTCAGGGAAAGATCAGATGATGAAATGTCATTTTGGAGCTTGCATTTATACAATATGGCTTTTCTGAGGGTTACATGTATTTTTCTTGCTAGTTTTCTTCCATGTTTTGTGTCAATTATAACCAGGCATTTCTGTTGTTTCTTTTTAGAGAATGTTCTGGGGCATCAAATAATTTCCTTGTTTGAGGAGATTGGAAGGACAGGGGAGGGAGCTGGCTTTTGAAAAGGATGCACTAATATGAAAGCAGCATATTTCCCCTGCTCAGTTCTACATGGCTATCTATCTACCTCTACTGTACTCAATCTTTGACAAAGGGAGTTTCTTAGTCCCTTGTCTTCCTTTGGAAAGACTTCCTAGAAATCCCAGAAAAACGCATATGCAGACATATTACAGAAATGAGAAAGTAGTTGTTGCTGGAAAGATGGAACAGCACAGTTTATTAGTTATTAATATGGAACATGGCTGGAGTAACGGGAATCACAGTGGAGGTTTGTTTTTGCTGATAGCTGGAATTGATACAAGAAATGAATGAGGAGGGAGAGCCATGGGAATGTTGCGTCTGCATTAGGCATGAAGGATGAAGGTGTGGGTGATAGGGAAGGCTTAACAGCTCTGGAAAAAAAAGTCAAATTTATTTTCCCATGTGTATTTCACAAGAGACCTCATGAGTATAGAACTTTGGTGAGAAGATGAGCTTCAGCCCTTTCAGTTTTTCCCTCTCACCAATGTGTTTTGAATTGCAGAATGTTTGTGTTTTCTTTCCAGTGTCTTGACATTCTTGCATTTTTTCCATTTCCAATCTCAGTCTGAAGGCATAACAGATGAGAGCTGTGGTGTGTCTTCAAGAAAAGTAAAGCATTCTGAAATAGCACAGTTGTATTGAAAATAATGTTTTTCACGCTACAAATAAAAAATGGATGTGTTCATGGTGTTTATATGAGTATCATGCACTGATATGAAAAAATTGAAACTATTCGTACCGGTTCACTAAAGAGAATAAATTTTAAGAGATTTGTCAGATTTATTATTTCAGAAGAGATGATATTGTAGGGTATAGTAGCATTGTTGAAGGTAAGATGATTATATGAATACTAAATGGTGGGTGGTTTTAGGGGTTTTTTGTTGCTTTGTTGGGGTGGGTGGTAGTGTTATGCATTGTGATGTTTTGTGTCCTTTCCCTGCACATTCAGGAAGATTCCTCTGACTGCTATGACTTACCTTCACCTTTGTATCTTATGATTTAAGATTTAATAAATTTGAAACCCTCTGACAAAGGGACTTAATCTTCCTGCCACCGTATGGTGGAGGAAATCTGACAGCATTTTTTAACAAATAGGTCGGCATCACTGAGAAGAGCTCCTCTGAGGAACACAAGCATGTTGTGTGCCAAATGTAAACTTAATGGGGCTATAATTGCACATACACCAAAGACCCATTTTGCTACACCACCTAATACTTCTAAGTGACCAAAACTCATAATGTACTTGCAATTTATACTGAGATATGAAGACAGCATTTAATAACTGCTGTATCTTATATATGCTTATGTAATATATGTGCTTTGAATTGATGGCTTAATAGACAAAAACCTCTTCCATCACTTAAGACCCTAGCAGAGGTTTTGCTGATCTGTGCTATACAAAGCTGAGAAATTGATGCTTCCTGCCAGGCCTTAGAATAGATCCAGCTTTCTGTTTCTAGAAGGCTGATTCAGGAATGCTCTGGATTTGAGCTCTGTACACCTGTCTGAAGGTTATTCCAGGTAGGATGCTGTTAGCTCAGTGGTTTGGTAGAGTTGTGGCCAAAACCAAATGATGTTTTTTTATTTCTTTAATTCCCACCTCCCTTTAAAATGAGTCCCTAAAAGCACTTTACTATTATCTGAGCAATTATCAATTTTTAAATTTCTATTACAAATGGCTAATTTGAATCCACATGCACAGTTCCTGACTGATCTTCAACCGGAGAGGCAGAGTCAAGGTACCAAACCAACCAAAAAAAGCCCCCAAACCAACCAACCCAACAAAAAACCCCAAAACCGAACATACCACGCCCCCACTCCAAAAGCCCCTAGTAGTCTTTCACAAGCACTAAAAGCCACTGGATTATAATGTGGATATTTGTTTAAATAAATATTACTCCAGAGGTTTCAGTGGGTTAAAAAGGATGGCACATGTGGATGTCTGCTCATTGCTCACTCGTAGATCTGTGAGGTCCTGGAGGATCAGAGAAAAGGTATATTTTAATTTATTTCTGTGGTATTTATTTCTTTGCTAAACTCTGGATTGTGGTCCTTAGATTTCTCTCTTTGTAGCAATGCCAACTCAAATGCAGAGTCTTCATTTCCCCTCCCTCCTCTCTGCACCATCTTGCCCAGGCTCTTCACTCTCAGGGACCTGTTTGGGTGGCCATGGGCTGGGCTGGATGAAGTAACGAATCTGATGAAAAAAGAAGTTCTCAGCATCCCTGCTGCATCAGGACTCTGATGCTGTTTTCCCAGCAGCCCCATGTGTTCCAGTGCTAGAAGAGTACCTGGTGGGAAAGGCATCAGAAGCACTTAAATGAGGAAAAAGGAGAGATTCTGATAGCCACTGTCTCTACTGCTGTGCCAGAGAACACATGTCCACTGTGTTGCTGGATAATTGTGAATACTTATTTGAAAAAAAATCTGCTGGGCTGTTCACAAATATCTTGTCAATTTCAGCACGGGATGTATATTTTCAAAAGTGTTAGTTCAGGTTTTCAGGGTAGGCAGCCAATAACAGACTGTAGTCTGCACATGATTAAAGTCAAATGTGCAGCTGCCGTGTTTTCTAACGGAGCAAGATTTCACCCTGACTTCCCATCCTGCTAGGACTGCAGCTGCCCAGAACGGACATCCTGAAGAGATCGCAACCTGGAATGTTAATGAGTCAAGCTCCGTGGGACCAAGCGCTGACGGAGGTTGCCCAGGGAGGTTGTGGAGTCTCCATCCTTAAAACTGTTAAAAAGCTGCCTGGACACAGTCCTGAGCAGGCTGTTCTAAGTGGCCCTGCTTGAATAGAATGGCTGAATGGGAGGACCTCCAGAGGTCCCTTCAACCTCAACAACTCTGTCATATTCATGAATCTCCCCTCCCCAGCCTGTGGCCACGGTTGGGCATTCATCAGGCCCATATCCCTTTGTAATGTATCTCAGAAGCAGGGTACCATTGGCTAGCGTAAGATTTTTTTCACTCTTCATCAGTACTGTGGGAATTTAAATTTGTACCTGTGATTCCATGTGATGAGCAACTTGTTTGTCCTCTTTAGTTTTTCAGTTTGTTTGAAAATATATTAATCCATCTTTTCCCCGTTCACCTTGTTTCTTAGTGTAGATGCATTGAAAAAGCACTGTTGGTTTATGCCATGCATTCAGATAAGTTTTTCAGTTTGTGGTAGTCAGATGAAATTTCAATACTTCTGGGAGAGAGTGAAACAGGGTTATTTGTCTGTAAAGTACGTGGTAGGACTGATTCATTATGTTAGTTTTTTCCGGATCTGGGGATTTTTTCTTTTGTCTTGAACACATGCTTATAGGATGGTCGTGTTTCACAGACTCCTTTATTAAGTTTAAAATTTAAAGGTTGCTAATGAATTAAAGCTAGTGGTGACCTCCTGGTTCCAGCATAAATGGAGCAGCAGTGGTGTGGTCTGGAGCTGGGAGCAAGTAGATATCTCTAAGGATTTAAAGGATGCTGAGTGAGCTGTAAGCAATGAACTTGATCACAGTGAAGATGAGATGCTGAGCAGTTTCTGCTTACCTACCAGCTTTTGTCTCACAAGATAGGAACAGGGATACTGCTTTGGTATAGCACCCTGCTGCCCATTTCACACACTTTCTGTCCTCATCTTCAGAGGTTCCCAGGCTGCCTGTCTCTGGGCTACCCAACATGTGGAGGTGGGCAAGTCTAGTGTTGTCCTCGTGGGCTGCAGGGCCAAGAAACAGCAGCCGTTCTGGGCTGTCCCTCTGGGCTCTCTTGTACAGAAGAAGGTTCTCACCTACCTGGTGTGGTAGGATGTGTCTGGTGGTGTGGCTGTGTGGTGTTTTGGTTTGCCATGAAATACCAGAAGGAAAGATTGAACTGTGATATGGTGGAAAGGCTGGATAGCAAATAGATGAAAATTGTGTCCGTCGTTGTATTTTGGTGTTGGTGCTCTGTGGCAGGGTCTCACAACATTAACTTTCACAACTCTGGCAGATAAGGCTTTGTGCTATCCACAAAGGCTTTGTGCTATTGACCCTGTGATTGGAAGGATGTTTTTTTTCTCAAAGCTAGCAGCTGCTAAGAGATTTGGAAGAGTAATTCAGGCTCTTACCTGCACTTTGTTCTGCAGATGGCCCTTCCCCAAAACTATAGGTCCTAACCTGCCTGAAGGAGCTCTTTAAGTGATGTTATTAGCTTGGTTCAAGTTAAACATTTTGCCATACTTCGAATAGAAATATTACATGAGGCTGATGGTCTGTATTCCTGTACTTCAGCTCAGAACTTGAAATTCATCTCTGCCACAAGCACACATGGTTTATTTTCAAATGCTTTGAAAATGAATGTTTTATTAGGTAGCTGTGGCCAAATGCTGCGGGATTGCCTTTGATACCCTTCGTAGCCAAGCAGCTTTAACTGTGCTGGCAGAGCCCTCTGGTGGGAACACAGCCTGTGCCAGCAGAAGCTGGTCGTGCAGGCAGTGCCGCCCACTTCTCCCAAATGCCATCAGCCATCCCTCTCCTGGCTCAGCGGCATCCCACCAGCTGCTTGATGGAGTGGCCCAGGGGTTCCCCTTCATCCCGGTCCTCGCCAGGAGAGCACTGTGGAGTGCGCTTGGCCTTTTTTAGCAAAACCTGATGGTGTGCTGTAAATGCCTGTATAATTTTAGGGGTTGCTTTGCAAAATATGATGGTTTCAAGAAAATATTTTCCTAATCTATATCGCAGTGTGGGAGAGCTGTGACAAATTTCAAGAATTGATTATATCAATTTCAGCAGTATCTGTAAATACTTTTTTTGTAAAAGTACCACTTAGTAAAAGTAACTGATTTACTCAGGCATACAGTGGAACATTTCTAAATCAAGAGCCACAGCCTTCCATTTCTTTTGGTCAGTAATGCTTTTGCTAATCGAGGTACTTGAGGAAAGGGCTTTTGTGTTTTAAAGTACCAGCTTACTGAGCATGAAGGAAAAATGTGATTACGCTTGTCTAACCTAATAGTATTCAAGAGGCTGGTTGGGACACCTAGATGCATTGCCAAACCTGGATGTGTGAACAGGTCATTTAATCTGATTTAGGTCTCTAAAGCGCTGATATAATACAGGCCAATAACTGTCCTGCAGGAAATCCAGCTGTTTGAGATTGTTACACAAGTAATGCAGTAGTAATAAAGTGCCTTTTTTTCTTTCTCACATGCTGGCAAGAGCTTTTCACTCGCCATTGATTTGGAACACTCACAACTGTCCCCAGGATTTTATTTTCATTAAAATAAAAATAGAGGCACATGTAGCATGGCTTGAAAAGGCGATTGCCTGTGGTGGACAGGAACCCGCTCTGATGAAGTTGAAGAGTGGCAGGCAAGACAAAGGCAATCATATTTTTGTGTCATTTCGCTTGTTTTTGTTAAGACAGATGTATAAATTCTTCCAAAAGCTAAATTAACCTTTATGGCGTATATTTGAAGTGGCAGTTCCAGTTCTTCACCATTGCGTTGAACCTATCTGCTCCGTCACTGGGGTTCAGCAACACAGAACTGTTCCGTTAACAGACCCGTTGTGCGAGAGGCAGTCGCGTGCGCGGTGGAACACCGTGCTGCAGGTTGTGAATTCCCAAAGCTGAATGTGCTTCAGAAAGCAATTAAACACACTTGTGAAAGGAAGATTCACCAGTATGATGAGATGCAGACACTGCCTTTGTCTGAGAATCCCTCTGCTGCAGCTTGGGGGATGGGGCAGGAGGTGCTGGCTGTGTGTGCTTGCCCTCTTCCTCCTCACCCTTGGGTGAAGGCAGGATGCTGAGCTCAACAGGGCTCCTTAGGGCCCCAAGAGAGGCCTGGTTTTGTTGTGGTGCTTGTTCCCCTCTGCTGATAACCAGAGGAGCTATGACGATGGAAGGAGTACCAGGCTGTTGGGGATGGATGAGGATGCTAACCCTCCTCCTCCAGCCTGGAGAAATTCTTTGTTGAAGGATATTGTTTCCAGAGGAACCTTCCAGTTTGCCTACAGTCCACTCTGGCATTTCCCATGGCCTGCCGGCTTTTCTCACCTGTAATGAGGGTTTCACTGGAGGCTTATTACAAATGCATGTATGAGGCAGCACAAGGGCTTTTTCTTTCTTGCAGGACAGCTTCATCTTGCTGTTCTTCTTATGGTGTTGTGATGATAAGGTTTAATTCTCTGGCAGGTGGTATACGGTATGTTTTTCAAGTCCTGCACCTTTTGACTCTTAGGATACTCTGCTTTGTGACTTTATAAAGTTGCTAAAAAGCTATTTTTTCTAATTTCTGAATTGAAGTTCCCTTACATTTGTATTGCACAATATCGTCATGATTCAGCTTTGTAGAATACCATCTTACTTCCACAGGTCATCTTGTTCCATGATCTTTTTAAGATATTCATGTGCAGTTTTAATCATGTGATGCAGCAACCCTCCTGAGCTCTCTGTTGTAACTCAGAATTTCAAATGTAAATGTTGCTTTAACGTTATCTCTAATCTCAGAGTCTCCCCTAACAAAATCTCTTGGAGAGTTCATGTTCTTTTATCAGTGCTTTTTATTTTAAATGCATATTTTCTTGGAAAGTGGCTGATGATATAACATTTGGATTTTTTAAAATAATCACTGCTCTTGTGGAGGACTCGGTGAAGTCTAATATTACCATTCAAATAGGCAGGTGAGAGCTTTGGAGATCGGTAATTTGTACCTTTTAAAGAGCTGCACTGCCTTGCTTTTGTCTCTGAATTTATTATGCTTCCCAAGTATAATGTGACATACTGAATAGGGCAGGGGGTGGGGACATTGTCTTCAGCTGACATGCTGTTATCAGCGGGACTGTGTTTCTGGACACAAGATTTCGCAGTCATTGGTCGTCCGAAGAAAGCCTTTCCATCTGAGGATTGGACAAGAAGATGCGTCAATTTGCTGCCCGTCTCCAAGGTACTGGTGATGCTGCCTCCACAAGCTGGCTAACGTCACAGCTCCATCACCCAGCGGGGTGTGGGCTTTTTTCTCCTCTTCTCTGTTTTAATTCTGTATTTGCTTCCTACTGCATTTCTTAATCTGTCTTCTGCCAAATGCTAACAGCATGATATTTTGCAATCATTTAGGTGAATACAAGAAGGACGAACTCCTGGAAGCTGCTAGGTGAGTGCTGCTTAGAATATAAAGCATATTTTGGGGGTGGAAGCAGGCGAGGAAAAGGGATTTTTAAAACAGTAATGTTTTGTCATTGCCTTTCCATGAAATGATGCAAATAAACCACTTCATTAGCATAAATCTCTTCGGACTTTACAGGCTCGTACAAATGCAAAAGCCTGTTTATGTAATTGAAATCCTCCACGATGGTGGTTATAAGGTTAATATTGAGTTTTTGCTTTAAGCTGCTTAAATCCTCTTTAGTGTTTTGTGACTGTTCTTTTTAGGGGTAATTTAATTATTGTTTTTTACTGCTACCTTAGGATATATTTTGAAAATAGGCTTTATTGGAACAGAACATAAGGAAGCCTATAGAAAAGCTGTAAAGTTCAGTCATATATTCCAAAGATGCTCTCATTCTTCCTTCTGACAGCACAAGACCATTTTATATAGACTGTTAACACTTCTAAAAAATTTCTGGATATTAGCATGTAGTCGTTTCAAATGTTATGGGCCATATGCTCTGAAAATGTATTTAATTCAGAACACTTAATTTTGCAAATGGCTTTCAGAGGATCTGTAAAATTAGATAAAGGAAATACAAGATGAGATTAAGGAGAGAATTTAAGAGGTGTTTTTGCATGATCTTTTGTAATACACTTAACTGCAAACTTAATGTTATTTTCTTTCTATTTATATATTCTTTTTATTTACCTTTGGTTTTGAAATAGCCATCTGACATTCTTCATGGCAGAGTACAAATTTCAATATATATATATATGTGTATGTGTGTGTGTATACATGTATATACACACTTAGATATCAATCTTCTTAGCAAATGTTTTGCAAAGAGCTCTGGTTTTTCCCCCCCTTTCTATAATCCTCTCCTCTCCATTTACAGGAGTGGTAATGAAGAAAAGCTGATGGCTTTATTGACTCCTTTAAATGTGAACTGCCATGCAAGTGATGGGCGTAAGGTAAGTTAATACCTGCTTTATATTTCTGTTATTTAAGAAGGGCCAATTTAACCATACTGGGAAGCATAGATGTATAAACCAAGAGAGTATACAGGGGGAAAATCTATGATGCCTTTTCACTATAAATTAAATGCTGTTGTACTTGATGCTGGCAGTTGTGACAGATCAACAGTCGGTGGACGTGGATTTTGTGTGTGTCTTCTGTTTTAAATGTCGGACCCTGGTGTACATGTAAAGTGAAACGTTAAGACTTTTATGAGAAAAACAAAATGTACTGTTGCAGATGAATAAAATAACTAATGGACTAAATTATTTGTATTTGAACATTGTCTGGGTGAGGTGGCTGGTATTCGGCTTAGCTCGTAATGCCCTGCCACGTAGACTGGCACTGTATTGATACGCTTACCACCTGCTGCATTTTGTTAAATTTTACATTATTGTTTTGACTTTCTCTGGCATGGATGTTTGAATGAGTTAAATTAAGGATTAGGCTGAAACTGGAGGAGGGAAGAACATATGGAGTGAGAAGCAGATCCTATGATTTTTGATGTTTTAGACATCAAGATGATGGTCCTGTCTAGACTGTTGGATTTACAAATGTTGGTAGTTGGTTAGGTTTTGGGTTTTTTTGGTTTTGTTTTGGTTTTTTTTTTTACTGTGTGCTAGAATGTTCTTAATCTACATCTCTTAAAAACATCTCTCACTTGTAACAGCACATCTCATGCTTGGAGTGAAATGCATGGGAGGTGTTTTCCTTTATAGTTCTCTTTATTTTTGGTGGAGTGTGTTAGAGCATAGTGTAAGTCTCTGCCCATTCTGGAGCTCTTGTGGAACAGACTAGATCCACCAAAAACAATGAAGATCGGACAGTTTACACTGCCTTTTAATTAAAAGGCATGTTGTTGCTGATTATAAAAAATGAAGCTCCGCTGTGAAAACATTCCTATTTTTAATACACATTTTAAAATGTTTTCCCAATTGTAATACCTATGCTACCTACTGTGTGAAAGAAAACCCATCTGGTTTTTCACTTGTTTACATTTATCACTGATTGAAAATTTATGAATCTTGCACATTTTAAAAACAGATAATTTTATGATCTGAGCACAGGCAAATGAACAAGGGCTTTATTTAGTTCAACTGTGTCAGAACTGATTAAATACTCCCTGTATTTTAAGATTAAATATTGCCCATAGTTCTTCATTTCCCTTTGTTTTTTTTAAGACTTTACCATTCAAATGAAGTAGTATTTAGGTATGAACAGCGCACTGTGCCGTTACAATTAAGCATGGTTGTATACAGCAGTGCATTACTGCGTGACTGAGTCCCCATCACTGCTGATTTGAGGCCAAAGGCAGAGTTGTGATTTTTGTCAATATGGAGAGCAAGAAGCCCTTGCAGATATGTTATCTAGAATACTTATCACTCTAAAATTTTTTAAAAAAAGCTTTTAACATTTAAAAATTCCTATTAAGCTAGCAGAAAGTATTTATGTATTATTGCAGCCTCTGAATTAGTTTGAAAATGTATTGCCAAAGCTCAGAAAGCATATTGCAGTTAAAGCTAATCAATGTGGACTCTTTAATTTGTGTATTTGGTTGTTGGTAAATGCGCTGGTGTTTAAAACTCCTTTTAAGATGGCTTGACCTTGATATTGATTAGGTTTTTTTAGTGATATCTAACAGATATGTTGGTTTGGGTTTTTTTTTCCCCCCCTCACCATGTGCATACAGATTTTTTGAGATGAAGTAATTCTCTGTAGCAAGTGTGCTACGTAAGTGTTTAAGGCAAAGCTTTCAGGTCCTGCACTAGTGCAAGATCACTGGGGGTTTAGTCATTCTAAGCTGCACTGCAAATTAAGTGAACTTTTCAGCCTACAGCACGGTGTTCTTGTAAATGAAAGTTTTCTCTGGTGTAGCTGCCTCCAGTTGACCTACGGAGAGAATTTGTCCATTTTAGAGGTTTGCTCTTGAATTCCTTGATGCTTTTTGTAGCTACTTTTTGTAGATCCCTTGAGTTTTCAAGCCTCAAATTTATCACCGTGTAAGGCCAAAGATTGAATACAGCTGACAGGGCCAGGAGGTGCGGACTCTGCAGAGTGGCCTGAGGTTCTCAGCATCACGCTTTGCACTACGGGCATACCCATTCCTCAGCTTTGCACATTTCAGAGACGTCTAGCACTACTCTGATAAGGGAGACATTTAGCTTTGCAGGTGAGGAAATTGAGGCCCAACACTGAATGGGTAGTTATTTTTTCTGAACAGCAGGTGATGGAAGTGGGTTTTTCATAGTCTGGGCTGTGAGTTTCCAGAAGTTGGCATCTAGCACCCATTGCACAGAACCGAATAGCAGAATAGTCAGGATATTTTTAATCACAATATTGCTCATTTCATTGCTATATGCATTTTACCTTTTTTGTTGTTTTTTTTATTTTCTGGGGATCTGTTCTGTGTCCCATGCCTATTAACATCTGGGGTTCCTGGATTACCCAAAGCCCCACATCTGCTGTGATGGTGTGCCTCAGAGTGGGTAAGAGGGATGGAAAACTCCGCTGGTAGCTCACTGGTTTGAAACCAGCTTGGTCTGGAAATAACAAAGATTTATGCCATGGTGTGAGTTGTTTGCAGCCTTTTTGAAAAGTATTGATAGCCAAAGTGTGATTCCTACTGGACAGGAGTCCATGCTGCTAAAGCAGTTACAGCTGGTGCTGATAACCATCTCTGCCATCTGTTTGTTTAACATAGAGGTCAAAGACTGAATAGGAGTGAAAACTGAACTTGGTTCTTCCTGTCCAAGTCACAGTTTAGACAGGTTATATGAGCATTGTAGAAATGTTCACATTACTGATGCTCTTCAGCTGTTGCCTGAAGAGGGAATTCATTGCTGTTGCCACTCTTGGAATTATTTTCTGGAGTGAAAAATGAAGGAGTGTGTGCAAAAGAACAATTTTATACATCAGCTAAAGCATTCCTGCATACCAAGGATCTATGTAATTTATGGGGGTTTGTTTTGATGACCAAGGAAAATCAACAATAATATCTCAGAGAAACAGATATTTCATTGAGTTAGGTATTGGTTGATTTTTTGAGTAAGTGTTGGCTCGTGCTTGTTGGATGTATATGAGGGCACAAATAATAGTGCACGAGTACTGAGCTATACAGTGCAGAGCTGTACAGTACAGTTTACGCAAATGGGTGTTATGCAAGAAAGATTTCATAAGAATTGGGGTTTTTTGCAACTGTTCAATTTCTTTGCTTTTTAAAAAGCAGTGCCCAAGCTGAAATATAATACTCATTTTTCATGCTATTTAGTCTTGCTTTGATTATTTAACAGGAAACCGAAAAATCACAGAAATGTTAGGCTGAGATGTTGTGTGTAACATAAAATTTGCTTATTACATCACTTCTGTTCAGATTGCTTCGCAAAGTATTTACTCTATCAAAACAGAACTTGGACAAAATGCTCATGGGCACCTCTGTATTCCCAATGGATCTGAAATTTCATTGTATCCAACCTCTGAGCTCCACCAAACTGTTTGGTCTTGATGTAGTCTGTAGAAGTAATGACTTCTGGAAGACATGGTACAGTACTAAAGGTAATGGATGGTACTGAACTTTCACTGTTAAAGCCAAGCCACCTCTTTACAAGTCTATCTACATAAAGGTGTGTAGGCTCTGGAGACTTGCTTTACAGACCCTGTTATTTCTCCTCAAATATTTTTTTTTTTTTCCTTTGGGGGTATTTTTTTCAAGACTCAGTTGTGGATGAATTGTCAAAAGAAGTTTTTGACTATCTTAAAACAACATGTTCATATCTGCTTCTGGAAGATAAAGCTGGATTATTTTCTCATGGGAGCTGAAATTCTGACTTGTTAGAACAGTCACAGTTTACTGAATCCAGCAGGCTTAAAAAATAATGTATCATGGATGCAGGTTGAGTTGAAGCCATCTCTTAGCTGTCTCATTTCCTTTGGAAAACTGTTGTGGACACTTGAAAGATGTTTGGGGAAGAATTTGATGTTGCCTCAATTTTTAAAATACAAAAGTGTTTGAGCTAATAAGGAAGCACTGGTTTTAGCAATTCAGATGAGAACTCTTCTCTACAAGGCAGACTTCCCACATCACATCTTGACAGCTTTCCGAAGTGAGCTGCATCCAGCTGACATGGTAGCTGTTTGCAATGGGAGGTTGAATTTTTGTTTGGAAGTTGTATTTTTGCTGGTAGATAATATCCTGCTCCTGTGCTACCTTAGGCATGCTCAGATTATGCCAGCACTAAAAGACTTGGGTGTCAGTTGAATAAAACCATCTTTTCATACAATAAAACCCAACTCATCTGGTTGGGAGATACTCAAAAAACATTTTGCTCCTTTTCTCAAGGTTCATCTCTTTTGAAGTAGAGCAAATTTCTGATATTTTGAGCTCTTTGGAACACAGAACAATTATTTTACTGTAAAATAAAATGCATATTTTGAAAGTATAGTTTCCATTGACCTGTTGCAGCTGTGTTTTGTGTTTACGTTTTGTATGAACCATATGAAAAACTAATATCATGGTGTTTGTTACCTGTGAACAGCTTGGTCTCGGGTATTTGTTCAACATGAGGCAAAATTACTCACAGGAGGCAGCACGGGATGTAATTCCCTCACAGCTACAATGTTTTCCTTCCTGCATCTTGCACCTCTTCTTAGAAACTAGAAACCTAGGAATTTCTGCAGCAAGTGAACCGGGAGCCTGCAAACACTGCACTTTAGTTCTTTCCCAGCGCGGGACTGTTCAGCACTGTGGATGAGTGATCCCATGACAAAAAAATAATAGTCAATTATTTATTAAAAGGCCGTTTCTAGTGTGCGCGCAGTCCTACTTCATTTTATTTCACGGTAGTCTTCTGGCTCCTAGTGCCTCTTTCTTTGTTTATTCCAAGTTTTCAGTCCTTCACAGCTCCCAGTACCAGTCCTTAATACTTGGTATTGTGCCTCTCCAAGCCTTTGTTTTGCTGTTCCAAACCCGATGTAGACAACCCTGGATCCAGAACACCAGTAGCAGGCCTTTGCGTTAAACTTTGAGCCATAGGAAACGTTCTATTGTCCTTGGGTTTGAGGCTGTTTCTTCAGCCCATTCCTTCCTGCCATACAGACATGCATTTTTCTTGTGCACAGCATCATCTGTGTTCATAGATGCAGGATGCATCTGTAAGAAATACAACTCTGAGAAGGTCTGCAATGCAGTGCTGAGTACCAGCCTCCTTGTCTTGAAGCAACCACTGCACAAGATCTTGCATGTGTATGTTTTGTAGAGGGGACAGAGTGCCCCTCAGCTCTGCTGTGGGACATCTCTGATACCATTCTGCTGGGCGGGGTTGCAGTTTCCTTCTCTGGCCTTTTCTGCTTCTTTCTATCTGCAGCGAGCTTGATCAGCCTGTGAACAAAGGGCTGATAAATAGAAATTGAATTCTAACAAGATCAGGTGAGTTATGTTTCCTCTTACCAGGGTGTCTCCAATTTGCTGCTTGTAAGTGGATTTGCCAGCCCCTATTGCAGTTCTAGTTTTTCTCAAAAATTTTCATGAAAAATCCTGCCATTCAAAAGGAAATTGGTATGCTGTCCAGTTTCTGAGGCTGTATGGAATGATTGATCCATGTTTTCACAAGCTTTTTCTTTACAGTTATCAAACCTACAGACTTGAGCAGAGGTTGAGATTCTTTTGTAATCATCTGGCTCTAGGAGCTGGCAGTTGAAGAAAGATGCCGTGCATTGCAGGACTTGTGAACAAATTGTGTGCTAGTGACGCTATAAACCTTCATAATTGTGTGCATTTTTCTTGTGCTGCAGTAATAAAAATGAAAACTAATGCCACATAAACGTATAGGTCTGGTCTATAAATTTATGGTGTACAGATTATATTTGGATGAGTAAGGACATCATTTGCAAGAAGTTACTTCACATATAATAAAGTGTTGTTTAAATGTTGTGAAAATACAATTTTCTACAAACAAAAGCTGCATATTTGAGCAAAAGACTTGTGAGCAGATGCTTGATGCAAGGCATTTTGTCATACCCAAGGGTATGTCTGAATCTGTGTGTGTAATCCACATATGTATATTTTTTTGTCACATGTAATGTATTATTTAGTGTCGCAATGTACATCTTCCCCATGATTTTGAGTTTTTTCTGCAGGTATGCATTGTTTTTTTGGTACATAAATCAAAAGTCTCTAGTCTCAAGGCTGATGTGCAGCAACAAATAACTTGTGTGGAGAAGAGGAGCAAAGGAATCATACCTTGAAACGAGATTAACTCTTCACTGTGTATAGTCTTGGCTCCGAACAAGTGCTTTCTCTTTCGTTAGTCTAAGAAAATGAAAATTTTAAATATATTTAAAACGGTTAGCTCATGTTTGCCGGTGTAAAGTTGGCCCTGACTGATGGCTTCACACACTGTAGTCTTTGTTGGCATTGATCTTGGATGTGTTTCATGAAATGCATATTTATTGAAGGTGTATCTGGGGTGTGGGTGTGTATATTTATATATATATATAAAATTAAAAGTATGTGTATATATATGCCTATATATACTAATATACTTGTATACACTGTTATACATACCTAGCTGTGTATATTTATGTATATGTGTGTATATATATATGTGTATATCTCAAAGGTTGTAGCTAGTGTGTGTGCTTGCCATGGGGAAGATACGAGCCAGCACTCCCTATTTTGGCAAACTAATTTTCTGGGGATTGAGGGCAGATGGAGAGCACATCTATTTCTGTTTAAAACAAACATCATTCTCAAAGCTTCTTGTTTTAAAAATTTGTGATTTAAGGTCCTTCTTTATTATGGTCAGTGAGTGCTGTGTTCTGCAAGTGCTACAATTGTATGTGCTCTTTCTGCAGCTTCGCCAGTGACCCGTGTTGGGAATGGGCATGTATGCATTCATGGGAGAACTTGTCATCAGATGCCAGCTGCTCCATGGCAACTGACCTATATATGCTCTGATCCCACCTCAGATATGAACACGTTCACAGAACCTGAGTAAACAGAGTGAAAAAGGGCAGCTGGGAGTTGGAGTGGAAGCTGATCTCCAGTGCTCCCTTCCCTTATTCTGCGATACCTTGGTGCCCCATTGTAATATATGTGTATGGTCCATGCTCCCAACTTTGATTTGGATAAAGCGCTTCACAACCTTTAGAGCCTATCCCTGTGTATGTGATAATTAGGAGGACTCTTGGAGGGAAGATGGAGTAAAATCTTTCTCAGCACCTTTTCCCTTGGAGTATACGTGCCTCAGTGGTGAAAATAAGTACTGTAGATGAGATTCAGACATTTTTGTATTTCTTTTAGTTATAGCTATATTTCTCTGTAATTGAGTTAAATATTTTAAATTAACATCTGCACTCAAAATTAAGGGTCCTTCCTGGATTTAAGTAGCGGAGCACTGGAGGAAAGGTGACATTTCCAGCATTACAAGAAGGTTAGAGCAAATGCCATAATGTTTGTGACGTGCCTGGGGCAGAAGTGCCCCATGCAGTACACACATAAAAAGAACAATTTAAAAATGTCCCCAACTATATTTTGCCTTTAAAACACCATTTTTTTAAAAAAAAGTAGTTCTTAAGATTCATGCATGTCAAAAATACTGACAAGTTATGCTCTTTCTTATGCTGTGATCCCATCTTATTTCATCAGCCAAGCATGGTCAAAGTGCCTAACACAAGAATCCCTTCACTGACTTTGTACAGTATAGATTAATGGGCTTAATTTCCATCCTTGCTGTTACTTGAGACCCTCTATAGCCAAATATGGCATCTTTTGAATAAAATGTAAAACTGATTTACCTGCTCTAAGTTTCTGTTATGATATCTTAAATATTTTTTCCCACAAAGTTTCAGTGAGTATCCGTTTACCAGTTTTAATTTTCTTCAGAAATTATTTGAAGTGTAGTCTATTGTGTCCACAAATAGAAATTGTGCACTTGAAGGACTGGAAATAAATTGTTTATAGTCATATTTTCTCTGTGTTGTTCTCTAAAAATCAGGAAATCTCTTTTGTTAGGTCTTAATCAATGTACTCTTCAGGTGCTGGGATTTCTGTATACCTGAACTGTTTCCCCTTGATTACTAGCTTCACACAGGGGATGATGTCTTGCATTACGCTATTATCCATCTACTGTCGAGAGAAAACAAGTCAAACTGGCAGGTTTGGGCAGAGCTGCCATTTAATGCTTTATGCACATTAGCTAAATGCTGTGGTCTGGGTTTGACTCATCAGCTCACAGAGCATCCAGAAGTCAAGTACTGATGGCACTTCTGCTACTGTGATCTCGAGAGTGGAGTCCTTTTCTTCGCAGAGCTTGCTGAGGTTATGTTTGGGTTGAAATGTGGCAGCTGTACCCATGGACTATGTGCATTTGATTTCTGTATGTGGTTGACTATAGTGAATACTGTGGGTGCCATTTCCTGCACGTGAGCATAAGAGGTACTGAGAAGTAAACTGTTCTGCTCTCTTGTAGTGTGCTTTTCACTTTTGAATGTGATATTAGAGTACTTTGTGGCCTCTCTCTGTTAAGACCTATCATTTAGTTGTATGTTCTGTTTCCTACCTCTGTGTGCTATCGTGCAGCCGTCTCAGGACATAACTGAATCTTTTAGTTTTGAACCATTTTGTTTAAGGAAGATGTTAGAAACCTGTTGAGTGCCCGTGTAGACTGTGTCAGTTGGATTACGTGTATGCATGTGCTTGTTGACTGCTTCAGAAAACTCCCAAGAGTTTTAAAGATGGAACTTCCCTTAACACTGTTTGATTCTTCCCAAGCAGATCATCTTTATCCAGGTATCCACTAATTCTAGCTGTTATATTGTATTTTTCCTGGTACAGACATTACAGGCCTGTAGTTCCCCAAAACATGTTTTGATGACTGGTTTGCAGCTTTCAGGTCTTCATGTACCAAGAAATCTTAAATGAAGGTCACATACCACTAGAATTTCACCTGTTTCATTCTCCAGTGCTCTCCTGGGTGAATGCAGTCCCACCCTGGCAATTTGTTGATGTTCATTTTTATTATGGGTCTCATTATCTCTTTTATGCTTAATTTAGTTTCAGACAGATCCTTTGCCAAGCTTCATCATGCTCCTAAATACACACATGCTCACTTGCCAGGGTCCTGGTGTAAGAATTACTTGCTGCTTCTAAGATGTATACCATGTAAAGAGTTCTCTTAGTTCCTCTACGATGACTTCTTCCCTGCAAGAGCTTCATTTCTTGCCCTACCATCACCTTGCCCCACCATCACCTTGCCCCACTGGACTGTCTGGTGGATTTGGTGCTCCTGGAAGAAAGATTATGGCTGGTTTGAATTCCTTTCACTAATCACTGCTTAAACTGTTTTTGCCCATTTAGTTGTATTTTTACCTTTAATCTGCTGGAGTTTATGATCCTGGTGATTTTCTTCAGCTTGCAAATTCAGCTTTTTGAATGATGCCGCCTTCATTCTAGTAATCTCTTAGTTTGCTGTTAGTCACACTGGCTTCTTTCAATTTATGAGGCCCTTCCTAGCAGGAGGTGTGCATTAGCACAGCATTTCCAGGATTGTCTCCATTAGTAGTCTTCATGCTGTCTGCAAGGACTTAATTTTCTTAGCTACCACTTCTAGCTTATTGTTAAAAAACTTCCCCATTTTTTCATACCTCCCCTTTCTGAAGGTTAGCGTGGTCATGCTGGGTTAGTTTAGCAAGCATTTCCCCTGTAGATAAGTTGAATCTGAGCATGTCACAGTCAATGTTAAAGAGCAACTTCTACTGCAAAGCATTGCACCAGGTGTTGCTTGTTGTTTGGTACCAGCTCGGTAATTGCATTTACTCCTGTGGCCTCCCTAGCCAACTTCTCTGTAAAACGATCCCAGATAGCATCCAAACAGTTCACCTCTGTTACACATTTTAGTGTGATGCTTGCCCAGTCTATATGGCAGGAATTTAAGTCACCCAAAGCCCTCCTGTTGTCTGCCCTTGCTGCCTCTCTGACTTCTCTCAGCATGTCAGTTATCACTTGCTAACCCAACCCCATCGTTGACTTCATAGGTTCTGTGGATAATTTAGAGTGATCAGTTTAAGTCTAAATGAAAAGAACTACAAACACTTCTGTGCAAAGAGAGGTGTATTTACATAACCATTTCTAAAACTGTTGTGTAAGTTGACTGAGCAGGCAGCAGGTGGACAGTAAAAGAGGAGGAAAATGCCAAAATAGGGCATTGTAATTGATGATGGATGTGTCACTGATGAACAGGAAAACTGAGGTTATTTGATTAGTCTTAGTTCTAAGTAATATAATACACTTATAAAAGAGACTTATTTCTTACAGATTAAATTCTTTCAAATACTCATTCTAATAACCGTAACTTTTCAATTTTGAAACATGCTAAAAGTAAGGATAAGATAAATTCTCTGTCTTTTTTCCTGTGTTTTGCAATTACTTCAAAGGAAGTGAAGTCTACTTGACTGGATTATAAAGGCATTAAATTCTAAAATTTGCAAATTATCACTGTAATGTAAAAAGAGTATTCTGTGTATTTGATTTTGTTAATTATTTTAGATCATGTGTTTTAATTTAATTCCAAAATACCAGACATAAATACTTATTTCATGCAGAGCAGTGGAGCTGAGATGCAGTCAGTTTGCAAACATTGGTTCTTAAGAGTTCATTCTGACCTCATTTTCAATAAAATGAGTGAAGTACTGATTTGAATGCTGTGTTAACAGAGGGAACAGTCAAATTAATATATTCTGAGAAGTTTTTCCTTCTTAATAATGTGAAAATCTTATGAACTGAAGCCTGGAAAGTTGCTAATTGGAAGGGCAAGGAGGAGAAGCAGAGTAAAATACAAAGACTGAGTAGGAGAAGTGGTAAAAATAATGAGATAAGAAAGGGAGTAAAAAATTGTTAGTTGACTGTAGTAGGAAAAATATTTTGATAGCAAGAGGAAAACAAAGAGACAAAACCAGCAGAAAACAGCAGTTTTGGTTTTCTGGTGTTCCAGCATGCATCGTCTTCAGATTATTTTCATATTGTGTGCAAGTCTTCCCCAGATATCTGGCATGGCTGTTTGGAGAGGAACCTCTTGTTAACACTTGTTTGTGCTACCAGAGCAACATCAAAATATTTCATTAAAAAGAGGGAACAGAAACCTGAGCAAATAATTTAAAAAACAGGATTCTATAGCTTCTGACACTGGCTGGTAGGATACATAAAAGTATATGTATTTTTGCTGGAAGAGGGGAGAAAGTTGTCTCCTCCTACTCTCCTGGAGTGATAAGCATTTGCAGCTTGCAGTTTGACAAGATTGACAGGTTGAGACTTGGGCTGTGGAGGTTTGAATACCCTCCAATGACTTTAGCTAATAAAACCAGGGGGACCATTTCTTCTTCTTGACTTTGCCTCTGCAAGAACCAGTCATGCCTTAGTGCCTGACCTCAGACTTGTCCATTTTTGACTTACATTTCTGACAGATTCCAGGTGATGGAAAGAAGCAACGAAAATGGCCATCCTGGACAGAATGATACTGTAAGTAATCACTGTGTAGTGTTCTGCCATATCTTTCAAGGCAGTATATATCATTTTTCAGTGTTAAATAACATCAGTAGTATTCCCATAGGAGAAGAGAGTGGATCTTTACTGTCATTTCATGTTTGTGTAGCTCTGGAAGCCGCTAATCCCTCAGGTGCCAGCATCTATCACCAAAGAAACAGTGTATACTCCTCTGCTTCCCTGGTAATCCATCGCAAAGTCCATTTCCCTATGTCCTTGAGTGCTTCCAGAAATCTATTCTGTGCTTTTGAATCTGGGAAAACTGCCAGTACTGCTTCATGCCATAAGGTCCAGAATTTCTTTTTCATATTGCAGTTCCATCCCCAGCCAAACCTTAATCATTTGCATGTAGAAATGGAACAGATTCTTGTAAGGAACAGTTTTCTGAGAATACTATGGGTTTGTGAGGGATGCTCAGTTTTTCTGACACGTCCTCTGTGGAACTGTTTTAGCAAATGGGTGGCAGGTTAAGATACAAGGAAATACAGAAGAATTTCAGGAGTTAAGAACAAGGGATGTTGTATTTTAATTCTTATTTAGGAAGAGGTCACGGATCACTCGTGCCCCATTTATGGGACCTGCTGTTTATGAAATCCTAAAGTCAGAGGTCAAGGTGATGTTCCCATTTAGAGATTTAAGTGTCTCTCCCAGCCCTTTACTGTTTCCCTCTTAGTCTCTGCTTCTAGGTCATTCTCTGAAAGTAATGGCAGCAACTTCAAGTACGGAATTGTTGGGGAACTAAACTTCCTAATTAGTATCTGGGAAGCTGAGGTCCCTTTTATCCCTTTGCCATACCTGCTTTTTTGCATGGATCAGATTGATCTTTGCTTTTAAAGTTCATTCCAAACATGGTTGGTGGCCTCTGTCTCGTGGTGTCTTTTTTTTTTTTCCCGGCCTTTCTTTTAGCCCTTTTTCTGCCAGGTAATGATGTTCGTTCAAGTTTGACTTGTTTTCTTTTCTCTGAAGTAATCAATTTGAGCTTTTTTTTTTTTTTGTAACAACTGTTAAGAGAATAGCTTTCAGAGCTATCTACATGGATTAAGGATTTGCCTTCCTGTTGTCAAGGATAAAAATCTCCATAATTTTTGAAAGTCAAATGTTGTTGTCTGAAGAAACCTGCTGGGCAGGGAGATGAGGTTTTTCTTCTGGGATTTAATAAGCTTTTACATGGTCATCTTCAACCATCTGACTTAAGGCTGCCTCTGCAGGTGAAACTTTCTTTTGTTGTGTGGCCCTGCAGGGCTTGCGTGTTTTCTGTCCTATCAGGAGAGAAATATCTTTGCCCTCTTCTGCTTTTGGCCATGTCTTACTTGCTTCCGCTTACCTACCTGTCTGTGGTAGCACTGTTTCTGGGCTAGCAGGAGGAGTGTCTGAGCAGAAAAATGAAAACACACATTTCCTGTTCTTCCTTCTTCTAACCTCTAACAGATACACGGATTATTTCTTTGTCTACCCCTGTGCAAGGTGATGCTTGTCATCTTTTCTGTCCTTCTCTACCCTACATAATTGAAAGAGCTCTGGTCTCATAAATCTCCTGCCCCTTGTTTGTCAGCGCTTAGCCCAACTTTCAGTACAACAGGGTCATCATGTTAATGTGCAGAACTGATGCCAAGCCTTGTCACACAGCCTTGTGGTTCAGACGTACAGGCAGAAGCTTGAATTGTCTCTCAAAGGTCAAATCTACTAGAGACACATTCAGTAGTCAGTAGTTTGGACGTTACAGCCCTCTGAGAAGGAACAGATTTGAATACTCCCTGGAGATTAGGAGTAGAAGAGTTCTAGTCTGTCACCCAACTAAAGCTGTCCAAATGAGGATTTATTCTGTCAGTGTATTTGCAGTATTTTTATTCTACGCTTCCTGTGCTTTTTAACTCTCCAGCCATTTTATGGATTCTTTCCATTTCACCTTTATTACACATTCTTATCTTTTCCTCCAGTTTATGAACATCTGCCTGGTGTGGGGGTGTCCAGCAGTAATTTGAAAATAACTAACATTCCAGCTGTGGTTTCTGCACAGTTGAATACAGAGAGAAATATCCTTCAATCTGTGATCCACAAAGCCATGCTTTGTAGCTGGTACACGTTTCTAAATACTTCTAGGAGGTATGCCCTTCCTGATGTCTGACTTGCTCTGGGCTTTGTACCATAACCCTGGTGGTACAATACTGGAATAAATTTCTGAAAGGTATTCAGTTCCAAGGAAGAATTTCTTTTTAATGCAGTGTTTTTCTTTGTTTTCCTTCTGCCAAGTGATATAATAAAAAAGGCAAACATTTCTCTCTTACTCTTCTTGTAATCCCCATTTTTGCATAGTGATGCTCTGCCCTACGCAAGTGTATATGTGAAGTCAACCTGGTTTTGTCTTCACTGGTTTACAGCTCAAAGCAGTGGATCTTCCCCCTGCCCCGAAGACATCATATGATATCCCAGAGCTCTAAATTAAGATTCTATGTGACTTGCAGATTCTGAATTGGTGAGCAGTTCATTTTCCCTGTTGTCAGCTGTTAGAAAGCACTATGTGAAATTTGTGACGTGATGTTTTTCTGAATTTTGCTATACTAAGTCTGTTCTGTTCAACAACCCAATTAAGTACTACTGGCTGTGTTCTGAAGACGAAGCAGTTACATTACCACTGGAAACACACTGGAGTTCCCTGTCCTTAGGAATTGTTTGTGGTTTGGACTGGTTTTTTTGTTTGTTTGGGGTTGTTTATTTTTTACAGAAGAAAAGTAGTTTAAGCTCTTCATTCCTGTGCTTATTTATCTCCAGAGTTTAAACTTGTTGCAGCTAGCTCATCTACACTCAGCAGATTAACATAATTTGTTTTCCTGGAGCAGCAACTATAAGTTTGTCCCTAAAGTGTAATTATTGACCATGTAGTTAAATAACTCTGTACTGCTATAAAATTACCAAGGAAGTTGCACAATTCTGGTGGAAGTTGACAAGCTGTGTGGCTGATGAACAAAAGTGCAGCTGCTTTCCTGCTCTTCAAGAGCATCATTCCCTAGCTGAGGTTAGGGATCTTTATGTCTGTAGTACCCAGTGTGCAAGAGCATTATAGTGTGAATATAAAATAATCATTTTGAGTTATTTGAAATATGTGATTCTAGAAGGAAATTTTTTTGTATGTGATGATCTATCCAGTCTTGGTGCCATACAAATGTCAGTGACACATTATCCCAAGAAAGCTTGCAACTGCTCCTAAAGATGAAGGTGTAAGATGGGCACACTGCTTAAAATCAGAATGCAAGTTGGTATCTGAGCAGCAGAGGAAAATCTTGATCATTTCCACAGTGGAAAAGTTCAGGAATGTCTCTTCAAGACTGTAATGTTGTTGCAACTTGTTTTCTTACCCCATTAATCAGAATGATAAAGTGACAGCAGGAGGTATTGCACTTGCATCCGGAATGTCTTCCTGATGTACACTTATGATTGATGCTGTTCATTTTAGAGAAGTCTGTGGGAGCAACATCAAGCAGACACAGACTATTGCAATTGGAAAGAAAGATTCTATCATAAATTCTAACCCAGTGAAGAGAGAGTTGTCTGCTCAGAGGTTTTTCCTTAGTATGCTGTATCCAAATAGTCATCTTGCCAGGAGTCAGGACATCTTTCAACACAGTTATGCAAAACTGTGAAACAAAGGTCCCTTCCGTGGTTAGAAATCTCTCTGCTCTTCCCGTAATTCAGAGGAGGTGAAACACTGTTTTGAAAGGAGCTTGTAAGACAAACCACAGAAGTTTAAGATACTGTTTTTGTTGCTACTGCTCTCTACAGGCAGTATGGTGTGATTAGAATAAAAGTTTTGTTTGACAAAAGTTATGTGTGAGTTTGCTGCACGCCTGCAATTTCCAGTTTACCAAACGTGAAGATATTTGTAGACAAGGTAAAAAGACTCACAAATATTAAAGTCCATATGAAACACTCAAAATTCCTCTTTCCCCCTCCTTTTTTTATGACATCCTCTGTCATTAGGGTGTTGTAGAAGAGTTAACCATAAATCTACGAGTGTCCTTAGGGATCTTCTGCAAAGTCATAGCTTGTCTGTCTGTGTAAGAGCCACCCTGACTGGTGCGTATCCATGTGGGGACCTTCTGAACATAATGGTAGCCGTAATATGTCAAGGCCAGAGCTGGCTCTCAAAATCAGTGTTGACTCTCTATGGCAAGAATGCCCTTCCCATAGAAGATGAAATTAAATTATGATAATTCTAAGTCACTGGATAGTGTTGTAAATTAGATGTATGAGACATGATATCTGTGATAAGACTGTTGTTTGTTGATTTTAATAGCCTTTGGGATGACAAGTTGAATCACAGAATCACAGAATGTTAGGGATTGGAAGGGACCTCGAAAGATCATCTAGTCCAATCCCCCTGCCGGAGCAGGAACACCTAGATCAGATCGCACAGGAACGCATCCAGGCGGGCTTTGAATGTCTCCAGAGAAGGAGACTCCACACAAGTTGAGAATGAGAGGAACACATCGATTAAGATTGTTATCAGATAGCATTACATAGAGATTTTGGTAGTAAAAAGCAAGAACAGGCACTATTAGTTCTTAAAGCAGTTTCTGCAGCTGTTATTGAACATGCAGATAACGCATGATATAAGATGATGCCTCAGTTTAAAGTTGCCCATAAAATGGGCAAGCCATAATTTGAATTTGAAAATGGAGCTTTCTTCTGAGGCTGCGGCAGTGTTACCATCTCAGAGCTGCTGAAGACTCTTTAGCAAGATAGGAATGGAAACAGACGGTGCTTGGAGCCAGCGCTCCCATGTTGCCTGTGGACGATTTGTTGAAAGCAGTTTTCTGATCTCAGTAGAAGCAGCTCAGCAGCCTGCAGCTCCGGCAATTCTTCAGAGCCCCTTTTGTTTGATGCAGGTGAACAGGGGACAGCAGGTCCAAGGCAGCTGACCTTGAACAGGGATCATCAAATCAGCTGGTGGTAACAAAGCAGTGGGAAAGTACCTAAGGCTCAGTGAAAATAGTATCAAACTGCTGTATGTACATTTTTTAAATCTAAAAAACGCATTCCCCGGGCAACACATTTTCAAAAAGACTGCAGGCAAAAATACCTGATGTGGTATAAATCATAGGCACACAGGTCAACAGTGATTGCCATCCTGTGTACAGTGATCTTCCTTGAAATACACAGCACCTGCTTTGACTCAATTACAGCTGCCATAAAACTTGAAAATAATGTGAGCATCTCACATGAGGGTCTACTTTACTTAATAGAAGTGGAGCTGTACTCTTTATAATTACACTAGCAAGTAAGAGTGTGATTGGCTTGGTAACTGTGAATGGGAGCCAGAGAAGGTAACTGCCCTCTAGGGATTCTTGTTAGTGAGTCTCTTGCCAGGTATTGCAAGACTTGGGAGGAGGGGTTAATTGATAGCTCAGTTAAATACCTTTTCTTAATATTAAGCAATTTGTTTGATATACTTTGCAGGTGCAGTGTGCAGTACTGCTGTGATAGCTAGTTTCCAGTTTTCTCGTGCTATATGAACAGCACATTAATTTTAAATATCAGTCTCTTTACTGCCATCATTCACTGGAATTTTTTTTTTTTGAGGGCTAATTCTGTATAATGATTAGTTCATATAGCACAAGGTTATTTTTTAGGTACTGAGTTTCTGTAATTAGCATACAAGCTTGTAGCATCAGATTAGTAGTTTTAACTGTTAAATCTGTAACATTAAGGGATGTTACCTCTTTCTGAAAGGCGGGGGTGTAAATTGTCTGAAGATTTGGGATGACACTGGTTTTCTTCACTTCTGTCACTTATCTTGTAACAATAAGCTTGAAATATGTTGGCTTTCTTCTCTAATGAAGTTATTTGGGAAATTCAGGTCTAATAACCCTAGAAATACAAAATGCACAGTCCCAGCCAGCTTTGAATCACAATCGCTTTGCTTTTAATTTTAAGCAGCGAACAAGACTCCAGGGTTGATGTATCTTTGTTGAGAACATTCCTATTAATAATGTTTAATATGAGTAAAGCATCATCTTGGAAGTCTGCCAGTGTTGTTTTGAAAGTAGCATGCAGACCAGAATGGACGTAGCTTAATTGTAGTGAGGTTAAAGGATCCTGCAGTGGTCCAAAGACTTAGCGTTTGCTCCAATTTCTTCTGGAGTTTAGATCTTTTAATAGACCGAGTTTTCTGCAGTCCATTTCAAACTTCTTTCATGTTTTCCGAGTTATTAGTTCAGTTTGTAAAACTGAATTTAGTAACCAAACTAACGCAATTTTTAGAATAAACAGTACTGAAGTATTCTGCTCGTGTCAATAGTGGCATAATATTTATCCACATTTTCATTAGTGTTCATGACGTGCCGAAGCCAGTTATTTTGTAATAGGGGCAGATATGAAAAGAATATAATCCCTTCTGGATCAGTCCAAGCGGTAAATTCAGTCGTAGAAGCCTTTCTGAAATGGAATAATAGATCCTAATTATTTGAACGCCCAAACACTTAAAAGATTTGACCCATTTTGTTGGTGGTGGCGTTTTGCACTTTGGAGATGCTTTAGGGATCTTCAGATTGGGAATGTTAGAGGTCCTCATTTTGAGTGTAGATAATTCCCAAGATGGGGCTTCCAGAAGCTTGCATTATTGCTTCCCTAAATACACTGAGTTCCCCAGATGTTTTTCTTAGAGATGTGCTGTGCTGTCGGATCTGACAGTAGGAGCTGTGTCCTCACTGTGGTACACAGGATGCTTGGTAGGTGTAAAAGTAGATATTGTTTCTGGAGCAAAGTAGCAAAGTGTTTACTATGGTAAAATATAATACTACTCTCAGTTACGATAATACTAAATATGTAGTAATTCCTGGAAATCCATACCATTTATGAATATATAGCACCTGCTGCTGTTTGCTACAGATGAGACCATTTGTCTTGATTTTTGTGTTTTAAATCCTGATAATAGTGAGAATGTGATGCCTCGCCTGTAATACAGTAGAGTGATCTTTTAATGCCGACAGTAAATCTGTACTTGCCTTAATACTGTGAGATACGTAAGTTTTCCCATGTGTTCAAGCTGGTTTATGTATGAGGCTTTACTGTAATAAAACTGCGTTGTTTGGTTGTGCGCCGCAAAATACATTGCAGCAAAGATCTCTTTAAAATCCTCTGCTCCTCAGCTTTGGAAAGGAAGAAACAACATCACCTGTTCATGTAAGAAATCAGTTTCTTCAGACTGAAACGGCACACAGTATTTGTTTCATAATAAAAAGCTTTTAAAATAAACTGTTGTCAACTTCAAAAGCTTTCAGTTAAAACTCTTATGAATTAGCTATGGAGGAAGGTGCTCTTACTACTCTGTTACTCTGCAGGAAAACTGCATACTGTTTGCTCTGCGTGTCTTAGCCCAGTACAGTACAGAACAGGTATGACTGCTTGTTTGGTGCAGAGCTGAAGACAAACATTCCGGCTGTGGAATGAATGCATTCTTTCTTGTTCTGCAGTCTGCCTCTTGTGCACTTGTTGCAACAAGCAGACATACAAACAGTTTTGCAGCCTGTGAGTATGCAACCTGAAATGCATAAATTTGCTTATAAATTTAAAAAGAAATTCTAGCATTTTAAAAATTAATTAAATTATTGCATTTAAAAGAAACAAACAAATGAGGAAGAAAACCAAACACAAACCAAAAAGAACCAAAACCAAACCAAAGCAGAAAAAAAAACAACAAACCAACTCCAAAACCCAAACAAAACAGAGTTGGACCATTATTTAAAATAACTTTAAATGATGAGCTTGTTATCACTTTACAAGATTGCTGGATTCTTCCCTACCTTAAGGAACTTTTTGGTTTGACAACAGGAAGGACGTGCATGTGCTGTGTATTTGTTAATCTGGCTAATTGGAGGAGAGAAGCTTATCTTCATCCAATGTGTAAGAGAAACAAAAGAGTATTTAAATGACAGGAAGTGCAGGACTTTAAATTTAATGTGGCTCCCATTCTTTATCTTGTTTTGTTTTGCTTTGCAGTCCACTCCTTTACACCTAGCAGCAGGCTACAACAGAGTTCGAATAGTCCAACTTCTGCTTCAGCATGGTGCAGATGTTCACGCAAAGGACAAAGGGTATGTAAAATTAATTGATTTATTATCTGTTTGCAGCAGTGGTTTTGTTTTACACGAGATGAGAAAATATTTCTCTGTTTCATGTTGCAGCATAATCTCAGATAGTTGGATGAGAATGCAACTTTTTTTTCCAAAATCTCAGTATGGTTAATCACAAATAAACTTGTTAGAGCCTCAGTAATGGATTAGCTGTGATTGTTTTAAGTTTTCTATTACACCTTTGATTTTTTTCCCAAACCTTATTCTTTGATTCCATGCACAGTCTAAACTATTAAATCGTCGTCTTCTAGCATTATTTTAGGGGAGGTAATGGGGAGAAATCTGGAATGAAACGTGTTGTACATTGCTCTCAGCCATATGCTTCTGAACTCTAAGGTGATGATTCTCATGGTGGTCTGATAGGAAGGCTTAGTCCTAACATTGTAGAAATGTAAAGGCATGCCTTTTGTATGCAGAGTCCATAGAGGTAAGATACTAATGAGTGTGTGTTCTTTCTCCCTCAACAAACTTGAGGCACTTTCTATATTTTCATTTTCTGCTGAGTCCAGACTAGTGTTAAAAGAGTTTTGAAATTAAGATCTTTGCTTTTTTCTTTTTTTCTTCCCCAAAGCCGGTCTCAAGCATACTTAAACTCTTGATTGTAGGGCTTTTGTCTGTACTTTCCCCCTTAATGGCAGAGTTGTTGTGAAATGCACAATGACACATTGTATAAGTCAAAAACCCCAGAGTAAAGCTGCATGCAATGCCGATTGGAGTAGATTTAGCATTGGTAAGCAAGTTTTAGACATTTGACACCTTTTCAAAATCTGAGCACCACTTCATGGAAAATTTCAGCCTAGATGCTTTGATAAAGTTTGGATGATCTACTTGGAAAATACGAAAAGTGTGAAAAGTAATTCAGTTGAACTTGGGCAGGGGGTGGGGAGGGGATGAGAAGACAAGAAAGAAAAGAAAAATTATACACTTACTTTGTATTAAACTTTAAAATAATTCAAACATACTTAAAATGTCTCACAGCCCAGTAAGCTCTCTTGGTTTTTTATCAGCGTCACATGCTTACAATCAGTGTGATCTTCTGTTTTTTTCTTGTTGTTTGTTATTTATTTATAATTTATAAGCAAATAGGCTGTAAAAAAAATGTAATTTGTCATTTATGGAACTAAATTAGGTTACACTGACTTTATAGACCTGCTAGATTCTCTTCAATGCAGTCACTTTGGAGAGAGTCTTGAGGAACAGTGATGCATCTTCAAAATGGTCATCGCTTCTTGTTACTCCTGAAGAGGACCACAGCCAAGGAAGCAGCTCTTTTTCCACTGGTCCTTTCTTGGCCTCACTGCTATTGTGTACAAAATCACAATGTGCTACAAAAGAAAAGGGGAGGACATGCTGCAGAAGTGGATTACTGCAGTGACTCTCTGCTGATTTGTCCTCTTAGATGACCATCATTTTGGAAGAGGGCAGATTTTTTGAGTGCTTTGTGGACTGGATACTCTTGTCTCACACACGCACCCATAAGTTGTAATTAAGAAAAGCAACAATGAAAAATAAGAGAAAAATTTTGCCAAAACAAATTTCACCCTCCTGTGACATGTGCAATGCTGCTTCTGAGAGCATCTACCTTAAAGTTAAATTTACCCTGTTGTCTAGTACTTGCTGTCCCAATGCCCTTTAAGTTGATGTTGCAATTCTGGGAAATATCCCCTGTATTTTTCATAAATGGTGAAGGGTTAATTATTGTTTTCAGTGTATTATGCATCCTGATTTGGTGAGCAATAACTAGCCTGTCTTACATGGCTTGAATTAAACTCATTTTTTCCTCTGTAACGATTGTCCTCTTTGCATCTCCCTTTCAGTGCATGACGTTTATTACATCTTGTGCTTGTGACTGGATCCTTGTTATTTACTTTGCTAGTATGGCCTCCAGTAATATAGCTGTACAAAAATTACAGGGACTCTCTTAGAGGTATCTTGCACAGCTAAATAGGTTGTACTGTAAAAAATGGAGTAAAATCAGGTCATTCCACAGTCTGGAGCAGCAATTTCAGTCTGCTTTCTGTGGGTATTTATACATCTTCATAATATACCCAGGAGTTACGTTAGCGTTATCTGGGGAGTTTTGCCTTTCACATAGCATTTGGATAAACAGGAGTTCATATTTAGGCAGAAACAGAACACTGACTTCTCTTGAGCAAATGGAATCTGGAATGGGACTTTCCCCCTGCCCCGGCTTAATAGCTTCGTGGTCATTTCAAAGCCAATTAATGTGAATCTTAGTGGTAGGTTAAACCTCTGTGGCCTCTTAGGACCAAAAAAAAAAAAATAAAATTAACGCCAATCTTGAGTGACACGTTGTTTGGGAAAGTTAGATTTTTCCTTTAGTTTGTGAATCTTAATTTTTAAATATTTGAATATTTAAATATTTTAGTTTTAATTTTATTTCTGTGCATCTCTCAGTAGAGAGAAAATTGTTCCTCCCTCCGTAAAAATGCTGCTTTAAATAAATTTGTCATTTGCCTTCTTCTATACAGTGGTCTTGTGCCTCTTCATAATGCATGTTCCTATGGACACTACGAGGTTACAGAGCTGCTGCTTAAGGTAAGCAGAAGGATGGAAAGTAATTGCTGGAGATTTAAATGTGTTAGGTGAGATAGGAAATGTTTATACCAGAGTTGAAAAGGAAGATTTATTTTTTTTTTCTGTAGTATCAGGTTTCAAACATTCTATATGTCATTTCAGAAGCCTGCAGCTCTAGGCTTTGCTGTGGTACAGTATATGTGGGTTTTTTTTCTCCAGCTAATTTCTTTGTACAGATAGTAGAGTTACATTTGTTTGTATTTTTCTGTGAAAAAATCTGTTCTACTGAAAAACTAGCTCATACAGAAATTCCAATTTTTTTGAGGATTCAACAGTATTTTTGTTTATACAGGTGTTTCTAGAATTTTTTTTTTGTGTATGTGTTCATATATGAAAGAAAGGAACCATTTTTTATAATGAAATGAAAATCTGTAAGCTTTTAGTTGTTGAAGGTAATTTCTTACTAACATAAGGCTTTCTTTGCTGTGCTAGCATGGCGCCTGTGTGAATGCTATGGACCTCTGGCAATTTACGCCCTTGCACGAGGCTGCTTCCAAGAACCGGGTAGAGGTCTGCTCCCTCCTGCTGAGCCACGGTGCAGATCCCACCTTAGTCAACTGCCATGGCAAGAGCGCAGTGGATATGGCTCCAACGCCTGAGCTAAGGGAGAGACTGACTTGTGAGTGTTTTCAGACTGGAAACGGTTGTCGGTGGGTGTAAAGGGGTGCTTTCCTTTCAAGCCAGCTTCCTCATGCTTCACAAGCAGATGCAAAGCAGCAGGGTAACTGCAGCTGTACCTCTCACTTTGAAGTACACAGTTACCTCTAATATGCTGTTCGTGATTGTCCTGTGTACTGTCTGGTTTTCTTAGATTTAAAATGTTTAAGGCACTGCTGAATCAGTGACCATGAGAATTTTTTGTGCTTAAGTCCAGTTAAGTCACGTAGGAGCCTCTTTATCAAGGCTCTGTATCACACTTGAAGAGTAACTTCCAGGAGGTACGTAGCTTTGGTGTGCAAACCTGAAGAGATGGAAATTCCAGCACCTTCTTTTGTAGTCTTTGCAGTCCTTATGCTTTTTACAAATGATGTTTCAGCTCTAATTTGAATTTGTCTGCCTTTATTTGCCCTCTTTTGTGGATTTGTTTTCTCATTGTTTTAAACTGTAAAAGATGATTAAATGAGAGAAATATGGAAACAAAGCATTATGAAGTTACAGAAAACTCCTTGAGAAGTAGATTCTGAACTCGGTTATAAATGCACTTCTGGTTTTGTCTGCCGCCTTTCCAATACAGCAGAAGCCCCCTGGTACACTAAGGATGTGGTCCTGCACTACTCACAGTCTCAGCGAGTCGGGTTATCATCTGGCACTATTCTTTGTCTGCAAAGGTGTTGAGATCATGTGCAGCAGAAAACTTTGCTCTAGGAGAAAAGAAGAGGGTGTTAATATCTTTTAGCTACTTCTCTATTCTTTGTTCTGGGATATCTTGGGAGGTGCTTCTGGCTTTGAGACAGGTTAATTTACCACTTGTTGAAATAAACAAGCAAAAAAAAAATTATTTAAACTTTATTTCTGTAGTTGTAGTTCGTGGAGATGAGTGGGGAAAATTCATGTCCGTTAATGTCCCCTGAAATGTGTACACAAATGTGAGCATTATGCCAAATTTGACAGTATCTTGATGGGAAATCCTGTATTTGCATACCCAAAATAACATGTTTAGTATATTCTTGAGTTCTTTGGTTTTATACTTCAGGAATGATATTACATTTATTTGTTATTTCAAGATTTATTTTTACTTGTGCTTTGTGTAAAGCTTTGTTTACAAACAAATTTTAATTCTATTTGAAATGAAAACTTTAAAGTTGTTATTTCTTTTTATTTCTAAAACCACAAATGTACCTGATACTAAAATAAGGGTGGGAGAAAAAAAGCCCTTTTAACAAGCTTAGCATTTCAAGCTTGCTTATGAAAGAAAAAATACTGATATTTTTACTGAGGTTGTTGACTTTTTTTTTCCCCGAGTTCCCAAGTTCAGACGTCATTCTTGATAACCTACCTCTTGTTTGTATGTTTTAAGAGAAGCACTTAGTCCTTTTTCAAGTTCAAAATTAGTTAAAACCTTAATGAACTAGTTGCTGCGCAAAGTGTTATACTGAAAATAACAAAATTACATCTCCATGCTTGTAAATAAAGCTATCAAAACCTTTTTCAGCTTTATAGCAGAGTGGCTTCAAATGCTTAGCCTGTTAGCTTTCTTTAAGACCAGTAATTTAATATTTTATATTTAAATATTCAGGCTTCACCTTGAATTATTTGTAGTGGTAAATCCAATAAGGTTTTGGAAAATCAACTGTGATGCTTTTCTCTGAAGAGCATGTTAGTAGCATTGTGCTCACTTGGGCACATGCATGGGTAATCTAGAGCTCACGTGCCTCTAATATCAAGTGGGTGGAGGGTGAGAGGGAGAAATGCTGTAAGGATTTTACTCAACTAATCGCTTCCCCTCTCATTTAGAATGTCCATTTGGTTTCAGTAAACCATATTTCATGTTCTGTGTCTCAGGTCAGTCACTGTCTGAAGATGTACAAAAACACTCTTTATTTCCTCCTAATTTGAGTATAGCTGCCTTTCTCCAGTAACATTTATAAATGTGAGATGTTGCTGAATATCAAATGCATCTTTTTCCTTTAACAGATGAATTCAAAGGACACTCATTACTGCAAGCAGCCAGAGAGGCAGACCTAGCCAAAGTGAAAAAGACGCTTGCTTTGGAAATCATTAATTTTAAACAGCCTCAGTCTCATGAGACTGCACTGGTGAGATTATGCGGTCAATCCATTTGTTTTGTGATAAATGTGGTGGTAGTGCTAGTTGAGGGGTTTTATTTCTACACTATGAAAAGGTATTCATCATCTAAGAATGAGGATTTGCCATCAAACACTTTATATCTAAAAATTAGCTATGGAAACAGGGGTCTTGGAGGCTTCCCTGGCACTATCCTGCTCTTATTTCATTGTTTGAAGAAGCAGTGAAGGCAAAGAACACAAGTCAGTATCCCAGATGCAGTGAAGATGTTGAAATTGAGAGGGACTGATGCTATTATTAAAACCATTACAGTTACGATATTTTATTCCAATGGAACATTTTCTTCACAGCGTTAGGTCTCAGCTGCAGGCATATAGCTGCATATTTAGTGTTATAAACGTTGTGGTTGTGATCAGAACATTGTGTGTTGAGTACCAAGCATCCATATGCTCTGTTTTCTCCATGGAGGACTCGGCATCCTAGTCTTTGCAAAACGTGGACGTGCTCTGCTAACAGCAGTGTGGAAACTAGAGTGGCAGTTACTTCATAGGGAAGGCTGAAACTGGGCAAAAGATGGTTATCAGTACTGTTGCTACTGTTAGTGGCCTGTCTCATCATAAAAGCTATTGTTTTGCTATTGGAAAGTTTGAGAACTCTGTTCCAGGAGACTTACCTGCGTTTTACGGGTTACTGGTTTAAAACATGGGTAAACATATAAACAAAAATATTGAAAACTATCTCCTATTTCTCACAGTCTGCTATCTTGAGACACCCAAACTTGAGACAAGCATTGCTGGACTGATTCTAAAGCGTGGTGTTCAGCATATCTGGAGCCATGCTTGTAATTTCAGGCCTCAGGAGTGCATTGGTAGGGCCACTGTTGAAAATGTCAGGACAGATTGAGTCTAATCTCTGCAGAGGATCAAAGAACAAAAGAGGAGAACAAAGCGCTCACTTTTAGGTGCCAGATGCACAGACAAACCAACAAGCAGACCCCAGCTACAGTCAGGAGAATAGTTACAGCTTGCAAAGGGCAGCACGGTGTTCCAACAAGGACAGGCTTGAGCGTTGAAAAAGCACTGTGTGAAGGACATCTTTTCCTTATAGCATGGAAAAGAAGATACTCTTAAGACAACTTTATTGCCCATTTGTTTACTACATAATTTGTAACTGGGTGCATAGCAGAATTGCCAATGGGTTAATAAGTTCAGTACCCACTGAAATAGAAGAAGAAACAAAGCAACATTCAAAAATCACATTAATCTGACAACAGCAGCAGGAATCGTAATGGACCCTTTGGAGTCCCTCTGTAGAAAGTTAGGCTCTTTCAAGCCCTTTGTTTTTACCTCCTTTGTGCATTATATGCTGGTTTTGTCCTGGCATCTTGTTAATGTAGTTGGGAACATCCAGCTTTTTTCATAAATGACAAATAGCTTTAAAATTAAAATTGTTTTTCTGAGTAGAATAATTTAGCGTTGATCACTAGCTTGTGTTTTGTTCAGTATGTTATATGTTTCAGCAGAAATATGATGGATTTTGTTTGCAAATTTTGTAGTGTGATGTTCAGCAGAATAATTAAGAGATTAAGTAATGTTTTTTAAAGCTCTTTGTTGTCTGCGTAGTTGAGACATAATTTATTTTTACTGTTTTGCAGCACTGTGCTGTGGCCGCTGTGCATCCCAAGCGGAAGCAAGTTACAGAACTATTGCTTAGGAAAGGAGCAAATGTTAATGAGAAAAACAAAGAGTAGGTTTCTGAAATTTTTTAATTTTCCAAACGACTCTCTCATACTAGGAATATAAAACTAATATCTTCCTTTTGTTTTCTCCCCCCATAGTTTCATGACACCTTTGCATGTTGCAGCTGAAAAAGCTCACAATGATGTCATGGAAGTTCTGCATAAACATGGAGCAAAGGTGAATATACTTACATGTATTTTATTTAAGGCAAAAGGCAAGAAGAAGGGTTGTATTGGTTAAATACAGTGGTTTTATGACAGTTGTTGCTTTCTCTTCTGTATGCCTTGTGCTTTTCATGTTAACCTTGAAGCCTGTTTATTTTAGATCAGTGCGTCAGGAATCCCATTTGAAAATTAGGTCTTCTCTCCAAGTAACTGAATACAAGCTTTAGGAGTCTAGCGTACTTGTTTTTAATTAACTTTACTACTCATTTCTAATAAATGTAGCCATCTAGGTGCCTCTTGTTGCTTTATCTTGTTGGTTAGAGAATGTCCAATGCCTGAGTTTGACACTGAGTTTAGTAGTCTAATGCTGGCCAGATAGTTTTGCCATGGCCTTTGGCCATTGATGGGTGCTGACCAAAGTAATTTGTGAGCCTATGGTGAGGCTGGCTTAGAAACACATGGTTCAGCAAGTTATTAGTTAAAGGCAGAGGAAAGTATAACTTTATGTAGGATGTCTTTTAAGCATCTTTCTGAAATATTTCAGAATTATCTTTCTGTGATTTTTAGCAGCAAACTTGACATTGATGATAATGATATTTCGCTACTTAATTTTCTCAGAAACTCTTGATGCGTACTTTCTTTGCATTGGTTAAAACATACATGATGTTATTTTTGCTTTTAAGGGGGCTCACATTACTCCTTTGGACTCTTATATCTTAATTCATGTAGCTAGAAATGAAGAAATGTACCTGTAATAACAATCTAGTGTGTCACTCTTGATGTGCTAGGAGGCGTTAGCAATGTAATTGTATGCATAGTTAATACGAGGTCTTTTTATTTTGAAACAATGAATTGTAATTTATAAGCCTGTGTGAGAGCTCATTGCCAGATTTCAGTAGCTGGTTGACTTCCATAGTAGTTTAATGGCATCATAAAACAGCTTAACAACAGTACCATGACAGAGTTTATCACATTTAAGAATCCTGATGCAGTGGTGACATACCAAGATTTTCCTGGGGGGACAGCAGGGCCAGAGGTCTCAGTTATAGTCATTAAAACTATTCCTGTTTTTCCCAGGTGCACTCTTAGTAGCATATCTATGCATTGAAAGTTAAAAAAAAAATCATTTTGCCATAGGAATAGACACATCATGGCTTTATGGATCTGATTTTGCACATGAATTCAGTACTGATGGTAGTTAGGTAGGGACTGAACTGGACATGCTGGGATTTCAAGTGTAGTGATACCAAGTACTACTTGCTTTGAAATACAAGCAGTTTCTGCGTGCTGAAGGTTTCTGGAAAGCCTGCTACTATACTGTAGGTACTTAAATTAGTGCTCCTGTGAAAATCTAGCTCTGTATAGCCAGGTTAGGAGCAAGGTCACAGACGTCATCCTTACTGGGATGGCCCAATTTTATTTGTGTCAGTAGCACATTATGACATTAGCTTGTAATTCTTTTGTGTCCTGAAGCAGGGGTTCCTAAATCATGATCCGTGAGTCACTTGTGGATTGAATGGTGGTGATGAGTGGCCCGCAGTTATCTACAGAACCATGCTGAGTGGTGTGTTCTGTTGTTTTTTCCGTTGACAGTGTGGAAATAGAGGCACATGGTGGTCACTAAAACTCATTCTGTGTTCGTATCCTGGTATATGCGTGCTAAGTTATTCTGAGGATGGCAATCCACATTGATGATCTAGCAAAGTACTTAAGTGCATGGCAGAAGACCACTCATAGTTAAAATTAAACATCTGTTTCCATACTGCAATGGATCAGGTCCCTCTTTATCGGTGTTCAAAGTTCCTTAGCTGTAAAACAGTACATAACGCAGTCATGGTTTTTCATGAAAGGTAGGTCATTAGGGCTTATATAGCACTTTGAAGTTCCCAGATAGGATATGCTCTAGAGTATTAATTTGTTAACTAGGCATGTTTAATTACTCTGAAATGTTTATCTTGCTTGTATTTTATCATTTGACCTCTTGCTCATGCTTTGGCTGTAGGCATTCAGTTCATCAGACAGCCTTAACACATTTCTTTGCCATGTCCCAACAATCAGAAACAGTTTTAATCCCTGAAGCATCATACAGGTTTGGGGTTTTTTTTCCATTTGTTGTGTTTCTGGAAGCTTTTTTCTTCCTGTTTACTCTTTCTGTGCCTTGAATTTTTGTTACCTCATAAGATGTAGTCAGATATATTAAGCTCTTTGATTCTGTCTAGTCATATTTTTACACGAGCTGGTGAATCTAGTCCCCCTGCAACAGCAGCCTCCCCGTGAATATCCATTTGTTCTTTGAGCAGCACTCTCCTCCAGTTTAAATACCTCATTTCCATTTTGGTGCTTCTTTTGCCAAGATATTTGCAATGAACAAACTGATTCTTCTTAGCCTTTGTTTTGGTAAGCTGAAAGCCTCAAACACTTAGTCTTCCCTCATAAGGGAATATTGCCATCTCCTAATCATCCTTAGAGCTCTTCTCTTTACTAGCACCAGAGGAAATCTTGAAGCTCAGGTAACAAGAATGGAATTCATTCCCCCGCTGCCTTACATGATGGCATTTCCATATCTCTAATGTAAATGCTGGACTAGCACATACTGGGATCAATGTTGCCTTTTTAGTAGACGTGATACAGTACCCACACCCTCCCTGTAGTCTTGTAGTATGCAGAGAATCTTGATTTTTTTTTTTCCTTGCTCATTTTTCATATTCGTGCCCTTCAGCATTCTCCTGGGCCAACATCATTAATGAAAATATTAAAACAAAATTATTCCACAGCCAGTCACTGAGCAGCCCTCCCCCTTTCACTGTGTTCCCATGTGATCCCATATTAAATGCTTACTGAAGTGTGGATGGGTGAGACCTACCTTATCTTCTTTACTTTGCAACCATTTCTTCCATCCAAGGAAAGGTACTGTGTAAGTGACCTTAATCTACCTTCTGGAAACCACTACTCATTATAGAGAGAGTAACATTTTGAAAAAGATAAGTAACTGGGGCTTCAAAGAAAATGGAACTTTCTTCTTCTGAAATACAGTGCCAAAAGACAGCTCATCCACCAAAAAAAAAAAATAATCCAGTAATGGATTTAGGAGACAAGGTCATGTAAAATTTTGTAGATTGAAAATAATTTGTGATTCTTTTAGCAATAGAGAAGAAACTGCTGTTTTCTGTGTGAAACAGCTGTGATCTGTGTCAGACAGCAAAAGTGAGATAACGTGAAGTATGTATCTTTGGGAAATGGACTAAAGTATGGTAAAGACTGCTTTAGGGAATTCGCTTGGAATGAACGAGAGATGGTTCATGGTGTTGGAACTGGATTTAATTATCCTTAATTTTATCACTGTGTAAATTTGCTGTTTGAAGTATGTCAGACTATAATAAAAAGTGACAGACTGCTTGGATAACATGTGCTTGATCTAGACTAATTTTACAGAGATATTTCTAAGAACACTAGTATTGCCAAGAGTCAACCTATACCCACAGATGGCTTATTTTGGTGTGTCTTGCTGGCCCTTACTGAGGACACAGGGTGGATTTGTAATTTGAACTGTGAGAAAGTCCTTGGTGCACATCACTTGCACATCAGTGTGGTGTGTCTAAGCAATGCCCATTCCACAGTCAGGAAAGATTCTTATTTGTGGTTGCAGAAGTTGACTGTCAAGTGCATATGTAAAGCACAGCTGGGAAACCTGGGGGTTTCTTAGAATTTTTTTCAATAATGTTGGTAACAGATATCTGTGGTTTTAAATGCCATACCCAGTTTTTACTTGTTTGCCTGAACTGCACTGTGAAACAGCATTTCACACCATTGCTTATATGATGTTGAATATCCTCAAAGTACCTTGAAAAATAAAAGCAGGGGATCTTTAAAGAACCCTCAAACATAAACTATTTTTTTATTAGACCCATGAGCAAATCTTCAAGTGCCGTGATTGTATTTTTGAAGATGGTGGAAATCCTTTGTTTAAAAAGAAAATAATTTGAAGGTGGTGAACTAATGAAAAAGTGGCTTTCATCCTGTTTTGTTGGATTGCTAGATAGTTGGGTACCTATTGTAATCAGTTCCTTGTCTAAATTTACAGATACATGGGAAACTTAATATCTTCAGAAAGACATTTGGCTTTCTAGCAGTGCAGAAGAAAAGGATTAGTCTTTTCTGACCTGGAAAAATTGTTGAAAAGACAGACCTGCAAGTGTGCAAGTTCAGTGGTATCTTGGGCAAGCGTGGAGATGCAAAGAATGCTATTTGTTCAACTGTGTTATGTTTCTAAAGGATAATGCCGAAACTATTCTTCTGCAAGAGAAAATGAGCCTTTCTGAGGTCATGTTAGACAGATAGTCCCTGCTCATGATGGGCACAGAAATGGCTTCATTCAGCTCTGCTAGAAGGACCTGCCTTTATGGATCTTTGCATAATACAATTATTTCTGTGCGTTGGAGTAGCATGTTGCCAGCCTTTCATGATCATGGATTTGACAACAGTTACCATCTATCTAGACTCACACAACAGACTTAAATGGTTTTGAAAAACCTTCTTGCGTAATACGTTTGCTTCCAGCATTTCAGGTGAAGGTATGATTTTCTCAGGAAAGAATAAGCATTGAAAAATTCCATTTCCTTTCTGAAATGCCGCTATGATGGTTAACAACATGAAGAGCTGTGTGATCACTTGCGATTACGTGGTTCAACTTGCCTCACTGCTTAGACATCCAAACAGTGACATTAAGCTTAGGCTTTTATGCAGAGGGACAACTGTGAAACATATGGCTGGATCATTTAGGAGCTTTCAGAGTGAAACTAGACCCTTTTTCTCTCTCTCTTTTTTTTTTTTTTCTTTTTTTTTGTTTGTTCTGACAGAGCTTGAAATTGCCACCAGCCTCTCTTCACTCTTGTTTATTGTTAGTGATGCACAAAGACACAAGACATACTGCAAGTTGTCTTCAGAATAAATGCAGTAGGAGAGCGGCTGGAAAGCTTGCATTGTGCAGGGAAGGATGCTCTGATGCTAAAATGGCTGGCAGAGCACAATTTTCACATGTCATCTTTAGAATCTACCTCTTTCAGAAAGATCTCAGAGAAAATTACGGTCCTTGGAAGCTGCTGCATTTTGTGCTGCTGTAGTGTCAAGGAGTAGTAGGATATTTAGGACATTCGATACTAACAGAAAGTTGGTATGATGTCTTGCAAAAAAAGTTTCCTGAACAGGTCCCAGCTGTTGGGCTGGCAAAAGTGCCCAGCAGCCAAGGAAATATTGCTGTGGCTGCATATGCTGCTCCAAGACAGCAGCAGTGCTGGGTGGAGAAATCTCTTCAGTGTCTGATGGTACATGACTTGTTTTGATTTCTCTACTGCATATATCCAGGACGAGGAAGAGGAAATTAAAGGGATAAAAGAAAAGAACAGAAAGAATTCTGCAGTGGGCAATACTGTATAGGATGTTACCTTTCCCTGAAAAGCCTTACTTAAAACCACTTTTCATTTGATAACTGCATTCTGCTTTTATGTTGCAGTTTGAGTAGTGGAGTGACTGTTTTTATGCTAACAGGTGAGGAAACCAGATCCAGAGCCAGTGTGCTGTGGAATAAAAGCTGCCAAATCTGTCATTTTTAACTCCTTGCAGAAAACTCGTCTGTAAAGTAATTCAGAGCTGCAGCCTTCGAATTTCAGACTGCTTTTAAAGGGACCAGCTGAATATTTCTCATTTTTTTTATTACTGTAGCTGAAACAATCTGCCTTCTCAGCACACAAATAAGGCAGTATACCGTGGATATTTTACATTTTGTCCAATAGAGCTTAAATTTTAGCTTTGAATTTGAAAGGACATATATTGTTAGACCTTCTATTGGATAGGCGTATGTCTTACCAGGTTTGATTGTTATGAGAGTTTAATCTCATTTTGTATTTCAATTTGTAATGCTCAATTTGATTTTAATTTGGAAATAAATCCTGTTGCCTTCAGCCTTAGTGCAGTACGTTCTTGGGTTGGTTTTAGATGAGTGCTGCGTGATTGGCGAGAGCAGATTTGCCTCAAAGTGAACATACTCCCCATGAAATTGCCCTGCAAAGCCTAATTCTGCTCCTGAAGGAAAGAACAGCTTCTTCTGGTGCGTGCATCCCTCTATCAGCTGCAGTCTTCTTTGCCCCAGAAGTAAGCAGCCATTTCTTTAAACGACTGGTGTTCTTCTGCCACAAGAATCGATTGCTGGCAAAGATAATTATTTGGAGGTGAAAAGACACCTGCACATGACATGTGAGATGATGGATCTGATGACTCTGCCAGTGTTCTTTTCCAATGAATATTAATGTTTTTTCCAAGTACACAGTCAGTATCGAGTTGTGCAGTGTGAATGCCTTGCTGCTGTTCTTCAGCAATTTGTTTAGTACAGGAATGTTTAACACAGGAATTCAGTGTTACAGAAGACATTAATTATGGTTCTCTTTCTTGGGTGAATGGAGTGTTATCGGCTACTTCCAGAATCCACAAGTCTCATTTCATTCTGCCTTTATCATCACTAATCCTGTACAGCCCCAGACTTCTGCTTTCTTATCAGTGGTGAAAGGTATCCGGTGTCCTGAAACAGATGAGGACCATCATCTGAATGAAATGATGGATTTGGGACATTCAGCATCTAGTTAATATTTATGATAGCAGTAAGTTTTTATTTAAAACAAAACTTTTAGGGAAACCCCATTAGAGTGGCATGAGCTGAGCATGGTTAGAAGAATGCTGAACTGTTCTCCTGTACATCTTCCTGCAAAAGAGGTTTGTGATCAGAGAAATTCCTGCTTTACCAGCCTGTAGAATTGTTCAGGGATATAGAAGAATTTCAGACAATATCAAATCCCACTCAGCTTTATTTATGTGGGAGTTCTTTGTTCTTTCCTGTTGCTTGATATTGTTGTATTGCAGGTATTTTATTTTTTTTACCCTATCTGGTAGTAGTTATTTTCTACATAGTTTTTCCCCTGATTAAATTTCATTTAGTTACAGAGTATGCATCGTACCCAAAATATTTTTTCACTAGTTTTCATGGAGAGATAGCAGGATTTGCAGGCTGCATTTTAAGTGAAAAATAACAAGCAAAACCTTTATTCACTGTCACCACAAAAATGTTGAGAAGGTAAAAAGGTGGTTTTGTACAGTAACAGAGTTTATTATGGATGCAGTTCATAGCCTGCGATCTGTAGGCTTGGAAACAGATAACAGGTTGTGAGTTGCTTGCAGAGAATATAGAGTAGTTCTGTATTTCGTAAGGTGGTAAAAAAGGTGTTGGACATTTGCATTTAAATTTGTCATGAATCGCTGCTAGGTACAAAGTATCTTCTTGAAGAGTTATTTTCATGAGGGGTTCTTTTCTGCTTTTTAGAGCTCTATTATTCTCTTCCTTTCTCTGAAAGTGAACCCATGGAGATGCTTCTAGTTATTTAGATACTGTGTTAGATCTTGACAGACAGATACATTTCCATTATATCATACTCTTTGAAAGCAATACTCCCTTTTACCTGTTTGTACAGTCTTGTATCAGGTAGAATTGTATCCGGTTATACTTAACATTTCTGTAAAAGTAGAAAAAGTGAAGAAGAAATGGACTGTTTTTTATCTAACCCCTTTCTCCACCACCACCCCCCCCCCAACTCCTCATAGAATTCCTGGTCGGGCCTCTTTGTTTTGCTTTAATTCTTGGCAATGAGTAATGTTATTTCCCCTTCTGAGGATGATGGGTGGTAGTTCCTTAAAGCTAGAAGATCTTTGAATTGTTTGGTTAATTATTTACGTCTTTCTCCTTTCCTGTGAGAGTTTTGCTTTTCTTGCACAAGGTTGATCTTCACTGACTTTGTCAGAAGCTTGGATTTGGGGATCCTGTGTTGTCTGTTAGCCATGCAAGCAAATAACCTGCACTGTTAAAAGACAGGAAAGCATCCGTGGTAAATTATCTTTACATTGGAGTGTTTCTATTTTGTCATTTGGTTTTGTTTAGTTGCAATGCAGTGGGATTGACTGATGCATTTGTACCCTGGAAAATTCTTGTTATTGTCCTTCTTATTAAGGGCAGGGACAAATGCAGACTTTTAATTATAATAATGTTTTATTTTCTATGGTTGCTGATTTTTTCAGATGAATGCACTGGACACACTTGGTCAAACAGCGTTGCACAGGGCTGCGTTAGCAGGTCACTTGCAAACCTGCCGGCTCTTGCTGAGTTATGGCTCTGATCCCTCCATCATCTCTTTACAAGGCTTCACAGCAGCACAGATGGGAAATGAAGCAGTGCAGCAGATTCTAAGTGGTAGGTAAAAATAAAGGCTTGTGTATTTGAACTTCTGCTTCTCGCTTTCCTTTACACCTGTGGGTCTCATTTCTTTTCCAGTGCAAGAGGCTTGCTGTAGTTTTCTCATCCCTTCCCTCTGCCATCAGGTGCACACATCTGCAATATGTACTGCACAGTACTTTTCAGAAGAAATCCACAACAGAACAAACAAACAAACAAAAAAAGCCCGTGTCAATTCAGTGATTTTGTGCAAATCGGGAAGAAAATAAACATCTTGTGGATTTAGAGCATGCTGCTGTACAGGGAGGTTGTAGGAAGGCAGATGTGGGGAGTTTGGTGGTTTTTTGGTAACAAGTTCCAAGGCAGCTGGAATATTCCTGAACATATGGGAAACCTTTTTCTTCTCATCAGCCACCCTGTGAGGTACTCCATACTTTAGCAGTCACAGAGTGTTACTGGCAGATAAGTACTGATAGTTGCTAAACTATTTGAACTTTTACTTCAGGTCTCTTGCTTCTACAGCAGAGAGAGGTTTTATTGTGAAAGGACTTTGGATACAGTTTAGATAACACTGTGCTTAGGTAAATAGATGTTTGAAGAGGGTGCTAATATTTTTCACGTAAGTGCTTGAGAGTTTACATCCTCTTACCCATGTCACTTTTTAATTGTTGTAAGTAGGGAGAAGAGTAGTTGCATCAGTTGATACTATAGAGCAGATTACTTACCTTACAGTGAGATATGTACATAGTCAGAGAAAGATATCCAGATAGATGAGAAGACCTATGGTAGCTAGAAACTTCATTTCCTTCAGTGTTCTCAGCAGTGTTGCCTTAAAACAGGAAAATAAGAGGTATTTTACAGCAGTGCAAGGAAGGATTGTTCTGAAGTATACCTACTCCTGCAACATTACTGGTTACATATAGCTGGTTACACAAGTGGCATTGCCTGTTTTAAAGTACGCACATGACTCTGTGTATGTGTATTAAGAGAGAAGAAAGTTAGCTATGAATCAGAAGAAAGTGAACATATCCCCCACTGTTAAAGAGGAGTTTGATCTAAAAAAATAGTAAGTTTACAAGAATTCTGAAAAGACTTACATGGTTTTTAATTAAAAATTCATTTTCACTGATTTGCCTTTTCTAAGAAAACTAATTCCAGCTTTCATGCTGTACTGCTTTTCATTGGAGAGGTGGCGGCCTTTCTCTTACATCCATGGCAGTGGTAAAGACTGAAAAAAAGATTCAAAAGCTGAAAAAATGCGTGTAGTGTAGGGATGTTGATGGTTTATGTTCTCTGTATTTCAAAGCTAGTAAATGAATGCTCATATTGTTCGTAAAATTTTAGTGTACGTTCATTTTTGTAAGATTGGGTTAAAGAAATTTTTTTTAAATGTTGGAGTTGTTTTGGTAGAGATTGTTACCCGACTTGTGTGTTTACAACTTAATATATTTTCCGTATAGTGTTGGATTTTTTTTTTCTCACATTTTATTGCTGAGCTACTTCCCAAATGTGAGTTAACTATGAAAACAGCTTTATGATGGCATAGTGGCCAGTGGATGCAACTTTACACTAGCTGCTTTTGATTTTGATTGCAACTGGTAGGAGCATGGCCACAGAATGTAAGAAAGCTTGTCAGATGAGCTTGTTAGTTTTTTCAAATGCTTATTAGAAGATGCTGCTAGTTTTGCTTTTCTTGAAGAGTAAGATGAGTTTTGTTTCTTTGCTCAGTGCAGCCTTTTTGTGCCCAAGTTCTAATCTAGTGGCACTGAAATTCCTCTTTCTTGTAGTGATTAGATTATATTTCTGATTGTTTTCCTTTTTTACCCTGACCAAGGTCAGAGTCTTGGCTATCTTGTGAAGACAAGGACAGGAGCCCAGAGAAGAGATAAAGAGTTGTTAAGGAGCAGACCTTTGGATCCAGTATAGGACTTAGCCTCGTCTATTCTCTCCCTACCTCAGGATGCTGAGGTGGTGGTGCTGTTGTGGGGAGTGAGGGAAGGAAAATAATTTAAGATTAAGAAGGTGTGAGCTGAAGTCTTAACCCACTCTGACAACAGGAGTTTGATGCTTGCTATGCCCTGCCCTCAGTCTCTAAGTTAGTTTGTGTGAAACCCCTGCTGCCATCCTTCTCTTGCAGCATGTGTTTGAATCACTTAGAATCATAGAATCGTTTAGGTTGGAAAAGACCTTTGAGATCATTGAGTCCAACTGCTTGTGAGAGGAACTGCTCCAGAGGATCGAGGTAGACTCGAGGAAAGGAGCTGGCAGATTTGTCTGTATTAAAGGCACCACTGTCCCTCTTCCCTGAGCTTTCTCAGACTTTCCTTCAACTGAGGACATTCCTTCATCCAACAGTTGAGCTTGTAGGAGTTGCTTCTTGCTTCTTCCTCCTTCCTGCAGTGAGTACAGAGGCAAGGAGGTAGCAAAAGGCCGCAAAACACTGATCAAGAAGAGAAAACAGGGCTGCAATTGGAAATACTACCTCAAAGTGAATTGATAAGTTGATGTCCTTATGTAAGGATGGCTAGTTGAGAAAACAAATAGATCTTTCTACCCATTCTCCACTCCTGCTATATAGTCACAGATTACATTGGAAAGTCAGGAATTGCCTGGACTCTGCGGAGACTCTGTTAGTCTGTAAGAAGTACCTTCTCACAACATCTGCTGTTTCCTCTCAGGGCATGGTGCCAGTTCTCTACATTTTAAGTATTGCTGATGAAGTTACATGCCCATCTAGAATGAGTTTAGCCTGATGCAACACTCTGACTTTCTTACAGCATTCATATGGAGGATTGCAACCCCAAGTTCTCTTTGCCCTGTTTGTTTTGCACTAGGCAGTCATTTCTGCCACCAATCAGGCAACGTGCTGCCAAAAGTTCTATTCTGTAAATCCTTGGGCTTGAGTGGGTGGCTTCTACAATGGAAAGCCGTTTCTATTAAAAATGAAGTGGTCAAGTTGGTCTTTTCAGCTCCTTTGTGAGCAACACTGAAGAGCTCTAGGGACAGTGAATCCGTTGCTCCTTTCCAGCCACTTCTTCCTCTTCCCTCAGCACATGCTTGCTTTCTCACAGCCACATTTCTAATGAGAAGTAGGGTACAAAAAGAGTTTTGATTGAGGCCAAAACTTGTCATTGTCTTACAGTCATTTAAAGGGGGGGAAAAAAAGGTTCTAAAGGTCTCCTTTTAATCACTGTCATTCTTCTGATCCTATTTTTAACCACCACATGTTTATAACAAGGGGAGGATCTCATGGTTGCATACTGCTCTTCGTAGCAACCACAGCATCATAAAGCAGGCAGTTGCTATGTATCCAGAGCCATCTTAGAAATCCCATCTCCTTGTCACTGCTTCCTAGTGCGAGACATGTCACCAGTGCAGAGGCTGTAATTCAGAGCACATTTAACCCTGGCTGCATTTTGGTGCCTCATGCAGTTTGGTAAAATTTTTACGGAAGATGCTTTTGATCTTCATCAAAACTTTTAAATCTGTCCCAGTGAGCACGTAGATTTCTTGAATGTGGAAATGGTAATTTTTACCATATACAGGATTAGTAAAGCATTGAAATTCCATTTGGCAGAATAATGTCAGCTCTAGAGTCTGAACCTGAGTGGTTCACACTGAAACTAAGGTTCCTTATTCAGGTGTTCAGGCAATATGAATTTGAACATCACAAGTAGAGCTGCAGTTTGACAAATGACAACAGACTTCTCTCCCTGCCCAGTTGGGAAAGTAAGTTGAGCACAAGTTAATATAACTTGATGATCCTAAGTAATCCTAAACCATCTTTTTTCCCCTATGTAGAAAGTACACCTGTGCGCACATCTGATGTGGATTATCGGTTGTTAGAAGCATCCAAAGCTGGAGACTTGGAAACTGTGAAGGTAGGTTTGAACAATTCATGTTTATTTTCCACTTCGTGTTGCTGTACAAGGCTTGTGGAAGCCTCTGCTACAAAAGTTGTGGAAGTAGCGTCCAGTGAATGGTAAATCATAAAAAATAGGCAAATGTCGTAATTTTTTTCTAAAAGGTAGTGCATTAAGATGTGCTGAGGTGTTTCTCTTGAGTTTTTGGCTGTTCGTTCTCCCAGTTCTTCACACAGTCGTGTCCTCGATGGACTCGGGTGCAGTAATGCAGATGCAGCTGTAATTCTTTAAAGTGGACCCTATGATCCTGAGAATCACAATTTAGTAGAAGCAAGCTTCAGGTGTGTGATTCAATCAGAAGGCAAGCAAACAAAAGTGGTAACACTAGCAGACTTCACCTTTTAAGCCATCCTTAATCTGAAGGTGAAAGGTCAGGCCCTGGCATCCCAGCATCACAGGAAGGTTTGATCTTGTCTTTCATACTTGGTCTGTGGGCAGAATAGCCTGCAGATAGACCTTTCTGCATGCGTTCTCACCTTGAACTTCAACGTGGTACATATCAATGTTCAAACATCAGCAGTTCTGTGCACCAGTGCCTCCTTTGACTGCCAAGCTCAATATTTCTATGTTTCTGAAGACAACATAATCTGGAAAGGGCAGCATTATCTGGACAAAGTTGCATGGCTTTGAATCTGGTGCTTGATGATTTAGAGGCTCACTCTTTCTAATACATTAGGAATGTCTTCCTACTGCTTCCATAATTTAAGTCTTGTTTGTTATAGAAGTACTTTCAGACATAAATTTAGAACAGCCATTTTTTTTGACTTTGCCTAAGTGGAAAGACATTTCCGGAACCCTAACTTCTAAAATTGTGTATGTAATAATAAATGGATCAAATTCTGTGTTGAGGTGTTTAGAGATGGTAGTTTGGGGTTTTTCTTTTGTTTGTGGGCTTTTTTTGTTTGTTTGATTGAGAGTTTTTTGTTTGACTTGTGGGGTTTTTTTATTTGTTTGTTTTGGTCCTGTACTAGATTTTGGTTTCTTCTTTTGTCTTTACAGCAACTTTGCAGCCCTCAGAATGTGAATTGCAGAGATTTGGAAGGCCGTCATTCAACTCCCTTGCACTTCGCTGCAGGATATAATCGCGTATCAGTGGTGGAGTATCTGTTGCACCATGGAGCAGATGTGCATGCCAAAGATAAAGGGTACATTTCATTCCATTATATGCTCTGCTGTTTTGTATTAATGTGGAACTTGTACTCACCTCTATTCATTTTGTTTCGTATTTCAGTAACCATCACATTTTTCTCTTGAAATTTTTTCTCTTTTCTTTCTTCTTGTTCTGCATTGTTCCTGACATCACTGTAGGGAGATTTATAGACTGTTAAGGGATACTTGGCTTTCTGGCAAAGCCGTTGCCAAGTATGTATCTGGCACTGTAATATGTAAGACTTTGTGCTTAAAAGCAGCCTTTAAGTTGTTTCAGGTGAACTAAAATTAGTTTTGAATTGCATGGGGTAACATACCAGGGTTATCTTTGGTTGTTTTTCTAAATTTGTTAGTTATCTCATATTATAAAGTTAGTTATTTATTCAGTTAATATTCAGTTAAATGATACTAACTGTTTACAAGTTTTTGCAGTATTTGCAAAGCAATCATGTAGAATAGCGTGATATGTTTGGTCTTTCACTCCAATATATTGGTTCAGGGTGGGGGATAATTCATTTCCAATGCTAAAACATTTCCGATGTTGAATTTTCAGGTGCTCCCTGAAAGAAATGTTTGGTTATCCTCCTATATATATCTATAGTGCAGTGCTTACTAGTAACTGCTTCAAACCCGTTGTATAGTTGTGGTTGGTTCACCCTGGCTGGACGTCAGGTGCTCATCAAAGCCACTCAGCTGGGCAGGAGAAAGAAAAATATTACAAAGAAGCTCATAGGACAAGATAAGGACAGAGAGAGGTCACTCACCAGTTACCGTCATGGGCAAAACAGACTCAACTTGGGGAAAAAATTAATATAATTTATTACTAATCAAATCATAGTAGGATAATGAAACAATTTTTAAAACACCTTCCCCCCACCCCCTCCCTTCTTCCCAGGTTTAACTTCACTCACAACTTTCTCTGCCTCCTCCACCCCAGCATCACAGGGGGACAGGGAATGGGAGTTGTGGTCAGTTCATCACACATTCTTTCTGCTGTTCCTTCCTGCTCAGGGGGAGGACTCCTCACACTCTTCCCCTCTTCCAGCGTGGGGTCCCTCCCATGGGTACAGTCCTCCACAAACTTCTCCAGCATGAGTCCTTCCCACAGGCTGCAGTTCTTCAAACTGCTCCAGCGGGGGTCCCCTCCACGGGGTGCAGTCCTTCAGGCACAGACTGCTCCAGCACGGGTCACCCACGTGGTCACAAGTCCTGCCAGCAAATCTGCTCCAGCCTGGGCTCCTCTTTCCATGGGCCCACAGATCCTGCCAGGAGTCTGCTCCAGTGTGGGCTTCCCATGGGGTCACAGCCTCCTTCCATCCTGCGTGGGGTCCTCCATGGCTGCAGGTGGATCTGCTCCCCCATCACCTCCATGGCTGCAGGGGCACAGCTGCCTCTCCATGGGCTGCACCACGGGTTGCAGGAGAAACTCTGCTCTGGTGCCTGGAGCACCTCCTCCCCTCCTTCTGCACTGACCTTGGTGTCTGCAGAGTTGTTTCTCTCACATGTTCTCACTCCTCCCTCTGGCTGCAATTGTGCAGTTGCACAGCAAGTTTTTCCCCTTCTTAAATATGTTCTCCCAGAGGTGCTGCCACTGTCACTGATGTGCTCGGCCTTGGCCAGTGGCAGGTCTGTCTTGGACCAGCTGACATTGGCTCTATCGGACATGGGGGAAGCTTCTAGCAGCTTCACATAGAAGCCCCCCTGTAGCTCCCCTCCTATCAAAACCTTGCCATGCAAACCCAATACAATAGTGTTATACCTTTTCTGAAATTTACACTCAAGTATCCAAGGTCAGAACGTCAGTGATCCTCGCAATTTAGTGTTGGGCTGTTGTTAACAGCATTGAAGTTACTTGCTTGTGGAAGTAGTAACATTGGTGCTTGCTAAGTATTTAAAAGTCTCGCAGATAAGAACTGAAGGAAGATAGTGAAGTTTTCATTGATGTTTTAACATTAGGGAAATAAAGCCATGAAAATTGGAAAGACTGAAAGGTATCAATAATGGCTGGTGGAAGTGGGAGTTTTATCTACTGGAACTTTGATTGAATATTGGGTTTTTTTCTGTAGTTATTAATACTTTCTCTTTGATCAGTGGCTTAGTACCCCTGCACAATGCCTGTTCTTATGGACACTACGAAGTGGCTGAACTCTTAGTGAGGCACGGTGCTTCTGTCAACGTGGCAGACCTGTGGAAATTCACCCCTCTACATGAAGCAGCAGCAAAAGGAAAATATGAAATCTGCAAGCTGCTTTTAAAGGTATGTGATCTGGAGTTCTCAGATGGATCTTTAAATGTGTATATGTTTATTTTTGCTGAAGATTAATGGATGCAAAGTTAATTATATTCAGTGAGCTCTTTGTGGTGTCTTCAAATCTTGTTTTCATCTTATAATTGTCAGGTGGTTTTTTGTGTAATGTCAGTTCGCTTACAAAGAGAATCATCAGTACAGTTACTTTTTCCAGTACATCTATTAATACTATTAGCCAAGTAGGTCAAGACTCCCAAACTGGAAAAAGCAGCTGAATTTGTGTAAGAATCCAAAAATCCCATCTTATCTTGTTCGTCCCTTTCTGGAACAGTTACTGCAGTTAACGTAAACCTTTGTCGAGACAGCAATAACTGAAGGTGGGTCCTAAATGGAGTCTGGCATGTGTGAAATCTAAAACTTTCATGTTAATGTATAATTTATCAAGCTCCTGGAGAAAATGCATATTAATATACTGTGGAACAAATATTCATTATAATTAATGGAAGAACCTGTAAAAAGCATAAGGTAATGCCAACATGTTTCCAGTGAGAAACATGAGTTTGAGAGACTTCTTAACATAAGATCATATCCTGCCATGGGAGGGCAGGCACTGGAGGCCTCTGGAGTTTTCTGACCATTCCCCTGGGAATGTAGCCATTTTTTGTGTTCAAAGAGTCCTGAATGGATGTACAACAGGAGATAGAAACTGCTGAAATTTTTTTTTTTTGACATCATTCTTGCACAAGAGCCAAATATGCCCTTAAGGTAACACACTTTTGTAAAGCTCTGGATGTCTCTGGATATGTGCTTGCAGGGCACTTTGCTTAGGGCTTTTCCTGCTGTGTCTTTTATGGCAGATGGCACTGCTGTCAGTTCTGCGGAGCTGTGGATGTTGAGTTTGACTCCTGACTTGCACTCTTTCTGTCTCATTCTGCTTGAAGAAAGAAACAAAAATGGACAGGCATTTTGGAGACACTTTGTTTTCCCATCACCTTTCTTTAAAATTACCACCTTCATTTGTTTCTGTGCCTTTGAAGGAGTCTCAGAAGACACTGCTTCTTCATTTAGATATTTATTCTGGAGACTATATGAATAGTTCCAAGTTTCATGAGTTTTAAATTAGGGGACCTAAGGTTGTATCTTGGAGAAGTCGTTGCAGTTTACAAGGCTTTGTGCAAGGAATGGTCTCTTCCCAAAAGCACCACAGATGTGGAACCGATTCTGTGTGATCAATACTGTCCCTTTCTGTCCCTTGCTGTTTGCCCTTTATGCCGCGGGCATTGCTGTACTGCTTCCAAATATAAGGCAGTTAATTCTTTCTGCTCTCCCCATCCCCAGCTCATTCCCTGTGGCTTACACCTAACATGGCTTTGCCGGCATCCCCACTGAGAAATGGCAGGGTAGGTTTGCTGGCAGGGATTGGAACACTGTGTGTGGTTATTCTAAAGGAGCCAGCCAGAGAACTATAGTGCCAGCAGCTGCCTCTGCCTTATCTATCTTAGTTTTTTCCCCACTGCTGGTGAGAGTGAACAGGGAAGGAGCTGTCCTCCCACAAAATTGTATGTGGACATGACTCACACCACATGCTGTATGTAGGTGTACGTTCCTCTCCTCGTCCTCTGCTCCAGTGCTGTGTTCTTATCGCTGGCTGGTCTGCATATTTTACCAGCACAGATATACTCAAGCAGCCATCCAAATCCACTTTCTCTGCTGTCCCACCAAAATGTTTTCTACACTGCTTTCCGGGACCTGTAAACTGCTTAAGATGGTGCAGTTATCTATTGGAAAGCACAGAAATGAGTATTGTTCTAGTTTCCTTCCGAAACAAGTGCCTTTCAATAGCAGGGTGGCATTTAGTGAAACTCAGGGCTTGGTTTCCCTAGTTCAGAAGGATGTGCTGAAGAAACACCTCTACCAGCCAGCTTGCAGGAGAAGGGGAGGATTGGCCAGCAAGGTGTTTGCGGTTGGCTTTTCTTTAGAACCTGCTGTGACGGTCAGGTATAGCTTATGCAGGATATACCTGCTTCAGTTGCAAGTAGGGCAGTGGCAGCTCTCACAGAGGGCTGCTGTTCCTGCCTGTAGAGTTGAGATTTGTACAACTGTGTTGCAGACTAGTGCTTTAGGCCTCGGCCTCCTTGATTAATTCTCATGTACCTACTAATCTATACAGTCATTACTTCATGATGGCAGGTCGGCAAAATCCCCTGCCTCCTATCTTGTGCCACAAAATAGGGACACACTTATGTGTGCTGCTCTGCTCATGGTTGTGACAATAGTATTCCATTTTGCAGCATGGAGCTGATCCAACAAAAAAGAATCGAGATGGGAACACTCCTCTAGATTTGGTGAAAGAAGGAGACACTGATATCCAGGACTTACTGCGAGGAGACGCTGCCTTGTTAGATGCTGCCAAGAAAGGGTGCCTGGCACGAGTGCAGAAGCTATGTACTCAAGAAAATATCAATTGCAGAGACACCCAGGGAAGAAATTCAACACCACTACATCTTGCAGGTGGGTGACTCACAAGGATTTGAGAGTTTTTATATTGATGATAGGGCTACAGAAGTTAATCACCATTGCTATGGCAGCTGTATTTCAGGAGGTAATACAGTACTAGGAAAAGAGGAGCTTTTGCAGTCAAAAAATTGCTTTAGCTTTTCTGTCTAATAATTCTTCCTCAGTTTAACTCTCCTAATATCTGATTTCTTTTCCTGTGCCCTTTCTACAGCTGGTTACAACAATTTGGAAGTAGCTGAATACCTTCTTGAGCATGGTGCTGATGTTAATGCCCAGGACAAAGGAGGATTAATCCCCCTACATAATGCAGCATCCTATGGGGTAGGTGCAGGCGTTCTTGCCAACAAGGAACTTCTTAAGGTCATATCCAAAGTCAGTTATTTTTCGGTTGTCTTGCTGTGAATATAGTTCAGGTTTTGATGGCATGAAATACTTGTTGGGCTAAGTTGCTGTTGTGAGTCCCATTTGCAGTCCTACAGATCTAAATAAGACAGATTCAGGTGTGCTGTAGCAGTTAAAGGCTGTGGTTTGGAAAGATCACTAGAACATAACTTTTATGCGGGCGAGCAGATGTGCAGCATTGAGCAGTATTAAATTTGGGGTGACTGTTGAAACAGAAAAGACCTCAAATTGTTGCTGAAAGACTTGTATGGAAGGAAGAGAACAATACCAGGGGATTGTGTCTAGGTGATGACAGGGAAGTGGAGGTCTCTTACAGCTGATCTCTGGTGGGGAGCTATTGCTAAAGCTGAAGTGTGGAAAAGCTGCTGAGTTTATAGTATGGGCGTCCTCTTGGGCAAGCTGTCTGCAGTGGCTGATTCAAACTGTTTTGGGTGAGACAGGCCCTCCTTCTTCCATATAGGAGGAAATATCTGTGTGTGTGTACCGGTTGCACAGATGCCTGATAGGTTGCTTATAAGAAGCTGCTAATTGTGGACGAGGTGAGAAAGAAATCTCTTGCACGTAATTGTCCAGAGACAGTGCTTGGGAAGCTCCCAGCAGCATGCTTGTGGTCAGACAGAGGACGTGAAGTTCAAGAAATAGTGGTTTTGATAGGTTTCGTGATATGCTTTGTCTGTTACTACCTGGCCCTGGCACAAGAAGAGCAAAATCTGGGAGAGGTGATCGTTATAGGACGATGAATGCTTTCATTTGAGAGACAAATGAAATAAAAAGTACAGTGTTCACCTTGTTTTTAAGGAAAGCATATCAATGAAACTCAGCCTGCATCATTTGCATTGGTTCTTTATGTTGGTCTGGGATCCCAGTGTCCTAAAGAGCAAAAAGCTCCAAATCCTGCTGAAGATTTAGAAATGCAGCCCAGAGTTCTTTTATGATTCTGGGTCCTAATACCAAGCAATATTGTTCATCGGGATCTGCCATAAGCATTACATTTCCAGGATGTTGCTTAGATCTAGAGATACATTCTGTTGCAAAGATTGTGTTCGTTCTTTTCAAGCATGGGAGACCAAAAGACACATTTTACGCAAAGTCAAAACGTTCCTTACTGGCACAGGGAAGTCTTAGAGATTGGTTCAAGCCGATTATCACTTCTAAAAATCATAATGCCAGTCTAATCTGGTTGCCTTATTTTCTCTAGGAAAAGTTAACAAGGCAGTGTTTGGTGCTTTTCTGTCAACTTAATTAGTGAAGAGGTGTCGTATACCTTTTCTTCGCAAAGTATCTTCAGTTTTCCCACTTAGCACTTCGTACTGCATGTCCCTCAGCAGGGTTTCATGTGTCAGAAAAGCCACAAGATCATCAATTGCTTTAAAAATTTGTCAGAGAGGAAAAATAAGATCAACAGTCATTTCAAACCACCATTATTCAGAGCAAGCCCTTTTATGAGAGCTGCTGAGAGTCACTTAATTGCCATTGAGAAGAAAAATGAAATCCATTGCCAAGTCTTTGTGCTTCTGCTTACAATTTCAGTGTTTCACGCTCCTACCTACTCAGTTTGACTACCTGCTCTTTTATTTCTTAGCTGTATTGCACAAGTAATTTTACTGGTCAGAGGCAGCCAAAAACTTTATTTCAGTGTTCTGTTCTCTTATTTTAACTTGGGAGACTTCAAGGATGGGCTATTGATGGAAGTGTGGGGTTGTAAGATCATGCAAAACAGTTGTCCTTATGACACTCATAATGTGTTTTATCAGCTACCGTTCTCTCATAGAATATGATTGGAGAGAGAACAAATTTGTGCTGCCATGGGTGGGTTCAAAGTCTTGCAGGAAATTGAAAGAAAGAAACAAGACTTCTGTGCACAGACATTTAAGTGGTGGCTCAGCAGTACAACACATTGATCTTCAGAGCTCCTAGTATGGTACCAAAAATGTTGTAGTCTTGTAAATTTGTGTTGCCAGTTCAAATTTGTCTACAAATATTTTGTCAGCTAACTCTATTGGTTTTATGCTGGATCAAGTATCATGTCTGCTCCTGCAGGCGGCGCAAACTTCATGCTATGTACTTTGGATGATGTGGCAGAAATACATTTTTGTGCCTGATCCCAATTGTACATCTGCTGGTGGATGATCTGGTAGTGTAAAGGTACAGATGTAATGACCGTGGAGCTGCAGTGTGGAGTGGTACATAGACACAGGAGGCAGAAAAGTGAGTTAAAGAAAGGAAAGAGAAATTACAGGGCACTCTAAGCACCATAACCTCCAGCACAAAAAAGGAAATACCTATTTTACCAGTGTCACGTTGATTAAGATGTTCTTGTGTTTTCCAGCATGTGGATATTGCGGCGCTGCTGATCAAATACAACACATGCGTAAATGCAACAGATAAATGGGCTTTCACACCACTGCATGAAGCTGCACAAAAAGGAAGGACACAACTCTGTGCTCTGCTGTTAGCTCATGGAGCAGATCCGACAATGAAGAATCAAGAGGGACAGACACCACTAGACCTGGCAACAGTAAGTTCATGTTGGTGTGCTAACCACACGCTGCTCTGGAGGATTTGCTCTGCATATGAAATGGCTTTCTGTGGCTCCAGGGGATCAGCGGTGCTGAGGCAGAGGGAGATGAGCATCTCCAGGGTGCCTGTTTGTGACTTTTTACCAAGGGTCCAGACTTTTTCCTTGGGCTGAGATCTTAATGTGGCTTGTGATTTAAGGTTTGTTTCTGCTTAAGGATTTGCTCCTTCTCATTGCCAGAAATAAACTATCTGAAATGTCCCCAGTGATGGTCAATCTGTGTACTGTTGGTGATTATTCCTTTGAACCTAGGAGGAAAATCAGATGGGCCTTTAGAGGAATGGGATCATTTAGAGGCTGATTATGCTCAGTGCATGCATATTACCTCAGGTTTTTTTTTTTACTAACTCTAAAACAACATTCTAAGATGTGTAGGTGGCTATCAAACTTTTTCTAAAACTGGCACCGAAACTTTTTTGTTAATGGTGGCAGTGGCAGCTGGTTAAAAAGCCTAATAAAGTTACACAAAAATGTATGTCCCAGGTTAACCAGCCTTGATGGAACAGATAATGCAACTAAATTGGACCCTGTGTCTGATTCTGGTGTGAGTGTCTCTTAAGGCCATTGGTTGATTTGTGGAAAGTTCAAGAAATATCCTCCAGAATAATCTGAGCTTAGAAAACTTTTAGATTTCTCTGTGGAAAAATAAGGATGTCTTAATCATGTTCTCTGGGAACATGAAAGGAGGAAATTCTTGAAAATGAGGGTCCTGCTTAATTTAGTCAAAAAGGCTAAATCCAATTGTTAGCTAAGTTCACACCTCTTGTAGCTCCTGTCTTTTTTTCTATTTTAACACTCTAAGATGTGATTATAATGAAGGCAGTGGTAGAATCCTTCCATTGAAACCTTGATCCAGTACAAAATGCTTGACCAGAAGTTGAGCCTGACAGGAAAAATTACAAGGCAGCATTGCCTGGCTTAGGTTGTGAAGGATTTCAGACAAAGTGGCAGCATTGCTCTTCCTGGTTTTAACATCTCTAAAGTCATTTTGCCAGAAAGGAAATTAGATGTACCGTCTTACATATTTGTACAAATGGGGAGAACCCGGTTCACCTATGTCTGAGCAGCGAGTCAGAATGTTCTTACAACCCTGAATTCCCATGTTATGAAAGTTGGCAGGTTTCTTTAATGAGGGAACAGATCAATCAATTAAATTCAAAGAACAGTTCTTTCCAGGGATTGGTGACTTGTGATAATAGAACCTCATGCTGAATGTTTTTTCTGTTTTTTTTCAGGCTGACGATATTCGAGCTTTGCTGATCGATGCGATGCCTCCAGAAGCTTTGCCTACATGCTTTAAGCCTCAAGCTACTGTTGTTAGTGCCTCTCTGATCTCACCAGCATCTACACCGTCCTGCCTCTCTGCTGCCAGCAGTATTGATAACCTCACTGGGCCACTGGCAGAACTAGCTGTAGGAGGGTCATCGAATGCTGGTGATGGAGCAGCAGGGACTGAAAGGAAGGAAGGAGAAGGTGCATTTGCTGCTGGACAAGTTTACATTGCCAGAAGTACAATAGCTCAGTATAACAATAGGACTTGCTTTATCTGGAAAGCATTTCTGAATAGCCAGAAAATATTGTACAGCTGGAACTGTTACTGCATTGTAAAGTGTCTGCTGCTTGCTCCCTTCTCATGTGCTCTGCCAGGAGCACTGTTGGCTGTTCATGCATGTTTGTTGTTGTTGCTGTGAAGGCAGATCTGATTAGGTGCCCAGATGTTCATTGTTGATTTTATACAGAAAATCCAATGAGAATTATCTTGATAGAAGCAATTACAATTGTGATGACTGGGAGATTTTGCTAAGGCTTTTAAAACCCTTTGATTAGTATCTGGAATGCATGCTTTATGTCAGCATCTAGGTGATTACATAGCAAAAATACAACCACCTTTCCTTCCCTTCTCTTTGCAATATGAGCCTGTATTTGCCACAGATCATTTGTGGTTTTTAATACTTGATTCTGAGGAGGGGACAGTGATGAACTTTGCACTGACTTTTCATGCAGTGGAAGTGGATTGTTTATTATACACATAGATAAGTTGATTGTAAAAAGAATCAGAGTTCAGAATTTTGAGAATCAGTGGTATTGCTTGGGGTTTTTTTTAAGTTTGTTGGGTGTTTTTTTTTTAATTCAGGTGCATAGGATATAATTACTTGTTTCTTCTCTTATAGTTTCTGGTCTTGACATGAACATTACCCAGTTCCTTAAAAGCCTGGGTCTTGAACACCTTCGGGACATCTTTGAGACAGAGCAGGTAAGTAACATTTCTATTTTTATGTTTAAAAGAGAGACTAATAAATTTGAGTGACATTTTAATTGCCTAATTGAAAAAGGGAAACAAAAAAACTCAACTTCACATCTACAGAAAACCAAGTATGTCCAAGAAAACTGCAAATGAGTCACCAGATATTTATGGTGAAGTTGAGAAACCTGTGAAATCTCTTTTGTTCTTTGATTCAGATATCCAGTCTTTCACTTTCTTATATGTACATGATGAGTGACAATTTGCCTTGTATTCTGAGCGTTACATCAGACCTTGTGAACTTTGGACATGGTGGCTATAAGAAAGTTCGGTTCGAATGTCACCTGCACTCGTCCTTCAGCAGTCTTGATATCCAAACAAGCCTTCTGCCACCTGTAGTGCTGCTTGTGACACTGGTTAGATCCAGGAAAGCCTCCAGTTTGATTATAAGCTTAAGTAAAAATCTTGTTTGGTGTAGTCACACTAGAGAGTGCAGAAACTGTGTTTCCTCATAGGTTGGGACTGTAGCATTAGCTGGGTTTTCCAGGGCTAACAAGTTTCAAATGAAATTGAGAGATGGGGGAAAAAACCTGCAGATTTATCAATAATTCACAATATATGAAAAGAATGCTACTAATGTAACAGTTTCTGAAGCTTATGTTACTTTCTAGAGCAGAAGTACCTCTAATATATTTGTTGACTCTTTTTATGTACAGTTTCTTAAATTTAACATGTTACATTTGAATAGATTATTTGTTCGCATGAGCAAAGTGGACACAGCAGTAGAAGTGAAAGGCACAAGTGCAAGAGACTGGATTTGATGGGGTTTTTTTCCAGGCCTCTGCTGCTGACTTTTTTTAGGGAGGGGTCAGGAAACAAATGTTTGAAATGTAATGTGTTACTTACAGAAAAAGTTTCAATTTCATGTGTTTCCATGAAGTGTTACAGCAGGTATCTCCCTAAAGTTAAAATGCCATATAGTCTTTTTTCCATTCTTATATACGAAGCATAATTTAATTTGGAACTGCTTCTATTAAGAAGCAAACCAGCCTTAAACCAACCTATATTCTACTCACGTTTCTTTTTTGTTTTTCACATTTTCCTGTTACCATGCTGTTTTTGTTCTGCTTTTGCTTCCTTAATTCCTAACCTGTTTTTTAACATCATCCCCTGCTAATAAGATTTAATAACGCAAATAGGATTCACTATGTTCATTCATCATTTTGAAACTGTTTAGCTCCTCTTGTAAGTTGCTTTCTAGCTCATCTTCCTTAAGCTTATTGTTTTAAGCTGCTTTTCCCAAGCACTGCAGTACCTTCATGTGCAGTTTTTACACCTTGGCTCTAGTTTAGTTTTCATACTGAATCTGCGCTGATGCTTTCTAATATCTGGGTTTCTTCTGGTTTTTTTTAATGTTCCACTGCGCGTGATTAATGTCTTCAGTGGCTTTTCCACAGCAGTCCCAGCAGGGTTGTTTTCTGCTCAATTGGACAGAGGTTCAGTGTAGCTATTAATTCCTTGCTCAGTTGCTTTCTTTTGAATTAATGATATTCAATTTGTAGTGGACAGAGTTCATACCTGCAAATCCAGCTGTGCTAACAATCCACCTTCTTATGAATTGAGGTGTATGGTTTCCCATTATGTGTTAAGCTTCCCATTCTAGTTTTAATGTGTAAATTTCAAAGTAGATTTTATATAATTATCTCTTCCAGATGAAATCTTTCTGGTTTTCATAGAATCACCTCAATGCATAATTGCTTTATAGTAATAGAAATGTGTAGTTTATTTAGCCTTTATCTTCCCTTCTTTAAAAAAAAAAGTTTGACATCATGTTTTATTACCTTTCTGCTTCCACCAGTAATTTCCATGACCTTGAAATGTAAAACCTGGTTGGGTGATTGTAGATGTATTCATATATTGCAACCAAATGAGTAGTTGTGCGTGTCCTCACAGTGCTAATTATTTCCAGAAACAGTGGAATAGTTGAGCATGACAGCATAGCTGGCCCACTGGTTTGATAGACATGCAAGTGCACACGTGGATGTATACGCCCCGTAATAGCACACACCAGAGTAATGTTGATGTGAAACACACTTAAGATTTATTAGTAAGTTTATAGAATATTCATTTCTGTTTGTCTAGTGAAAATAATGAATTGCACAACAATGTGAAACTTTGAATGCTTCAAAAATATTCCCAGATTTGTCCCAGCATTTCCATGTATTCTCCTTTGGTGTAAGTAGAAATGGTTTTGAGAACCAGCTCTTGTTTATTGCTGTAAGAGATGTAAAACTTTTGCACAGCTTCACGCTGTAGCAGGTAGGTATGATCCTGTGACAAGGAGAGGCTTGCCAGAAGGTGGCAGCAATTAGAAGTGCAGCAAAGCATTAAAAAAAAAATATATATATATATATACACACACACACACATATACACACACACACACACACTCTCTCTCTCTCTCCTGGTTGCAGCATGAATACTTTCAGTTTTCTGAACTGAGCCAGGTTTGGCAAGTGATTTTTGTGGTCTTTCACCTTTTCAGATAACCCTGGATGTGTTGGCAGACATGGGACACGAGGAGCTTAAAGAAATTGGGATCAACGCTTACGGACACCGCCACAAACTAATAAAAGGTGTGGAGAGGCTTCTAGGAGGACAGCAAGGTAAATATGAAACTTGTACCAGTTAGTCTAAGTGTAGCATACAATAGGCGCTCACCAGTCACCTTCTGTAAATGTAGGCATTGTCACCAGGTGACAACTGAAAGAATCTGGATGTCAGGAGAATGTACTTGCTGGCAGACCTGGTGGCTGGGTGGGTTGTGAAGAGATACAGGAGCAAATGATCGCTGGCCTTCCCAGAGAATGGACACCCCTGAGGCAGGTGTGCAGGCTGTGCCCATTTCCAGGGGCTCTGCTTCACCCAGGCAGGAGCTTTTGGATTGATTTGCCCTATATGCCTACATACAGGCCAGTTGTATCCTGAAGTGTGGACCTGATGACGTTTTTTTGAGGCCCCATACTTCTCAGATGCTTCCCTTGAAAGCGGAAACAATAAAATGCAATTATGGCCCACGTGCATTTTCCTTTTCTCTTTTAAAGCCTCTGCTGCTAAGGAAGGCACTTTATCTTTTCAAGGTTGTGCTTCTGCCTTGTGTTTATTTTCAATTTCCTGCTGTACTGGGGTTATTTCAGAAGAATAATGATGATGCTGGATTCAAATAGAGCCGATATTGTTTTCTGCTATTGATTTTTATTCTTTTAATTCCTTCTCTTTGCAGGCACCAATCCTTATTTGACTTTCCACTGTGTGAGTCAGGGGACCATTCTCCTTGACCTTGCTCCTGATGATAAGGAGTATCAGTCCGTAGAAGAAGAGGTATCACAAGTACCTTTCTTAATGCTCCAGTGGCAGTGTATTTCTCTTTTCACTTACAACCTCAGAGCTAAAGCATGCACCACATGTTGAACGTGATAAAGTATGCTTTGGTGTATGAATTGCATAGATATGACGTGAAGTTTAGGGCTCTTCATTTGTCTTGTTTTATACAGAGCAAGGATGGAAATTATTCTACTGTGTCCTGCCAATTTTTTTTTTAATAAGTGGTCTATTTGCTGACTTAGTGTTATCCCAATTTTGCCTTTTCGTTGTTGTGTTTTGGATGTCATCTTACAGCAAGGGTTTCCACAGGTTTTTGGAGATAGGTGGACCTGTGAAAATCAAAGCCCACAAGTGAGGACCCAAGGGATCAAGGCCTTGCAAGTCTGTAGGCAGTCTTTATGCTCAGGCTGTTTCTGCACGTGAATGAGCTTGTTTTCCCTTGTCTCAGTGGCTTAGTTAATGTGTAACCCAGATAAACAGCTCTCAGATAATTGAGAGTTGACTGTAATTTTGCCTCCCACGCACACATGCTCTTTTAGTAAACTACGAGCAGATACCATTTTGAAAGGAAAAATCACAACAGAAAACAGCCTTTCTAAAGAGTTGTGTTTGGAAGAAACTCGATTTTCCTCTGCATTTACTCATTGTGTAGTGTTCCTGCACTGTTAGCACAGAAGTGTTTGGGGTCTTTTAAAAAAGTCTAGAAGGATTGCTGCCAGCTTAGCCTGCCATATTTTTGGTTAGTAATTCTAAACTGGAGTTTGTGCAGATCTTTTGTATAAGCTTTTCTGACAGAAAGGGTCAGTTGTCTGATATAGTAAATTATTTGAGCTGTTACTAAATGTTTTTGCTGTAGCTATAAATAACTCTGGAAAAGACACGATGAAACTCTTGAAATTCTGTGGGGCTGCTAATGACATAGGAAAACATACAGTGCAAGCATTTTCCTATCACTAAGAAATACAAACTGTACTCATTAGAAACACATTTCTCATTACTTCAAAATGATCCTTTTGTATATTCATTTTCAAAGATTTTATTTTTTCTAATCTAAAGCAGGTTTTCTACTTGTGTATAGTTTTAATAGCAAGTGCCGCTATGCTCCTTTTCCCTATGTGATTTTTATTACAAGATTAGATAATTGCATCATCCAGCTTCTCTGTTGTGGAACAGCATAGTGCATTGGGTACCTCAGAAATAAGGGTGTCCCTCAGTTTAAAATTGAGTTGGGGTTTTTTTGACACTTGTTAATTAATTTTCAATCAAGATTGTCTGTTGTTGCCAGTGATATCCTGAGATATTGCATGAATACTTGCCTTGCTAGCAGGCTTTGTGTGCTGAACATTCAGTTGTGTTCATTATGTAGATGCAAAGTACAATCCGGGAGCATCGGGACGGTGGAAATGCTGGCGGGATTTTCAACAGGTACAATGTCATCAGGGTAAGTTTCAAAACCTCTTAATTCTATGTGGTAGAATAAGTTGTTACTTATGCAAGCAGACAGAATGGTTTGGGTTGGAAGGGGCCTTAGTGATCATCCAGTTCCAACCCCCCTGCCATGGGCAGGGACACCTCCATAGCCCAGGTTGCTCAAAGCCTCATCCAGCCTGGCCTTGAACACCTCCAGGGATGGGGCATCCACAACTTCCCTGGGTAACCTGTTCCAGTGCCTCACCACCCTCACAGGAAAACATTTCTTCCTAATGTCTCATCTAAATCTGCCTTCTTTCAGCTTATAACCATTACCCCTCATCCTCTCTCTGCACTTCTTGATAAAGAGTGCCTCCCCATCTCTCCTGTAGGCCCCCCCTTTTATATTTCAAGTTGTTTATTGAAATAATATTTAGGAGAAAAGTTAAAGCAAGTGCTAAATGCTAAATTAGGCTGATTGTGTGCTCTGGACATGGAATGAGGGAGAAGTAACCACTTGTGCTCTTAAAGGAGTCTGAAGAACTGATATTGAAGACAGAAGTGGTGAAGAGCCTGACTTCTGTTTCACAACCTGATTTGATTTCAGGGGTCTATAACTGTTGTATTTGACTCTGCAGCGCAGATTTTTTTTCTCAGTGTAATCTTTTCTTGCCTTTTTAAAGGACATTTTTGGGGAGGAGGAAAGGTTGAGCATGACTTTTAATAAAAAGTTTGTCTCCCTATGCTACTTTGGATCTTGACACCTTCTTCTTTGCCCCTGCCAACTGAAAAATACCTTTTACAAGCCCTGACATATCAGAAAGTGGAGTGTTGTCTTTCTGAGGGAAAGTGGAACTTCCTGGTTCCTTTTTTTGGAGAGGAGAAAATAGAGAAATCAGAACAGAACTCAGTTCCTGAGCTCCAGCAAACCCCTGCTGTGTATCTGTTTGAAAAGTGAGCCTGTGCAGAGCCTTCACAGCCTGACCCAGTAGATCATACATCCTGAAGCAAATTCTGCTTCAGTCCTACTCCCAACCAAAGGTGAAGTCCTTCACAGAAATCACGGTGGTATTAGAGCATGTGGCTGGAATGATCTCTCAAGACAGATTAAACAGCACATCTCCTAATTTATTTCCTCAGACGTTCTTTTCATTAAATTTCAACCTAAACCAGACAGCAGGCTTCAAAAAGCTAGCCCAGACCATTCATGGGTCTTACTCTTTAGCGTCACTGTCAAATTTATACAAAGTCTGTGAAACTGTATTCCGTTTCAATTCCAACTCAAGTATGGTTGGACCTGTTGTACCACTGCAGATTCAAAAGGTCGTGAACAAGAAGTTGCGGGAGAGATTCTGTCACAGACAGAAGGAGGTCTCAGAGGAGAATCATAATCATCACAATGAACGCATGTTGTTTCATGGTAAGGAAGCGATGACTAGTTGTATGCACTGGTATTTTTAAAAAAACAGAAAAGCTTACAGGGACCCACAGGCAATGTTATATTGCTGCATCGCCATCCTGTACCGTAATTGTATTTGTACACTAGATATGCAGGGATGCGGGGGTGGTGGAGCTAGTCTGTGTGGTTACTGCAATCTGAAGAGCTACACTAGATAAAGAAGTACATAAAAAAAAAAAAAAAGTTTTTTTTTGCTAAGCCATATCTTAGTCATTTCCAGTAAAGCTGCTGGGAGGATGCTACATTGCTGTGAGAAAGACAGAGTATCTTCTGAAAGAGGGGAGCAGCACACAGTAAAAGCATTTTACCCTGGCACTGAAGGCAGCCATCAGGGACAGGAATCAAAACCAACCATGAGTTTCAGCAAGATATTCTCTAGAAGCATCCAGAAGTGCCTACACATGACAGTTCCCTGAGGGTCCTCCTGCCCTAGATTCTTCTATGATTCTGCATAGGAAATTGGTTTTGGGTATGATTGTCCTCGTGCCCTGCCCCATCTTAACCAGTACTGACTGCTGGAGAAGGTGTGCGTTGTCAAGATAACTTGTGCTGAAATGTGAGTGGGGGTGAAAGCCATTTAGTGAGATCTGTGAAATGAATAAGAAATATGAGTCATACGTGGGATCTTGGTATATAATGATAAATCCCACACATCACTGCATCCTGCTGGGTATCGCCCCCTTCCAGATGACTGAGCACACTTTCTGGTATTTAATGGTCTATTTGAGGCAGAGAAGCTCCTCTTGACATAGAGTCCTGTATTACTACCGAGCTTAACAAGTATGTATGATAACACACTATTTCATGTCATTCTCTTCTAGGGTCTCCTTTTATTAATGCTATCATTCACAAAGGATTTGATGAAAGGCATGCGTACATTGGAGGAATGTTTGGAGCTGGAATTTACTTTGCTGAGAACTCCTCAAAAAGCAACCAATACGTATACGGGATAGGAGGAGGAACAGGCTGTCCCACACACAAAGACAGATCCTGTTATATCTGCCACAGGTATGAGTCCAGCAGAGTTCCCTATACATAATTCTGGCTCTCCTGGTTTTCACGATCCTGGCACAGGATGAATTGCAGTGAAAAAATATCTACTTGTGCTTGGTCACAGCAGCAAAAATGCAGTTTTCTGTTTGTCAAGGCCGAACAAAAAAATTATATAAATGCAACAAGTCCCACAGAAAGGTCAAAAATTACATCTAAGCATACAGTGAGTATAAATCAAAGTGAATTGTGGCTCTGGAAAGGGGCTTGAAACAGCAAGTTTGAAAATGAAGAGTCAGGGGAAAATAGCAATTAAACTCCAGGCACTCTCAGAACAAAACTGCAGGGCAAAGTGGTGGTCAGAAGTACAGTGTTGTACTGGATCAGGTAATTTTGGAGTAGTGAAGAGGACTTAATCACAGCTTTGATTTGTACTGGGGTAGATCAATGTGCTTTTTGCACTTTGACACCTGTCCCTACCCTGGTAGTAGGAACACAGCTTCTTTCAACAGCTTTCTGTAAAACGAACGAGAACAGGCTAGTGTTCTAGGGCTAAACAAAGTGTGTGTTTGCCCTTCTGCCTGTCAAGAAAGTTTTGTGACAGGTTTTATACAGCCTTAGAACTGGTTTCTGAAAGTGTTTCTCCAAAAAGCCTTGAGAAATTAATTGTAACAAAATAAGCTCGAAAGTCTGAAATCATTCTGGAAGCATACAACTCCTAGTAAGATATTATTTTTAAATGATGGTTGTTTTTTTTTTTTCCTTTTAGACAAATGCTCTTCTGTAGAGTGACCCTTGGGAAATCCTTTCTTCAGTTCAGCACAATGAAAATGGCTCACGCCCCTCCAGGGCACCATTCTGTTATTGGCCGGCCAAGCGTGAATGGACTCGCATACGCTGAGTATGTTATCTATAGAGGAGAACAGGTATGTGGGTTAGCAAGGACTGGGTTTATGGAAGGGCAGAGCTTGGAGCTGGAGAAGTGATGTGACTGGTTTCCATACCAAGTGTGCTGTGATAACCTGGTTGATTAGTTGTTTGGGTTTTTTTCATTTAAATGTGAAAATAAACAGTGAACTGTATCAAGCCAGGAACTGTTACCCCTTTCCACTGAACTGCTCTGATTTACACCATGCAGAATTGCCTAATTCCTCCTATGCAGCACTGCTAGGGTCTGTTAAGAGTTGTAGTTTCTCTCAGCAGGCGCTGTGTCTCCCATTGCCTGTTACTGACATTGCTGCAGTAACCAGAACATGTGCATTTCTGGGGCTCTTGTACATACTGAGGATTCTGGGCTTTTACCTGTAGATTCCCAGCAGAGACAGTGTCCCTCTCTGTCACAGACTACCCTTAAATGGCAGCTGAAGTAGAACAGCAATCTTCAGGAGTTTATTTTTCGTCTGAATAACTCAGCTAGACCCTTACTCTGGGAAGGTGGTTGCTGACTACTGTGGATGGCTCCAAGGCTGTAGAATAAATTCAGGTCGGGAGGAACCTTGGGGAAGTCAGGCAGGCCAGCCTCTTGTGCACACTGAATTCAGACCACATTGCTGAGGGCTTTCTTTGACCAGGGAGGTCTTGAAGGCCTCAGAGAATAGTTTTTCACAGCAGCTTGTTCCTTTGTTTATCTTCCCAGTAGAAAGTATGTTCTTTGTATCCAGTAGAAACTTCCTCTGTTTTATTCTCCTGCTGGGCAGCTCGCAAAAGAGTCTGGCTCTGTTTTCTCAGTAGCCTTCTATGGGTGATGGCAGATTGCCCTGAGGTCCCACAAAGCCTTCCCTTTTCTGAACTGAACAAGCCCATCTTCTTCAGCTGCTGCTTCTTTATCCTGTGCTCACCCCCAACTATCGTATTGGTCCTTTCCTAAACTTGGCTCTAGCTTGTTGGCATCTTTCTTGTACTGGAGGGCTCAAAAGCCGTATGCAGTTGTCAAGTGAGTACTGAATCCACGGCAGGCACTGCTGTGCTCGGTTAACTGGCTATGCTGCTGGTGATGTACCGCCTTTGTTGCTGCCAGAGCGCACTGTTGATTCTGCTTTAGCTTGCTGTCACCTGAGGACCCCCGGCACCTTTTCAGGAGGGCTGCTTCCCATCCTGCAGTGTTACAAGGAATTTAACCCATGTGTTTGCTCTTGCTGGATTTCAGGAAGCTTCCTTCTGTTACAGCAGTGTCCTGTCATCTGTTAGGCTCCTCCGCTGGAGGGCAGGGCCCCATGCCTAGGTTTGAAATCTGCTTTTTCTTTTGCACCCTGATGCTTGCATTGTCCTTCCTGGTCCCTGTTTAATGAAATCCAAAATGTGAATTTGATGAGTGTATCCTTGCATAAAGCAATGTTGTTTGTTTTTTTCTCCTTCACTTTCAGGCATACCCAGAATATCTCATTACTTACCAGATTGTGAAACCAGAAGCCCCCTCACAGACAGCAACAGCAGCAGAGCAAAAGACCTAGTAGCTCCAGAGCAGTGAAGAAGGATGTGACTTCAATCTTGGACTGGATGGGTACATGTTTCAGAAAATCAGTATCATATATAATTCTTCACAACCTGGGAATAAGCTGTATGTCTTTTATAAAGCATTGCTGTCTTGATGAATATGATATGAGTAACACTTGCATACTCAACTGCTACTGTTCCTTTTGAGGAAAGTTTACAAGGGACTGCCTTTTAATAACATATCTCAGGCTCCTAGTCTCTGCAATTACCATGTGTAAAATAATGTTGTTTTGATCTAGACTTTGGGAACATTATTGTGCAAACGGAAATCTTTATCCATGCTGTCTCACATGTTAAAATTTCAGACACTACTATTCTAGTTATTTTATTTGCAGATAAATTACATTAAGCCCATAATTTTCTTTTCAGCACACACCATTCATTTCATGTTTTCAAGAGATCCTAGTCAACTATTTATTTTCCTTTTGTATTTTGAAGTTGAGCCGGAAACTTTTTAAAGATATTTTGCACAAAGCTGAGATAAAATCATTAACAATGCAATATGAATTTCATCTGAGAAGGGGCTAGGGCCAGTTCTTCAATATAGGGTTCTTTTGCACACCTCTGAGCAGACGATAATATGAGTGAGTGTAACTTTAGCAGGGAAACAAATCATGTCAGTTCGCTGCTTTTTCTGTGTGAGTTTTCTGAGGGAAACCCTAGGAAGTGTTTGCAAGGGTAAAACCAGCTCTTGTGCTTGGAAGAACTTCATAGAGCAGGTCAATGCCCTCTGCTGGCATCTCTAAGAGAACGTTTGATCAGGCTCCTATTAAGTACATGCAGTTTGTGAAGCGTTCTCCAGTTACAGTGGCATGAGGTTTTGCTGGGAGAGAGCAAGGGAACAAGTCAGAAGGTTGCATACACAAGGGCGTGTCTGGTTCATGCCCCTCTGCGGTAGGAGACCCAGCAAATGGGTTTCAGACTGGTAAGGGAGAGTGTGTTACAGCAGGTTCATGTCACATCTTTGTGTGTGACATCACCATTAAAGAGCTTAGGGGATTTGCAAAAATAATAATTTCTTCTAAAATACTGATTTTACATTTTGATGATAACGAACTTTTAAGATATCTTTTGACAAGTGAATTTGTTTGCAGGTATACTAGAGAATAAAGCTGGGATTTATCCGCTCTAATCCCCTTTCTTGCAAATTCCCAGGTTTATTTCACTGGGTAGGAGACAGTTGTTTTTAAACATTGCATAGCACAGCATCAAACAATTTCAAAAGTCCCCCTCATGGAGGATATGCTTTTGGCAAAAGTAGAAAACAATTTATTTTTTGTGTTGTTTTTACAGCTTCAGAGAAGGTTGAAAATCAAGCCATGTTGATTTTTGGTTTTTTTCTTAACAACCAATACCAGGAGGTGTGCTGCAGTGTTGAGTATGTAACAACTGGAGGAAAGAAATGTTCCTTTGAACACAACACGCTGTACATTTCCCCATCAACCAGCACTTTTTACTATCTGATGATCCAGTTCATGCATTCGGGTTTTATCCCCCTTAAAGCAAGAAAACAACAGAGTAGTGTGCTTTTAGTTTATGAAAATGTATGTGCACCCCACAAGTGGGATTTTGCTGAGATGTTTGGATAAAACAAACTTAAAGAGCTTTTCTCGTGCAGCATTAAGACACAAAATTTTCATTTTCAACATTAAAACATTAATGAAGCAAGTTATCCTCACAGAGGAATTTCACCCACTGTAAAATCAGTCATTTGATGCAGTCTGGCTACCTGTGCATCATCTGTTTGTAATATCTCTAAAGAAAACCTTAGAAGTAGCAATACTCCAACAGATCTTGAACTTTGGGGTTTATTTTTCTTGAGCTGGCAGTGGTTATATGGTTCTTGCTTCATTTTGTGACCTGATGAAATATGTAGCTATGAAGTCCAAGCCAGCCTCTAGCCTAGTTGTCCTTTTAATCAAATTTCATTGATAAAATTGGGTGCTTGTATTTTGGCAACTTGTTTAATAGTGTTAGAATTGCAAAGATCATCACTAGGCTTTGAAGCTTTGTATTCATCTTTTAAGTTTGGGGTTTGTTTGTAACTTAGTTAATAATGGAGTGGGGGGATGTGCCGATCTACATTGGGGGTTCAGATGGGGCTGAGAGTGAGGGCTGCTCACCATCCCCAGTTAGACATTTAAATGGTGAAACAGTTGTGCTGCTTAGGTGAGCAAAATGGTTAACGTGGGGGTGGAAGTTAAAAGCTTTACGTCTTTCAAAAGCAAGAACAAACCTAAAAAGCAAAAACCCCGCCAGCCCGCACAAGATTCTGTTCTTGCTTGTTGTTTCCTGCGTGCTGATTGAACTCATGGCTGGTCTGGATTTCTTCTGCAGCCTTGAACTTCCAGAGGATAAAAATACTGTTCAGTATTTTTGAACTGCCAGTGTTCACGTATCGTAAAGGTGCTGTGTGAGGAAGTCATTTTGCAGTGGTTTTTGTCTCGTAGTGATGTGATCTCACATCCATTTGTGGCCAGACACAGAGGAATACCCAGGCCTGCTGATGCGTCGGTGTGTTGTAGAAACCTGTGCAGGAGCAGCGTCTGCCTCTCCTGCCGTATGTTGTTGTAGCTCCTCTTACAGTTTAAAACAAAGTGAGGGTCTGCCCATCGATATCAAAGTTACCCATGACAAAGCTGGCTCGTGGCTTTGGTGGTAGAACTGCATTTGGCACGCTGCTGACGGTACAGATGCTGCTGCTTTAGCTGAGGGAGTTAACTTGATGCCTCCTAATTCTGGAGAATGGGACCTTAAAAATAGCATCACCCCCTTAACCAGGCAGCTGCTGCCTCCTGGGAGATGAAGATGTTTTACAATGGTCTGAGAAGGGCCATCCCCTGATAACAGGATGCTCATTTGCAGCGTTGGGTCACCACTGGAGGCACAGTAAGAACTGAGGATGCAAGAACACACTGGGCTGAGCCATCTCGTTGTCTTGGGAGCCTGGGCACCTCTCACTGGCTCCAGAAAGAGCTGTTCCCACTGGGACAGAACGTGGTGTCTGCTGGGGAAGGGGACAGTTGTCTCTCAGCCCTGATGATTTTTGTGCGTGTCCCTCTGAGGCAGCATGTTGAAATATCTGTGCAGTGTGCAACAGGACCCCAGTAGGCAAAACAGAAACAAACTTCACCACGTAGCAAAGAAGGGAGGGTTCTGCTCTTCATTGCTGACATTGTTTCCATGAGACAGATGAGTTAGGTACCTGGTGCCGTGACATTGCAGTCTGACTGCTGCCAACAAAACTTCTGGTAGGGTTAAAAGCAGAGAGTACAGAACCTTCATAAGGTGCATCTTATTTTCTCATCCTTATTTTTATCTGCCAATCTGTTTTGATCCCAGCTCCATGGAGGCTGTTACAAACCTTTTGTACTCATTCCACCATTTTGCAGTCACTGTTGGTCCGTAGTCCAAGGAATGAGCAGTGCATTTTTCTAACCCCTGTTTTGAATGTTTGCGTGTGATGTGGTTGAATCCCACTGCATTATGCAGCAGGAATTTGTTTTGCCTGTGAACTTTTCTATTTTGCTTGTTGATAATGGAATACCCCAAAACAAAATTCTACACTGAGGCAAAGGAAAGCCCTGCAAGATGATGTGCACTGCTGGCTTTGGTGGGCAGCAGGCACAGAAGAGGCGTGTGGCATACGGGATGGAGTAGCTTCTAGAATTTTCACATGGGACTGTTAACAGAAATTACCCAGGACAGATTTTTCCAACAGATGGGTAAAAGGAAGGGTCCAACCGCAGGACAGATTAGTTTGAACATTGCTAATCCATCTCAGCAGCTGAAGGTCAGGAAATGCGTGAATTTGTTTTAAAAGGGATTTCTTCCTTTCTGTGCTGCTTTGCCCCAGAAAATTTAGCTCAGAAGTCTTAAGAGGAGATACATCCAGTGCATGCTTCAGTCATTTGAAGCCATGCTGCAGCTGTACTGGGGAAGAGGGGGGAAAGTACAGATTCCATTCTAGCCACAGGTAGTGAGTGGCTTGTGACCCTCCATAGCCTTGAATCCATTGCTGATAGAGGCGGGGGCTCTGGCACAGGCCAGAACACGCTCTCCTCATCTACCAGAGAGCAGCAGGATGCGCGCAGGGAGGGAGCGGCAGCGTTCCCACCTCTATGAACACGTAGTTGATGTGAAGCCTAGAGGATCAGGGGACATGTTAAAACTTCTGAAGTGAGGTGAGTGAGCCATGGAGCAGGAGGGGACACAAGAAGCAGATGCGTTTCTCATTACACTAACACATCTGCCTGTCAGATCGTATTATCTGGCTGGTTTTGATCCGTCTGTTTCTGTCTTACTGACCCTGTTGGTGGCAAGTTGTAGTGTTGGTTCTGTTAATTGCTAATGTAGTTTGATTAGAGTCTCTGTATTACAAGGTAATTTCAAACTTTCTTAACATCTTCAGAACTTGCTTCAGCTTTGGAAATTGAAATGAGGATTTTTGCTGTGCCACAGTCCTGTAAGCTTGTGTATCTTCATTCCTCATTGCTTTCTCTGCCAACCCAAATGGCAATGTACCTGGGGGTTGAGATTTTAGATTTTTTTTGTGTGTGTAATTTGTTTCTATTACTAGCCCTGTGTGTTTCCTCTCTTGGTTGCCAGTTACCTGGAGCTGGAATATCATTTATTTATTTCCTCCTTTACCCTCTTTCTCAAAGAAAATGATGGGCAGGTTCTCAACCTGCCTACATGGTGGACTTTAGATAACATCTTTGTAACAACCAAGTTTGATCTATAAATGTGCTTGGCTAAATGTCTGATCTGCAATACTTGTAATAGTTTAAAATTCAATAAATACATTTTTAACAGTTGCTCTGTGAAAGCTGTTAGTGTTCTGGTTTTAGGACAAACTTGTGCCAACCACAACTGTTGAGAACTGTTTTATTTTTATTTTCTCCAAACAATTTGTTTTCTCCCTCCCTCAGGCAATAAATAAAAAGTTAATTTTTTTCTTTAAAAAAAAAAAGGGAAAAAACCCATACATATATACATCAGCCACACAGGCATTGTGTATGTTGGAGTGGACTGGGGGGAAGAAGAGAGGCAGGGTGGGAAACAAGGCTCCAGGTGGGTTGAAGATGAGGCATCTTCTAGGCTTGGACCAAAAGCTGTAGCATCACCTCCCCAAGCACTGGCCGGGGTGAGGCTGACTGCAGGCAGCCCTGTGCCACCACCACTGCTCCTGCTTGCCCCCAGGCCCTGCCTGCAGCTCTGCTTGTCACCCAGTGTCACTGGCTCAGGTAAGCAGCACCCACCACACACACCTGTGTCGATTTGTGCAAGGGGGAAGACTGCTGCACATTAAAAAGAGGGTGTGCTCCCTTTTCAACCCAGAGGAGCTAGGGACAGAAATACAGGGAGAAAGAGATGTGTATCTTTAAAAAAAAAAAAGGTAAAATAGGGATGGAAAGAGATGAAGACCAGGCACTTGAGGAAATTCAGTATACTATTTTTTTCCCCTCCCCTAAGGAGCCTGGACAAGGTCAGGGTTTGTGGCTTTTATAACTTCTGTGCTTTCAAAACATAAAATTAAAAAGAAAGAAAAAAAAAAAAACACAAAATGAGGTAAGAAATTTCTCTACGAAAAAGACATTGAGTCCAGGGTGAATGGCAGTGTCCGGCACTATTGCTTATCACAGGGCTCCATGCCCGCTGGGCATGCTTTGGCTGGCTGGCCTCAGCCCCTGAGCTAACAGCTGGGCGAGGTGGTGATGGGGCTGTGCAGGTATGGGAGGCTGCTCGGGGTGGCATGGACACCCACAGAGACTGGGAAGCTGAAGACAAACTGGGATGTGGGGGTGGAGGTGGCCTTGCCCCGCTCACGCAGTGTCCCTGAGGGGCTGACAGCTTCCACAGCGCAGGAGGTGGCCAACACCTGTGACTCAAACTGCAGCAGCTGCCCCATGAAGCTGAAGTTGGGGGAGATGATGCTCCGGCGCTGCTTGACGAACTCGAAGGCTTCCTCCAGCTTGACACGCTTCTTCATCATCAGGTAAGCCAGGCAGATGGTGGCTGAGCGGGAGATCCCCGCCTGGCAGTGGACTAGGACCCGGCCACAACACTCCTTCACTGAGTCTGGAGAGCAACAGAGGATGAGATGTGAGACCAACACCCTTCCAACAAAGCCAAACCCCTCACCCAACTTGCAGATGGTGGCTGACCACCTGCCCACCAGTGCAACAAACAGCCTGGACCCCTCTGGACCCCTGTCTCCTCCACCCCAAAGGCTCCAGGTCTTTGAAGCAGGAACTTCCCCCCCCGGTGACACACACTGGACTCACCGATGTACTCAATGGCCTCCATGAACCAGGAGCTGATCTCAGCTTTGTGGTTGTCCTCTACAGGGATACACTTGTACTGGTAGTGCCCCTCGAAGTGGTTGGGGCAGTCGGAGGAGACGTTCAGCAGGGCCGTAATGCCCAGCGCATCCAGCATGTCCCGCCGGGCAGCGTGGTAGGCACTGCCGAGGTAGAGGAAGGGAAGGATTTCCACAGGGCCACCCTGTTAGAGAAAAACAACAGATACGGGGGTGACCGGGGGGTAGCAGTGGGCAGGACGCAGTGAAGGAACCTGGCACCTGAACCAGGGCTTTCAGGGAGGGAGAGCAAAGAGACTCCCGAGGGACCAAGCTGCAATGCTGGCAGGAGCAGCCAAAGCAGCTGGGCACTGGGCTTCCAGACATACCTGGTCATGAAGAGGGGTCCCACAGGAACTGCAGCCCAAATCCAGGGGCTCTGCGCTGGTGGGTGGTGACACATTGCTCAGGGACTTGGTTTTGGCACAAAATTCAGGGTACTCTGAGGAGAAACGCTCATAACCCCCTGCAAGAAAAGAGGCACGAGGTGTTATCCCAAGAGACGTTCTCGGCCCCACAGAACAGCACGGCTGGAGCCGACACATCTCTCTGTGCCCATCACCACTAGATGATGCTACAGCGATGGAGAGTGCTCTCCTGCCCCAGGGTGAGCAACTGTCTCCTGGCAGCAAGGGGAGAAATCCCTGAAGCCCCACTGCTCCCTTGCAGCCTGAGCTCCCAGAGCTCTTGCAATGCCCTTGGCTGCCCAAAGCCTCTGGTCCAGGGTTTAGTCGCTCCCCCCCCCGTGCCACCAGCCAAAACCCCAGGCCCAGGCCAAGGTTGCCCGCTAAGGTGATGGAGAGAGGATTTGTTGCCAGCATCCTCTGACTTTAATGAGAAAAGCTGCTCCCAAGCCAAACACTGTTTGGTTCCCAGCTTTCCCAGACAAATCATCCTGCCACAAAGCACGGCATGGTCTCCCACTTTCACAGCCTGATCCTCCAGCCCAGATGTCCCAGAACAGGTCAGGGAAGCTGTGGCACTGGCCAGGCACAGCAAAGCTAACCCCCCGAGCAAAGCTGCTCTCCAGAGAGACACCCACTGCCTCTTAAGGCCACGGGTATGAGCTGAACACGGAGGTGAGTGCTGTGAAAGAGCAGCTTGCTCCTTTGACCTCAGCAAAGGTGAGGGGGGGATAAGCAAAGGTGACCTCAGATCTTCCCAATGGCAGGCAAAACAAGCAAACCCCATCGACTGCCCAGGACAGGGAAACTGCAGTGTTGGCTGCAGATAAACACTTCAGGTAAGATGTCCTTCTCATTCAACTCAAATCACCAACCCTCATATCCTTGTGTAGTCTGCCTTGAGCCTTAAAAATGATGGAAATCAGGTATTTTTACCATCACCTTGGGAATCCAGCTAGTTCCTGAAGACTCTCCCCAACTGCAGGACCTTTGCCTGCAGATTTGGGCTTGCCAGAGCACACACAGTCCTTTATCCAGCCTTTGCTCTAAGACTGCCCTGAATAAGGCTGGATGTCCAGAAGACCAGTGGATGCAAGCATCTGGCAAAGCAGCCCAGGAATCCCCAGGCAGCTAGAGACTAACAACGCCAGCATCTCAGTGTCTTTTATGGTTCCTCCCCTTTCACAAAGAAGGGCTCTGGTGCCTCAAAGCAGAAACATGCATTACTACATTTGCACTGTCCCTTTCCCATGAGCAGGGCAGTTTGCAGAGGCTGTGTTTCCAGGGCCTGACATCCCTGACATCGATTTTGGAGGAAGACCCAAACCCAAGTGCCCCTCTTGGACATCTTCAGGAGGTCTGATCCAAAAATCCCTGGATCTACCACATCCCACTCCAGTGTCCATCACACCATCCCGAGAGGGAGAAGCTGCCGAGGATGGTGTGTGGAAATAGGTTCCCTCTTTGGAAAGGCAAAGCAACCTTTTCCAACAGTCAAAGGTGTTTCTCTGCAATAAATCTTATTAGAGCTAACGCCAGTTCAGCCAAGCACCACATCCAACAGCTCCATCCTCCCTGTGCTGATCCTGGCTGTGTGTACAGTGGGCCCTGCCCAGCACAGGAACCATACTGCGCAGGTGCCCAGCACCAGGGAACACCCAGCCGGGCTGTTCCACGGGGAATCTGACAGCAGCCTGAGCTGCACCAAACAGATCCGGGTCTTCATTGTGACCTGCACCCCATAAATTTATGTTTGGACAGGCACAGTGCTAGGTTAGCATGGCTCTTGCACAATCAGAGTGAGCGCCATGATTTTAGACGCTCTGTGGTATGCAAGGAAGAGGCTTCCAGTGCCAAGACTGAGTCTCTAGGACCCCATTTCTTAAAAATAAAAGATTGGAAACCCCAGACAGCCTCCCATGGGAGCCACAGGGGCACCAGAAGCCCCCAGCTGACAAAGGCCACCCCCGAAGCACAGCAGTGTTTCCTGCCACAGCTCCCAGCACCGTGATGGCTCACGGCAAAGGACCCGAAAGCGTGTTCCCGAGCGAGCCCTTGCTGTGCAGGCGCTCCCGCATCAGCGCATCATATCGCATCCTCAGAACAGCTCCTGCTGGTTTTACTGTATCTGCTACAATGGAAGTGCTGGCTCCCCATCTATCAAACCTCTTAATGGATTTGCTACTCTGCGTAGGCATCCTCACCCCTGCTGTAAGTAAACCAAGGAGTAAATTAACTCTCGGGCTGTAAACAAAAAAAGAAAAAAACCCCACAGTGCTCATCCAGGAACCCCAGCTGAGCACCCCCTCCCCTCCATCATCTCCCACCAGTTCTGGGGACCAGCAGCTCCAGCTCCTCCCAGCATCTCACAAATGCAATTTCGGGGGAAGCCCTGACTGCCCCATGGGCACACAAGGAGCACAGTGGTGTCTGGGGGGGTTCTACCTGCTGCAGAGGGACATCAGTGTGACACCGGGGGGTTTGGTCCCGCACAGATACCTGTTCTCTGCACCCTGGGGTGGGGTACGAACTCGCACAAAGACGGGGGACTCCCCCTTCCTGGCTTCTGCCGTGGGGTTCGCACTTTGCCCCCCGGGCTCTGCGTGCCAGCACAGCCCACGGCCGCGTCCCCCCACTCGCAGAGCCCCAGCGGCCTCACACCACCTCCCCCGGGCCACCCACGCGTGGGGGGCGTCCCAGGCCCCCACCTCCGGGGCCACAGCTCGGCTGCGTCCCCCAGATGCAGGACCCACACCTCCC
>WKFP01015029.1:972395-1059636 GCA_011057875.1 Pterocles orientalis
GCCGTCAGCCGGCCATGTTCTCCGCGGGGTTTTTTTTTTGTGAATGGCGGAGAGCGGCGGTGCGTGAGGGCGGCCCGCGGGAGCCCTGCCCGGGCGCCGTGTCACACACGCCCCCCCCCCGGGACCCCTCTCCAGGGCCCAGGCAGTGTGGGGCACGCGTGGGCGCGCACAGGTGCACGCGCAGCGCTGGGGACACGCGCACGTGTACACACACGCGCACGGACAGACACCGCAGCACCCTGCCTGGGAAGCAGTCCCCGGCTGCATTCCTCGTGTGGAGGAACACTTGCTTCCAGCTAAAAGCCAAGTGAGCGAATTCCCAGCCCCGCAGTGACCCCAGGAGGGTCTCGCCATAGCCGCCGCCTGAACACCAAGCAGTCATTTCATCCGCAAGCCCCCTTTCGGGCTGCTTTCAAACCAAAGCTCTTGGCTTTGAGCAACCTGGGCTAGTGGGAGGTGTCACTGCCCATGGCAGGGGACTGGAAGGTCCCTTCCAGCCCAAACCATTCTGTGGCTCTGTAAAGCAATGCTGCGAACCCCAGGACCAGCAACCACGCTCAGGGCATTTCCTGCCAGACACCAGCCGTTCCCAGGTGAGTTTCAGAGGCCTGAAGGTGCTCAGCCACCCAGATGCAGACCTGGACCCCGGGGGTGGCAGGGGGGAGGACTAAGGCTGAGGGCCCAATGTTTCACAAGCCCGTCTGCCAGTCACTGCTTTCCACAAGGGCAGCATTCGGCCAGGCAGTGTGACTTACCCTCCCCTGCGTGCCCAGTAGCTGGTTATTTGGGCAAGGCAGGGTGACCCTGCTGTGTGTGCGTGCCAGCCTGCTTCCTTTCCCTTACACTCTGCTCTCTGACCGCTGCTGGTTTCTCCCCTCCACCTGCGTCGGCCTGATCTTTGTGCCCCTGGATTTTGTGTGCTGTGCCAACCCTTCGCCAGCCAAGCCGAATCAGATTAGCTGTGGGGGAAACATAGCTGCCATTTGGGTAGTACACCCCGCTCCAGGAATGGATTTATTTGAGCCTGTTGCCTAATACAACAGGGGTGGGAGACTAATTTTCTCCCATTCCAACCTGCATCAGACAAAAGGAAAGAAGAAACCTATTTCTACTGAACCAAAGGAGACTCTGCCTGGCCAGCGACATGCCAGGGATGTGCTTTCCGAGAATACTGTCAGAGACCAAAAAACTCAAACTGAGAATCTGATCTCAAGCTAATTAAAAATCATGTTCTTGTAGTGACATGACTTGAACTCAGGTTGGACCATCAAAATGTCTCAGGAAGTTTTGCTCAAGAGATGATGCCAAAACATTCTGTTTCCTTTGCTCCTCTTGGGCAGGAGAGGTTGGCCACTACCACATGATGAGCTGGCCTGCTGTCTCCAGTGCCTTCTGCACCATCCGTTCCAGCTTTCACACTAAAATTGGATGACCAAGGGCACAGAGCACATGTCCTTTGGAGGCAGGGCCTGACATCCTAATTTTTTCCTTACTGTTCCAGAATGTGACTGGGCCAAAGTGGTCTGAGGTGGGAGCGGAAGGCAACATTGACACAAGTAGAGGAGGGGGTTTGGGCTGCTGTCCCTGGATGTTTGCATGAGCATTGATTCATTGATGAGGATTGGGGAAAGGGGGAGGGCTAGGGATAGGAAAAGGCCATACGGTTTCGTGTCCTGACTTTGCAAAGCTGGAGAAGCGTGAAAGCAACTATTCCTGTCAAACAGCATCCGTATGGCGCAAGCTGGAAAACAACCACTGAAAGAAACGAGAGAGAGAGAGAGAGAGAGAGCGCGCAATAGACACTCATTTCCTTTGCAACAAAGAATTGTCTTTTATAGGGCCCTGGACAGAAAAGGCAATTGTGGCAGGAGGCTGGAGGGAAATGAATTGTCAAAGGAGGCACACATTTGGATGATTAAATGTCAATATGTACCTTGCATTAAGGAAAAGGAATTTACACCTCATCTCACTGTGGCAGCGAAAACCGAGTTAGAGCCAGGCTGTAAATTTGCCAGCCAATAGATACTGATTTGTTTGGCTAGCTAAAGGCTTTTCCTGCCCAGAGAAATGCTGAAGCGCATGTCCCCCAGGGTGGGCAATGGCTGCTGTGGGCAGCTGGAGGCTGCTGAGCTCTGTGAGCCCTCTGGGCTCCCCCGGCAGATGTCCTGCCTCTGCACCACCTGGGCTGGAACTCAGGCTAGGATTTTGTTACACTGGAGTTTTCCCAAGAGCTTGATTCCCTCCCACCCCCTGGTCAGCCTGCTATCTGGCCGCAGAGGGACAAAGCACAGAGCTGGATCCCCACTTCTCCCAGCACGTGGCAGAGGTTGCAGCCTAAGGATGCTGCCGTCACCTTCCCCCAGCAGCTGCAGCTCCCAGCGGTTAGCCAAAGGGTTGATCGATTTGTCCTGGCATGCACAGGAAGCCTTTGGCAGAAATGAAAGGCAGGAACAGCTTGCAAGTCTGTGCTTAGCCACAAAACTCAGCCTTCCCAGAGTGCTGCAGGGTCATTGCTCCCTTCTGCCCCATGCAGCACCTGACGGTGCTCCTTGCACAGCATCTCTCTGTCTCGCAGCTTTCCAGGCTGGGGAAAGTGCCCTCCTGTCTGCAAAAGGTAGTGCAGCAGTTAAAGAGTTAACAGATTCATGTTAATAAATTCAGTCTCTCTTTTTCCTCTAGGGCATATTTGCATATTAATGGAGGGGAACTGTAATGAACCTGTCTAGGGAGGCTAAAGGGAAAATTATGCAAGGTTGGCTGAGAAGCTGGGGGAGGGGGAAATGCTCATTTCCAGCACTTTCCAGCCCCTCAGCTGCAAAAGCATGGGAGCAACCTGAGGTTCAGGGCACTGCCTTGCCAAGCATGGGACATCCTGGGAGAGAAGGGAATACCTGAGCTATTCAGACCCACCTGCATCCCTCCGGGCTTCTTGTGGGCCTGTCAAACTTCACATTGCCCCAGACATGCTTTTATTTTAAACCCAGGGCCACAACAGCAGATTTCAGCAAGCATGTCCGAAATCATCTCTCTATTCACCAAGGCATGTGGACAAAATGCGGCTCTCGGTGGGCTGGCAGCAGAGCAACTCATCCACAACTCATTTTTCAGCAGAGGATCTCTCAAGACTTTTCAGCAGCGCTCTGCTTGGTGTGCGGGGACAACAGAGCCAGGGAAGGGGATGTGACCCGGGCTGGGCTGAAGGGTGTCCCTTTGCCATCCCTTCACACCAGGCAAGCAAATATCTGCAGCACATGCTTGAACCCTGCCACAATCTTTGTTGCCTCAAACCCCAAAGTCCCGCCTGCCAGCCTGAAAACCTGTGACAGCACATGGAAAATGCCAAGAGCTTTGCTAGGTCTGCTTTCTCTGCTCTGTGCTGAGGCCTCGGTTTATAATCCCCACTCTAGTGACCTGCCCTACAGATTCTGGCTTGAGAAGGACAGATAACCTGCTGCTGCGATAGCAGATAGAGTGAGAGTTTATGGTCATGGGGAAATCGGTTATAAACCACTAGATAGGAGACTAATTACAGGGCCCCCGATCTGATCTAGATTAGGAGATGGAAAAAGCAGCCTTTATTGCTGAAAAAAAAAAAAGCAGTCCTTTTTCAGAACAGCAATGGGGCCTTCCATGTACCCCAACAGCTGCATCTGGTTTGTGCCCATGCAAACGTGATCAGGGCAGGATCCACTCCAATTAGCAGGATGCAAAGTGGCCCAAGCCCTTTTCTGCTGCAGGTTTGGTTTCCTCTCTCTGTCTCACCCCCCAGCCTTTTGCCTCTGCCCCATCCCTGCCTGTAAAACTCAACGCGGCCCCAACCTCTCTGGGTGAGAAATGTGAGGGCTGATCCAGGACGGCCAGTGAACAGGAGCAGGATTTTAAGAAGATCTATGGCTTCTGCTAGATGGTTAACTCAGGTGGTTCATTAGGGCTGGTGTTGTGGGGAGGGGTCTTCTGCAACAGGCTTAAATGCCACCTGCAGAAATAGGCAGGGCTCCTTCCCAAAATCCCTGTGCTGTTTCTTTTTGATCTGGTTGGTTTTGGGGGGAGGTTGGGGGAAAGCAAACTGCAGGGTTTGGAGGTTAGCTGCTGGAGGCATTCTGGATTGTGGGTAAGATCCTGCAGATCTGATCCATCACTCTGGCTCTGAAGGGCTGAGGAGCCCAGTGGTCACACAGACATGGCAGACCTGCCCCTCAATGTCACCAAGACCCAGATACAGGCCCTGATATGGAGTCTGTCTGTCCCCTGGGCAGAGCATCTTCGAGCACGTGGTTCAATGGGAGAGGTGGCTGGTTGGGTGCAGGGTCATTGCTGAACATTTCTACAGCCTTGGCAGACAAGGGCAAGACACACAGGTAAGCTGCTTCCAGACATAAGGGTCTGCATGAGTTGTCCTTGACATTTTGTCATTTTTGATGCAACTGCAGTGCTGTGCCAGCTGTCAGACCCCATCAGCACCCTGTGCCCATCCCTGTTGGTCTCCTGTCTTCTTCAAAAGCCCTGAAGATTTCCCCATTTCAGCTGTCAGGACACATGGTCTGTGACTGGGTCATTATGGCTATGGATTATAAAGCAGATGTATAATCGAGGTAGATGGAACAAGCACGTGGGTCCCTTCATGCCAAAATTTCAAGTGCCGTGGGGATTAGACTAATATCTTTGGCTGCAGGATTTGGGGATGCAGCAGAGCCAGAGAAGTGAGTCTGTGGAAGCAAGATGATCCTCTCCTCTCAGTTTGCTGTGAAACAGACGTGGGTGTAAGGGATCTTTGGAAACTAGACTGAAGCCAGCAAGGGATGTGGCATTTTAACCTTTAACATGACCTGTGACATTTTGCCTTTAACACACATGGATCCCACGTGGTTGTGAAGCCCAAGATCCCTCCTGAAAGCTCTCCGGCCCCAGTGCAGTATTTAACTGCTAGCATGGAGATTCTAGCAGCTGCCTTCTTTGGGGACATGGCTGTTTGCAAGTTGAAAGAGAAATGCCTCACTTGAATTTCCCAGTGTTCGGTGAAGCATCCGGCCTCAGTGATAGGATTGAAGCTGAGCTTTGAATGACGTTTTTTGCTAGGAAGAAAGGGCTGGGGAAGAGACATTTCTCCCTTGGGCTTAAGATCATAAATAAGGCAGCATTATGTAAGTGTGACTATAACCTATTTATACATAGTGTCAGACTCATACAGTCAGGCTATGAATGACAAATCTCCCACTAATTTCTATGAATATAACAGTGGTCCCTGTTTGAGTTTTGAAAGAGCAGTGGAAATGCGTGTTGTTCCGTGTCAGCTGTATCTGGGACTCTTCTCCAAATTATACCAAGGGAGGGGTGACTTGTGTCTGGCGCTTCTTCTTTTCCAGGCACAGTGGGTGCGACTGGCTTCAGGTAGCTCCCTTGTCCCATTCCTGATCCCAAAGCCCAAACCGTAGGTGCCAGAGGAATGGAAACCTGCTGCCTCTCCTGGGCTCTTGTCCCTCAAGCAGTGGGCCAGGCAGGAGCTGGACTCCTCAGAGGCTCTTTCAACACGACTGTGCCCTGTTATGAGGCATGGAGCTGCTGAGGGCTCACCCAGGTGTCAGGGAACCAAAAGTGTCAGCCGGCCAGGTCAAACCCACATCAGGAGCACGGGCTCACAGGCAGTGTTAACCAGAGGAATGCCTCGCTGCAGGATCCTGTGCGTGCTCAGAGTTTACAGGGTTTCTGAACCGAAAGGCTAAACCCCAGGAAGCAAAGCCCATCGGGGGTTACTAACCAGAGGGAGATTGCTGAGCCAGAAATGATCAGGGCTAGGAGTGTGGCTGGAGCCCTTATGGCATACGCTTGCCCTGGTTCTGTATATTTGTCCCTAATATTGGTGCTGCTCAGAAGAGTGGCTGGAACCGAAATGACCACAGTTAGGCTAGTGCAGCCTTAGTCGTGCGGGTCTAACTAGTTTGGCATGGCCTGACACCCGCCTGGGATCAAGAAAATGGCAACTGTATATAAAAAATCAAGGGAAGGTTCAAACCTAGAAATGACTGCTAAGGCACAGAGTCTTTGTAATTGTGACCAGACAAAACCCCAAATGAGGTTCAAGTTTAAAGCCAGGCTTTTTCTTTCTCCATCGCCTCCCAGCCTGGGCTGTCCTTGAGCACTGTCTCAGCACGGCAAAAAATTGCACATCTCTGCTTCTCCCAGGGTCCCTTTCTTGGCCCCTGTGCCAGCAGCCGTGGAGCCTGGACCCCTCAGCGTCACAACCGTCCATGGGAGGCCATGGCAAGAGGAGAAGGTCTCAAATCCCTGTGGAGCTCCCTTGTGCCTCTGGCTCATCTTCTTTCCCTGATCCACAGATAGCCTCAGCTCCTGCTGTGACCTGATTGCACAAATCCAGAGGGGACACACGGCCCAGGCTTGTCACGCCCTGCTGTCCCCCGACGGAGACGAAGCAGCCGTTAGGTCAAGTGTGGATGTCCCAGGGGGGCAGAAGCGACCGCAGCTGCTGTGCTGTTTTCCTAGACACCCCCAGCAGAGCCCTGTGACTGATTCACCTCCTGTCTCGGTGCATCAGGCATTGACTCACACCCAGAGTGCGTCAGATGGTTGTCTCCGTGAAGGGCTTCGTGGACTTTGCCCCAAGCGTCCCCACTGAACTTTGAAGCTGGGCCTTCTTTCAGAGGGGGGGAGGCGGATGGGAGACCTTTGCTGGTGATGGTCTGGGCCACCGCAGGAACACGGAACCGGGCTGGACAATTCTCCGGCCTTGTACAAGTTGATTCTCAGTGATTTCCTGTGTCAGCGTGTGGTCTCTCTCACCAAAAAAAAAAAAAAAATTATCTGAGAAAGACCCTGTCCTGCTGCCTTTGCAGCCAGGACAAAGCCCGTGGTGGCTCCAGTGGGGAAAGGGGGAAGCAGCAGAGAGCTCAGGCTTTCAAGCCACTGCCAAACAGATGCTCTTGTGGCTGAAATCCACTTCTGCAGCAGCTGGCACGCAGACGGACAGGCACATGCCACAGCCTGGCTGGCAAGAGCCTGTGACCTTGGAAAGCTCTCCCAGGAGCCCGCTCTTTCTGCACTCTGCTTTGCCCAATGAGTTTGTTACAGGGGAAAGAAAACCCCTAGCAGAATAGGAGACAGTCCAACGGACTCCTTCATGTCCAAGCCATCCAGAGCCCATCGCTGACCTGGTGACTTTCTGAGCAGCTGTCCCCAAGCCAGAGGGCTTAACCCCAGGGGTGGCATCCAGCAGAGACAGTAAGCAGTAAAACAGCAGGAACAACGGAAACAGTAAGACTATGAGCTAAATAGATGCATTTAGTAGATGTCTCAGTCAATCCAACAATACCGGGAGCACTAGAGGGATGTTTGTACTCCAGCCATAACACAGAGATGTAAAAAGTCCAGCCAGATCAATGACCTGGCTGCAAGTGCAGCGAACCTGCTTCAGGCACCAGGGAAGCAGCATGAAGCCGGGCGAGTGAGCCAACGCTTCCCAGATGACTCTTCTGGTCTGCTGCAATGTGCCCGGGAGATTTCCTGAGCCAGTGCTGGGATCTGTGCCTTTAATAACCCCCAATAGATTTTTCCTCCATGAATAGGCCCAGGTGCTTTTTGAACTCATGCAAATGTTCAGCATCCACAGCATCCTGCAGTGAGGAGTTCCACCGCTTCATTATGCTCCAGCCACTTCCTTGGCCTTGCTTTGAACCTGCCACCTCCTTGTTTCCCTGCTTCTCCTCATGTCTGTCCTGGAAGAGACAGTCATTTCAAACCCATCTCCCTCCAGCTATGGGAGCAGAAGAAATGGCATCTTAATTGCAGCTTTATTTGGGGACCCAGCAGTGTTGCCCTGAATAAACTAAGAAGAGCAGAGTGTCATTCTGCCCAACTAGTTCAGGAAAATATTGCTCTTTTTGCAGCTCGTTTGCTTTGTCACACAACGGATGCACAGACAGATTTCTGCTCAGCATTTGTAGACTGCTCTTCACCATCAAGACTCGCTAAATAATATTGTCAGGACATCATCTTCTGGGAGTGACACTGTATAGCACCATGCGCTTCTCAGGGCATGCAAACCATTCATCAAAGTCTTTCTGTGAGGCCAGGGCTCCTCAGGTTGCTGGTCATTCAAGCCTCACCATTCTGGGCTCTGAGCCCCAGCTCAGCGAGCTCATGGGGTGTAACATGATGAGCAGAGAGGAAGTTGTGTTTCTGCAGAGTTTGGCATGACGTGGCAGCCCCCGTGCGCATCCGTGCTGCTCCGTGCTGCCAGCACACACTTGCCATGATAAAGGGAGAAGTGGTCGAACGATCACCTTTGAAGGCGAAGAGGAATGGACAGATAGTCCCTAGCAAGCTTTGCATAGGAGGCAAAATGTATGGTTGGGACGAGTCATGTACACACACAAATAGGTATGTCAGGTCCAGGGGTTGTTCTCACCTGTTTTCAGCGTCACTGCCCTAAGTTCCCAACACACAGCTCCAGTGACAAGGCCATCTGTTTTGCCATGACAGCTGGCAGCTAGCAGAGGCCAGCATGAATAGTTTGCCTCCTTTGGAGCCAGCGTACCATCAAAGCTGCTAAGAAAAGTAATTTCAGCTGTGCCAAATGAAAGCCACCTGCTGCCCTGGTCAGTGGCACGGCACGTGTGGGCACCACAGCAATGGAGGTTCTCCCAGCAGATCCTTCTTGTGCCACTGGGCAGTAAGGTCCTGGGGCAGGAGAGGTCCCCAGTGAGATCTCTTTTCACCTCTGCTTTTTAGCAGGGAGAAGCTATGGTAGGGCTCTTGTCCCAGGGTGGATTTTCCATGGTTTGGGGGGTTTTTTCATTTTCTTTTGAAAAATGAAGACTTTTCCTCTCTCAGTCTTTCAGTATCCTTGGTGTGACCGTTACACAGCGGCTGAGGGAGAGCATGGTGAGTAACAGTGCCAGAAGAGGAAAGACTGACATAGGAAAATGCAGCGAGGAGGAGGAAGGGGTGCAGCCCTGCAGGCTCTCCAAAGGGCAGAGCAATGGTGACAAAGCACACAAAAGAGGAAGCCAATTAAAAAATGGGGAACTGCCAGCCCTCCTTTGGGCGTCCCCTGGGGAAGGTGTCCAAGACCCAAGTCCCCAGAGCGCGTTACCAGCAACGTGTGGCCAGCTGGTGACTGGGCGCCTCACAGCTGCCTGCTCCAGCCCTTCTGTGCCACCTCTGGGAGCCTTTCTGAGAGGCACTGCCCTTGCTAGTACCACAAACCTCAACCTCATCTGCCTGGTGCTGATCTTATACACCTTGCTGCAAGGGGAGAGGGGTTGTCTGTAATCGCAGGGGTCCCCTGGGGATGGCAACCTCCTTCCCAATATTTGCTAGGCTTCCCCATGCAGAGTCCTGGCACCCCTTCTGAGATAGCCAGCCGCTGCCTTTGGAGCATCCTACAACTTCTCAGCATCCTTGGGGCTCTCCTGAAGAGAAAAATACCCGGTTGGTGGACCTGACCCAGGTCTGAATGCACTGCTCAAAGAAGTAAATCTGAACTACAGTTTCAAATGTTACCTTAAAAAGATGGCCAGACTTTTTAACAGAAGTAGCCTTGAGACTATCGCAATAGCAATAGGGACTCCCAGGAATTTTGTGGGGGAAGTCATGGGCCCATCTGCCAGCATCAGTGATGCCATCAGGAGGCTTTGTTAGAAGAAGGGAAACTGAGGCAATTTACCCAAAAGCAATGACCTCAATGAGGTTACCACCACACTAAGGGAACCTTGTTAATCAGGATTAGCACCAGGGATCTCCCACCAAGGTCAAAGCCAGAGGTGCAATTGCAACCCATGGCAGTTCTTGCACCCCCCCTTGCACCGTGCGCTGGTTTCACTTCCACCCAAAACTCCTCCTGGACTCAAGCGTGTGGTGTAAGACAGAAGAGGAAAGGAAAATTTCCAACAGAAGTGTTTTTCAGAGCTGTCCATTGCATTTGTTTGGCTTTGTAAAAGCTCACTTCATCAGCAAGGACAAGTTCTGTAAATGTGGCCACACAACTGGTTTGCAGAAAAATTTTGAGGGCCGCAATGGTATCTCTCTTGCAGACCTCCCAGGCCAAGGGAAAACCTGCCTGGCTTTCCCTCCCTGTGTTTGGAGAGCAAGTTGGCTGGGACGCACTTTTGCTTCCGTACATGAGGGCTGGCTTCCCTCTTTCTGTGTGCTTGGGAAAAACCGCGAAGGTCTCAGGACAAAGCCGAGCTTTCTAAATTCCCATCAAATCTGTTGTGATCATTTTTGCCATTCCCTCCCTGTGTCACACATGTGCCTGTCAGCTTAGCTCCTGACTGCTGAGGAAGCCCACCCTGCGTCACTGAGATGTCCCATCTCATCCTATCCTGTCCTGTCCGTCGGGAAGGGGTGATGGGGAAAGAGTCCACTTCTTACGCCATGCTTTCTTTTTTTCTGGATTTCCTTGACTGAGCCTGTTGGGGGAAAAAAAAAAAAAAAAAGCTATGCCAAAGCACTAGGGAGTGTAAAAAATCTGGACACACCAAAACCATGAGGGCAGAGCATCCTTCCTCTCCAGGGAAGTGCAACCAGGGCATGCAGCAATCACTGATGTGTATGTGCCATGGTGTCAGGGTCTCACGGGGAAAGGGACTGGAATGAACCACTGGTTTTAATTGCACTCGGATTTTTGCCAGTCTTACCAATTCAGTTATGAGTATTTTGGGGCACACACATGCCTAAGCATTGTCAGTGCCTGTTGCATGGGGAGCAAAGACATGGTCAGCCAGTGTGGATTGGTTTTGTATTAGCCCATTTCCTTTTCCCTGACACAGGAGAAATTTGTCTTGCACTAGCATTGTTTCCTACTCACTTCGAAAGGAAGAAGTGGGTGGTGGCCACATCCCCTTCTCTGAAGGCTGTCCCCAGTAAAGGGGGCCCTGGGGCCAGAGGGGAGGGAGCACAGGAGGCCCGCTTTGCCTGCTTAAAGGATGTCAAACTCAGCTTTTAACCTGCCATCACACAGCCAGGGGTCAGCCCTGTCTGCAACACGCCCGCTTCATCCTCATCGAACCATCACAGCAGCACAGAGGGCTCCTCGCTGCCCAGCAGTGCTGGCTGCAGACCTGCCTACCCACAGCATCATCCCTGGCAGGCAAAACCTCCTCTTTGTCCCTTTTTTTTTCCCCCCAGAAGCTTTGCCATCCTGCATCATCCATCGCTCAGTGGGAAGTTTTCTAGCGTGACTGCCGGTGCCAGCAGGGAGGTTGGGTAGCTGCTGTGACCACCGACAATGAGAAACAAAGTCCCAGCAGGGAAAGCTGGCCAGGCTCATCAATGACCACTGCTTGCTCAATGTAATGAGCAAATATTGTTAACAAGCAGGTGTAATCTCCTGGCTTCCTGCCCTCCCCATTTCCATGCACAGAGGCGATGTCAGGGCAGACATCTCCCTCCTTGACACCCTGTGTGCTTGTGACCCAGGACCAGCAGAGATGCTGTCCAGAGCTGCACCAGCCAGCGTGGCCCCTTTCCCCGTTCCTTCAGCCCTGCAACCTCAGGGGAGAGCAGCTATTCTACCTAGTACATGGCTGCTCAGATCCCCCCAGCATCTGATGATGCATGTGCTTAAGTCCAGACACGCACTCACCCAGATCAATTTAATGCTCATCTCGCTCAGGTGTAGGGTGGGGTGGGGGGGGGCCAGATCCTTTGATTCAAACAGATACTCAGCCTTGCTGGCATATTTGGGCCCTTAGACGCTCCCTCTGAGGGCCAGCGCTCCTTGGCGTTAAGGGCTGACTCTCCATTTTAATTTTGTTGGAGGAAGAAGTGTCAGGATTAAGGGCAGAGGAAAGAAAGAGCTGGAAGTGCGCTCTGTTTCCTAGAGGCGGCTGCTTTTTCCTCCTCCCAAATCTCCCAGTCAACCACAAGATGAGTCACTGGTCTCCCGCATTTCCACCTGACCCACTTTTGGCTTGTCGGAGCTGACTGCAGAGCTTTTGTTTCTAGGATGCGCATACACACAGTGGTGGAGCTGCGATGCTTTGGGCTTCTCCTGCGTTAAATAACCCTGAAGCAGGGAAGCTTTTCAGCCCTGGGCTTCCCTTGAAGGCACAAAATGATGATCGTCCCAGGCCACCACCATCCAGGCTCCGGTGGGAGGGTCCTGGGGGCCCTGTCCCAGCTCTGTGCAGCTGCTGCAGGGAAGTTTGACCCCCAGCAGCTCCAAGCTGAGCCCCGTGGTTAGATTTCCTCCTGGGGAAGCTGAAAAGGAATAAACAGCAGATGGGACAGCTCATTCTGCTCGCCTGATAATGGGTTTCAGCAGGCTGCTCCTAATTTGCATCACTCCTGTCTGTGGAAAGGTACTGTCACGAGTCAGGGTGCTCCTGCAGCCCAAAGGAAAAGCATCTCTCAGGGGTGCTCAGGTGACTGTGCCCACCAGGTGCCTGTTTGCCTCCTCAGCTCTGTGTCCGGCATGGACCACTCCTTTTCCAAAGCCAGGAGCAGCACTGTTTTGAACCACTGTTGAAATGGTTAGCTGAGAAAAACAGATTAGTGGCAGAAAGCAGAAATGGCATCCCAGGCACAGGAACAGCCCTGGGCAGCAACATAAATAGACATGCACTTGCTCCACTTTGTGCATGGTGGTGTCCTGATTTTTATTTTTTTTCCACCGCCTCAGGGAAATTCCCAGGGGTGAAATGTCCATCCCAATTGTATTTTCCATGTCCAATTCATCGTACTTCTTATTTGCTCAGCCATCACCTCTTGAAGGATGTTGCAGGGGACTTGCTTTGCAACCAGTTCATGCCTTGCTTTCACCTCCCTTTGCTGGTCAGTGAGGCAAGGCTTGTTCCTCTGTCCCTGGCTATAATTGCGTGCATGTCTCTCTCTCTGGCTCCTGGTGCAGTACCTCTGTGACTGCCTGAAAGAGTTCCTGCCTGGCCTCTCTCACCAGCAGCCAGTCCCGCGCTTGCCTGTCTCTCACCAGGCTTTGCTGCAGTCTCTCACTTAGGATCCCAAATTCAGGTGTCTCAACACCTCAAGCCAATGGCTATGGCCCTCGTGGCTTGGGTGCAGGGCAGCAAAAAAGCCCAAGCCTACCCGCAGGGCATGGCGAGACTATCAGGAGAAACTCACTGAAGGGGGGCAGTGAAGGGGAAGGTTGTGCTTATTCGGCTGCTAAAAGTATGAGGACTATTTAGGGCTGCAAAAGCCCACTTTGGCTCAGTACCTGTCCCCCACAGGGCAACATCCAGGTTATCCCAGACCCAACTCCAGCTCCACACGTGCTGAAAGGAGGACATTTAGTGTTAGACTTTAAAACCTCCCCTAGCCCCCTGCTGACAGCTGTACAAGGTCCATATCCGCGCACTGCCTGTTGTGTATCCCACTGATGCTCACAGCCCCCTGCAGCAGGGCAACTCCAAAGTGGCATTTTCTTTCGGCTCTCCGCAGTTTGCAAACCCTGACAGCAATTGAGCTGGCGAGCAAATAATGAGGTTCCTGCCCACAGGCTGTAAAACGTGGGAGAAGGAGGCCACCCACCTCAGCCAGCGACTTCCCAGGCATCTGAGCACGGCAAGGGCTGGGGGCCGGGTGCTGATGAAATGGCCTGTTTATGCTTTCAGTGCACATGGCCCTAATTACTGGTGTCTGTGCACTAATCCATGCTCTGCGGGCAAACCAGGAGGCGAGGCTGGGCACACCTGCCCAACGTGTGCGACCCAGCCCGGAGCTCTGGCAGGGTCTGGAAGGATGGTGAGGTGTCCGTGCCCCACGCGTGTGAGCCACCCAGGCCTCTGCCTGTGCCCAGCCATGGCCACCACCCCACACCCCAGGGCTGTGCTGCTCAGCAGGGAGTGCAGGAGCTCCCCAAGAGCGAGTCTGAGGGTCATGCCAGGCCCCTCTCCTAGATTTTACAGAGGCACAGAATGGTTTGGGTTGGAAGGGGCCTTAGAGATCATTGAGTTCCAATCCCCCTGCCATGGGCAGGGACACCCTCCACTAGCCCAGGTTGCTCAAAGTCTCATCCAGCCTGGCCTTGAACACCTCCAGGGATGGGGCATCCACAGCTTCCCTGGGCAACCTGGGCCAGTGTCTCACCACCCTCACAGGAAAACGTTTCTTCCTAATGTCTCATCTAAATCTGCCTTCTTTCAGCTTATAACCATTACCCCTCATCCTATCCCCTATTTGGGCAGGTTTGGGGTGCAAGAGGTTTACCAGGGCTGGAAACGTGCTGATCAAGGCAGGGCTGTGGCTAAGCCCTCCCAGCCACACCCTGGCTCCCATCTGAAGAGGTGGCTCCCTTGGCCAAGGTGCACTCCTCCACAAATGCTTACAATATTTGGCACTTGCTAGGTCCCTGGCTCTCTGCGCCAAGTTTTTTGGCAGTGTGACAGCTATTCGTTACACCCTGGAACAGTGGGAGACTGCATCTGTTTGGAAATCGGGGAGTTGTTTATTTGACTTTCCCCGTGATCTCCTCTGACAAATGAGAAGCTGTTTAATGAGGTTTTTCTTCCTTTTTTAATGGGAAGTACAGCTTCTGACGTGACTTTTCTCATATGAGCCCATAACTGTAGGACCTGCGATGAACTGCAGCTACTTGTAGCCTCATAAAACCAAAAGTGCCAGGTCCTTTTCATGCCCTTTCCTCTGCCCAAGAGCAGCCTGTGGCACAGCCGGGTCACATCCATCCTATTAAGCTCCTTTTCACTCCAGAGCAAGGCACCCAAACTGCTGACCGTGTTTCTTTCCCAGCATGGTCTAACACTGTGCCCCATTGCTGATGTCCCCGTCTTCCCAGGTGACTCACAAAGATAAAACCCATTCCTCATTTCAGACCATGAAAGTAAATAGCAAAGTGTTTGCAGAAGGGTGCAGACGTGCCTCGAGTCACTCACATACAAGCCACTGCACTCAGCCACGTCTGGGAGCATTAACGAAGCTGGCTTGGATTTACACTGGCACAGCAGAACGAAATTCAGGCTTTGATTAAAAAAGAAAGAAGTCAAGGAAATCCCATGTAAATGTAATAGGTATCAAAGGAAGATGATGGTTTTTCACTGGCGAGGAATAAAAATTTGTACTGAAAGTCAATTAAGTGAACAAGTAGTACACTTTTCCCCAGTCTTCAGTTTGGGAATCACATCAATTCCCTAAATCTCCCTTTGGAGATGACTTTTCGCTCTGCTGTTAAATATCACTGCTGGAATTGCAATGAGAGGAAATCAGTGGTATTCAGTGATATATAGACCTGCCAGGAGAGAACAGGGTTCATCTGAAAATGTGGTCATAATTCTTCTCTCCACATGATTTCCTCACTTCCTGCCCTTCTCTGCCTCTCCCTTTGTACATTAGCAGTGTGTCCTCGATGGCAGCAGGAGCAGGGTACCTCCACAGAGACAAGCCAAAGGGACACCTAAGAGCGACCGAGCAAAATTTGGGCTGAAGTCATCATCTCTCGGGGCTCTCGTCAGTCCACAGGGCACAGTCATTACATGCTTCCAGCACTTCCTTGGCACAGCCTCCAGACCCCAGCCCCCAGAGCCCACCCTGCCTGATGGTGTCTCAGCTCACTCCGCTCACCCCATCCTTGGGACAGTGCCCACGACACCCAGCAATAACTCATTTTTGACAAGCGATTTAGCAGCCCCGAGTTGCTCGTAGTGCAGAGAACATCCTGTGAGCACCAGAGGTGAGGCGGGGGGAGACCACAGGATGCGAAGCGCAAAGCTTATCAGAAATGCCCCCGCAGGAAACACAGTGATGAATATAGAAACCTGATCAAACTGCAGCCGGAAACAGGCTGCTGAAGGCTCCCAGAGATGCTGGGCTCTCTTGTGACCTGCCAAATTGCTATCTGCTTCCTTCCAGCAAAATTAAAAGAGGGGTAACATTATCTGAGGAGGAAAGCTGAACGCAGATGGGGAGAAGGTGTACAGCCCAGCAGAGGCTTTTGCAACAGCCTGCTAAATTTCAGCCCTCTCATATAAACACCAACTCCAGACTGTGCTTCTTCATCGCGTGCTGAGTGAGATCCCCAAAGCAGGAGGCTCTTGGCACCATCCAGCACCTCTAGGGCTGACCCCAGTCACAACGCACTGTGCCCCACTCCCACCCATTGCCCACAGCCCATGCGGCCGCCCGTGCTCCTCCACGTGTCCAGTGCAGGACCCGCTCACGTTTGGCAGGGGTGCTTCGGAGCCAGTTCTGCCCCGCAGTGGGTGTCAGCTGGTAACACACCAGGAGACCTGCCAAGGTGCATTGCTTAAGGGTGAAACACAGAGAGTGGGACTGCCTGCAGAAGTAACAGCCTCTGCGAAAAAAAGCACCCTGCTCACAGGCTGGAGGGCCCCTCTGCCATGCCCGTGCTTGCTGAGCATCTGCTTGCCTCCCCAAGAGGATTTTCCATCACTGCTGTCCAGAGAGCATCTCCAGTCCCAGCGGTGGCCACTCATTTGTCCTTGGAGCCTAGGACCAGATAGCAAAGGGGGAAGAGACATTCTGGCAGTCTAGGCTCACAGGCATCCAGAATGTGTCATTTAAAATGTTCCCCCCTCCCTGAGGATAGTCTGTTGGTGTTGAAATTAATTTGCATTAGCTATTTTAAGTGCTGGCCTCTTTATCCAAAAAGCCCTGGAGCTGGAAAGCTTCTTGGGTTACCTCATGCACTGCTCCTCTCCGGCTCATGCCAGTTCCTAATACTTTCTGCCTCCCCAGTAAAACAAACAGGTTTTGCCTGCAGATCCCAACGTATCCATTGCATGGCACAACCAGGTTGGCGTTCATCTTGAACGTGGTATTCTCTCTGCTTCAGCCATGGAGAACAATGTAGTGAGCTCCCACACTGATTCGTGGGGGCCTGGTAATTAATCAACTAGCAAGGGCAAGGGTTAAATGGCACTCGGTACCATACACAGGCTCATAATGGCACAATTAAATCTCCCGAATTGATGTCAGATGACTTCCTTAAGGTAGCTGCTAAGCTCAGACAGTTCAGAGAATTTCTAATACCAGATGCTAACGGGCAATGTTCAAATGTAAGCGTAGGTTAACTAAATCACCCTACATCAATCAAGCATGAAGGCAGCCTAGTTGGCATTTCCAGTTTATTGTTAATATGCGACCCCCACTAGACCCAGATTAATCAGTACGACAAATTATTTTGCCCCTACCAATAACACTGGTGCTCGCCGTGTCCCCTCATGGTTGGGCACAGACCTTAACACAGGCTGCTTGGCTGGTGCGTGCTGCTTTTCTTCCTGAGAAAAGCAGACTGTGTGTGGGTGACCGAGACCCCATGAGGGTCCTTAGCTCAGCCAGGGCCATGTACGAGGGACCTCGAGCACTCTCTGGAAACATGCGGTTTTTCAGTGGGAAGGTGCTGGAGTGACCCCATCTTACCTGGAGGAGCAACAGGGGAGGAGGGCAATCCAGGGGATGTAGAAGAGATGAACTCTCTGTTCTGCCAGAGGCTTTGAAGCCACGTGTCATTAGGCCTTTCTACACGTTTGTTTCCCCATCTGTAATAAAACAAGTAAAATAGCACTTAGTTGCCTCATAGGGTGTGTAAGCTGTATTTAATTGATGTGTGCAACTGACTTAAAGGTTCTGGGAAGAGGGGAGAATCAAGAGGATCTAAATGGCGCTCATGCTCCTGCACAACGCCGTGTCCTTGTGTACTGCACCCTTCAAAGGATGAAGTGTGTCCCATGTCACCAGTTCCCTTTCACAGTTAACCCCATTTTGAAGTCAGCTGGAAACATCCTGCCCTGTCTTGTCTTAACACACAAGATGTCTTTGTAACCTTGACACCTTGACCATCAACACGCAAGGATCTGTTCTGACTCAAGGAGACAGATGGGCTTTTTGCATGCCAAAAAAACACTGTGAGTCAAACCGTCCTTCGAAACAACCAACCTCAAGGCACTGGAGCAGGGAGATGGAGGTCAACCAAGAGAAAGTTGGAGGGACCCTGGGTTTACAGAGTGTTGAAGCTCTCTGCTCTGCACTGCTGTCATTAGATGGTACAAACACATCACCAGCCCTTGGATGAGCTTCTAGTTTCCTTTGCACTGAGGTGTTGGTAATGTTATTCAAGAACCACTTAAAAAATATGAAATAAGGACTCTTTTCCAGGTGCCATATTTAGCCTGTTTTCTATCACCACTCTGGGCTGCAGACCAAAGTGCATTATGCCACTCTCTTTTACCATGTGCTCCATCTTCCTGGTCCTCTGGGTGATATAAAAGTTTAATTTTCCTTTGACTTTCCCTCGTCCTGGCCTTCAGAAAGCACCGAGACCTCTCAGCACAAGTTGTTGCTGCAGGTGTGCTTTCGTAACTTTGTTGACCGTGCCTGTGCCAGGCCTGTATGCAGAAGACCAGGCTCTGGTGTGCCTGTGTGACCAGGTAGAGTCAGAAATGTGCACACAGAGAGGAAACTGAGGTTTTAGAAGTCTTTGCTGCCACAGCTCTTCCTGCTCAAGGGAAAATAATTGAAGAGTAATGATAGATATTCTCGGTGTTCCAGTTGCTGGAATATTGTCTCATCAAGATGATGGGAATTCTTCTCTGTAAGACAAACGACATGAGGACCATAAAAGGAACCTGTAACAAGATAATGAGGCAAATGAACCAGGGTTGCATCTGCCAGCTCCTTATGCAGCGTGGAGCCACACAGTGACACATGGCCCATCAGAGGAGCTATGAAGCTAAGGAGAAAGGTGGAAGAAGACAAAAGAAAGAGGAGGTGATCAAGAAAAATAAAATCTGCTGATTCAGCTTTGGGCCATGCACAGGCAGAGTCAGTCTCTACCATGGCATTGACTCAAAGCTGAATCAATGGACATGGCTCCTCCCAATGCATCCAGCCACTCATCAAACTCAGGCAGGATGCTCTTTTTACATATATGCAGATAATTCATTCATACATCAGGAAAAAGACACTGGAGACTTACTGGTCACTTAATTAAAGAAAATAAAATTCTGAAAAGAACCAGAACAACCTGTCAGGAGCCCCGCACCATGCTTCCCAGGGAGGCAACGGCTCAGCCTTAATATTAAATGTCAGCTGCTGCTAGACAATACCCATCACTGGCAGATAACCAGTTCAGAGCACTGAGGACCCCTCCTGTTCCCCCCATGAGGCAGACAAGTCCTTGGCATGTGATGGTGAGACCACTAGCCATGTCGAGAGTTGTGCAGGCTCTGGTAAAGGCTCTGCAAGATAGAGAGCCCACCCAATCTTATGAGCTGCTGGTCCAGGGGTCAATTCCTCTCTGATTTTATTCTTCCTCCCCTTCAGATCTTGGGCTGTGCTGTATCCCTCTGCACCCTAGGATGGAAAACCTGGCATGCGCAGAGATGTGCTCAAGGCAGTACCCAGAAATAAGTCATGGCTGGGACCTGGAGGCTGGAGCTGTCTACCAGGGCAGCAAAGCACAGGCAGTTCAGCCTGTGTTCCAGGAGACCAGCTGTCACAGTTTTACACAACACAGCCACTGACACACTCTCTCCTCTCACCCCTCCTGAGGATGGAGGAGAGGATTAAAGGGGTAAAGGGAAAAGAGACTTGTGAGTTGAAATAAGAACAATTTAATAACTAAACTACAATAATATTTGAAATAACGATGATAATAATAGTAATATATACAAATATACAAATGAGTGACACACAGGGATACTGCTCACCACCCCATCAGGCTCAATCATGGAGCAGGGAGAGTCCTGAAATTGCAATCTGAGAGACTGAGACAACCCTGAGAGAGGGGCGACCCGGAGGGAGACACCCTGGAGCAAGGGAGACAACTTCTGGACCAACCACCTACATACTGGGCTTGACATATGTGATACAGAATAGACCATTGGCCACTTTGGGTCTCAATCCTATTCCTAAGGTCAAATCCTAGGCTAGTAACTGGGGCTGTGCTCCCTCCCAGCTTCTCCTGCACCTGCAGGCACTGGCACAGCAGAGAAGTTGAAAAGTCCTTAACTGTCCTGGCTGCAAGTATAGACATCAGTATGTGATCAGCCTTCTGCTCAGCACAACCCAGAACACAGCCTCACACTAGCTCCTGTGAAGACAGTTAACTCTCTCCCCGCTGAACTCAGGACACCATTGAAGGCCCATCTACAGAAATAGGTGACACATAGGCCCAGGCTGCGATTGCCATCTCACATGTCGTAGGCAAAGGAGAGACCCAGCCACAGCCAGCCAGCAACTCATCCTTCCTAAGACAGTTCAGATGAACCATCTGATGAAGGTATCTGCTCCTCTACATCAGCCGCAACAGGAGTTGGGCTGTCTTGCTTTGAGACGTTGGCTGCTTAGTATTACTCATAGCGTGACACCTTTAGCAAGATCAAGTCTAGATTTACTACTAGGAGCTACTAGGACTTGACCTTCTACACAGGCCTTCACACCAGTGTAAAGGTGTTGATCCTGGGCTGGGACAGTGGGTTTGTGATGTTAAAACAGCTTAGCTAGAGGCTAGCCTTTAGCATATCACAATTAAGCACCACCACACTTCAGTCTAAGGCTTGCATTGTGGCTGGGGTCCACACCCACAACGATGTCTAGCTCCAGGCTGGCAAAATCCATCAATTGTCTTAAAAATATGTTGACTTTCCCTGCCATAGAAAATTAAGCTTGGATCCAGCAGAGCATCTTTTGTGTGTGCTTGTGGCTAATCTATTAAAGCAGACTAGGCAGGAGGAGCATCACAGAGGGAAGTGCACCCAGGCCTGCGTTGCTTGGCTCACAGGTTGATGAGCCAAGATGGTACAGGGGCTGGAAGAGGCAGATGAAACCAGGCGGCAGTTTCCAAAGAAGGGACATCTTTGCACAGTGCATAGTTAAAGCATGGACACACTGAACCACAGGATGTTGCATGCTAAAAGCTCACACAAGTCCAAAGAGCAATTAGACAAATTCATGACAGAAAAATTCATCAAGGGCTATTAATTGCAGGGACAGAGTCTCTGCTTCGGGAATTCCCTCAGTCCCACATACCATGAGGTGAGGAGCGTATCTGGGATAGCATCAGCACATGCTAGCCCCATGCTTTTACTTCTTGCTAGGCATTTTTTTCCTGGCCCTTAGGAGAAAGAGGACGGACGGGCTAGGTAGCACTGGTCTCACATCAATGTGTGGCCATGGGAATGTGTTGACCTGGGAATACCACAGACGTATGCAGGACTTCCTGCTGATGAAGAAAATTCCCTCCAGCTCTGAGCAGCAATGTCATAAGACTACTAACAAAACGGCCCAGAAAAACAAAAAACAAAAAAACAAAAAACAAACCACACAACCTTTTTTTTTTTATCTTGGAGCATATCTGTGAACCCTATAGAAAAGTCCCCAGGAGCAAGATCTATTGCTAATGTGAGGAGGCAGGGAAGAAAGCTGCACCATTTTGCCTGAACTGCCCCTCTGAGTTGAAGGCACCATCCCTGCCTCCTGTTGTGTTTTTTTTTTTTTTTTCCCAGAGGCTAAAGTGCACATGAATCATTAACAAGCTGGTAGAGCCCGTGTGCACTATCATGGCTTGCATAATTAATCCTGAGCCAATGTGATCTGGCGAATTAATAAAGTTGCTGTTGCTGGGGTGGAAATTCCTGTTACCTGCAGCAGGGCTGGATTTGCTGTTCATCTGCATCTGCACGTTTCACAGCCTGTGATCACAGCAGCAGGAGCTATATACAGGGTATATTGATGTGGGGTAAATATGCTCAGAGCAGAAGAGAGTGAGAAAAAATACCTCATGATTCAAAGTTTCAGTGGTTCTTCTTTCTAAGAAAGAGGGCTCATCATGGCTCCTGCACAAGAGATCAGGTTTGGCCTGACGAGCTTGGGTGTCTGCGTGTCACTTCTAGAACCTGGGAAGACATCTCCAACACTTTAGTCTTTCTACCTGTTCAAATGGTTTCTTTACTTAGCGTGTTCTCTTAATCACCTTCACCCAAGAGGTCCCTGTTGACAGCAGCAGAGGGAACTAGCCCAATTAAAGGGAAGCAACCTTGCAGACCTAGGCCTGAGAGAAGTCCACATTCCCTCATCCCCTTCTATTGTCCATCTGCATTCTGACACACAGAAGCAAGTTGATGAGATGCTCAGGTGTTGCCTGAGTAACAGAGCTTGGTTTGATTTCAGAATATTCAGCTGCAGGAGCGAGTTGTACGTGCTCCAGATGTTCTATGTAAGTTTATGCAAGCACCTCTTCAACGTTTGGCCTGTGATTCCTCCAATATCATTGTCCAAGTGAGCTGTCTGGGTTGGGGCTTCATTGAATTTAAGACTATCCTGCTGCTGAATGCAAAAACCTGTCTGTATCTAAAGGCAACAAGACCCTGTTGACCAGCTATCTCCTCCTGGAGGGTAATTTTGTTAATTCCTGCTTGGCAGCTGCTGTGGCAGAGTCTTGATCCTGCCAGTGATCTAGAGAGATCCCAAAGATCTCCATAAAGTGCAGAGGATCTGGACTGGAAATGTTCGATTCGATGGTACCCTTCTCTCCCCAGGTGTCTCATGCACTATGTTAAATGTCTGTTGCTTTTATCAATCTCTTGTTTGTTCTTTCTCAAGAGTCAACACGCACTTGTCCCACTCACCCAACAAATGTGTCTGACACAGACCCAGCTGGTATCCACCCCTCCCTGGGCGCAGAGCCCACCCATCCAATCTGAACAACATGCACCCGTTTCTGACGGCAAGCACAGATTTTCTGAATTAAGAGGACATTCTGTTTTCAGTGAGTGAGCAAGAAAGGAGTCATATAAAAATAGTCACCCAACTCCCTTTCCCAACATGGGTTTCACAGGCTCCTCAGTCACCATTCGCCAGATATGGTCTGTCCACTCAAGCAGGCAGGTCTGAGTGTATACAACTGTATGCAGATCATAGAATCACAGAATGGTTTGGGTTGGAAGGGACCTTAAAGATCACCAAGTTCCAACCCCTTGCCATGGGCAGGGACACCTCCCGCTAGACCAGGTTGCGCAAAGCCTCATCCAGCCTGGTCTTGAACACCTCCACAGGTGGGGCATCCACAACTTCCCTGGATTGAGGTGCTCTTCTCTTTTTTGTTGTTTTTAAATACAATTTGGTTTATTTTACAGTCAAATGTGAAACCTAGGCTTGAAGTGCTGAAAAAAAACCAAGCACAGTAGTGGTGAGCTTTCACAAAACCAAGGTGGTGAATTTTCTATCAGTGCTCACTCTGTTCAGTGATAGAAAAACTCTCACGCGATATGTCCTGAGCAGCCTTCTGCTCACCATCAAGGGAGGGAAAAATGTTATTTGTCTTAAACACAGATGTGGTAAAAATAGAAATTGAATCCGAGGCCATCTTTAGCGTTTCAGTTAAATGACCTCATTTTTAATGAGTCTACCTAGCTGAGTCACGTATTGGAAAAATCAGGCTTTGTGCAGAGCTGGCCAGATGGGAAAACACAGCATACCCAGATACAAGTGGGAGATCTAATGCATCTTGGGTTCAGCTCTTCACACTACTGACCAGATTTCAGTAGTGGACTCTCTACCATGTCTCCTTTTCCCAATAAATGTGGACTGCAATCTACCTTGTGCTAGGACAACCCCATAGTTCCTCTCCTCAAAGTCAAGAGAAAGGAGGTGAAAGCCCAGACAGACTTGTTGCATCTAGAAGACATGGGAGCAGCCCACTCTCAAGAGGCCAGCTGAGATCAGGGCAAAGTCATAACGCCATGCAAACACTGACAGGGCAGGAGAAAATAAATCTGCCCCAGGAGAGCAGGGCAGCCCTGGATCAGGGCCTGGAGATATGGTGGCATCTCCATCCTTTGGGACCATCAACCATCAGACCTGACTTGGCTGTGAGGGTAGCCTCACTTGGAAAGTGGGGGACAGGAGAGGCACAGAAACCTCCCAGACCTCCCTTCCCACGTAAATGCTTTTGTAATTTTACAAACCTGTGAGCTGCCCACATACACCCCGAAGGATGGGGTTGAATGTGCCAGAAAATGAAATCTAAACAGCAAAATTTTGTCCCTAAAATTATCATGGAAATGAGCTGTGGAAACAAAATTATTGTATTAGCAGCTGACCTGAGCATTAGTATAAACCTATCATTCTGCCAGAAAGGACAAATATTTCCTGCAGAGTTAATAGAGCTCTACTGGGTTGCTCTTAATAGTTGTTTATTTTATTTTCCACGGTTCGTAATAAACCTCTGGGCATCTGAAAATAGCTCTGTCTAATGAGTACTGTATGAGTACCCGTGCATTATCAGTGTGCATGGGTGTGTTTGTGTGTGCTGATGACACCTCTATATGTGTATGTAGATGACTACTCAGCTTCTTTGAAAAAAATGTATATTCGCTGAGAAATCTGAAATGTTTTTGGTTCACAAAAGTTTTGGCCAATCCAAAACTGGGTTAACACATCATTGGAATCCTTGGCAGTCATTGCCAGATCTCTGCCTTTGGTGTAGACCTGCACAGAAGAAATCCTGAAAGGAAGGCAAGGAACACTTAGAAGGAAAAATTAGAACATTCTAAAAAAATTTAAACGGTTTGCTCTGATTCACACCAAAATGAACTGTCAGAAGAGTGATGTTCCCCCTGAACATGAAGCGTTGCTGTTTTTTTTCAGTAAGACTCCAGTGACATGCTCTGTTACCTCTCTCTTGGGATTTTTGTCACAAATTGATCTCCTGATAAGATTCAAGATCATGACATGCAAAATGAGACAAAGAAGATGGATATGGTGGGCTGGTGATTTCCAGCACTAAATTTGGTGCTACTTGAAAGTCTTCACTAAAATATGGCTTGTCTTCTTAATGAACAAGTTGTTTTTCATTTTGGTTAAGACATTTTGGTTCATTGAGACACCTTGACAACAGCTGTGTTGTCTTACGAAAAAGAGGTGCTCAAAACCAGGGTTCAACTCAAAAGCAGTCATGCTCTGGGAGGAGCTGCCCTGGAGGGAAGAGTGGCCCAAGAAAGCTGGCTAATATTCAAGGATCACTTCCTTCAGGCTCAGGGGCGATGCATCCCAACAAAGAGGAAGGCAAGCAAAAATGCCAGGAGGCTGCATGGGTGAACAAGGAAGTCCTGAGCAAACTCAAACAAAAAAAGGAAGCCTACAGAGGGTGGAAGCAAGGACAGGTAGCCTGGGGACAATACAGGGACACTGTCCGCGAAGACAGAGATCAGGTTAGGAAAGCTAAAGGCCAAACAGAATTAAATATGGCCAAGGACGTTAAGGGTAACAGGAAGAACTTCTAGAGGTACGTCAATGATAAAAGGAGGACTAGGGAAAATGTGGGCCCTCTCTGGAAACAAGGGGGAGACCTAGTGACCCAGGATATAGAGAAGGCTGAGGTACTTAACGAGTTCTTTACCTCAGTCTTCACTGGCAAGAGCTCGAGCCACACTGCCCAAGTTGCAGAAGGCAAAGGCAGTGACTGGGAGAAGGAAGAACTGCCAGCTGTAGAAGCTGTAGGAGAAGATCAGGTTCGAGACCATTTAAAGAACCTGAAGGTGCACAAGTCCATGGGACCTGATGAGATACATCCGTGGGTCCTGAAGTAACTGGCAGATGAAGTTGCCAAACCACTATCCATCATATTTGAGAAGTCGTGGCACTCTGGTGAAGTTCCTGCAGACTGGAAAAGGGGAAACATAACCCCCATTTTTAAAAAAGGAAATAAAGAAGACTCAGGAAACTACAGGCCGGTCAGTCTCACCTCTGTGCCTGGCGAGACTGTGGAGCAAATCCCCCTAGAATCTATGCTAAGGCACATGGAAAACAAGCAGGTGATTGGTGACAACCAACACAGCTTTACCAAGGGAAAATCATGCCTGACGAATTTGGTGGCCTTCTACGACAGGGCCACGGCGCTGGTGGATAAAGGAAGGGCAACTGACATCATCTACCTGGACTTGTGCAAAGCCTTTGACACAGTCCCACATGACATCCTTGTCTCTAAGTTGGTGGGACATGGATTTGACGGAAGGACCACTCGCTGGATAAGGAATTGGCCAGATGTCCACACTCAGAGTGTTGTGGTCAATGGCTCAATGTCCAAGTGGAGACCGGTGACAAGTGGTGTTCCGCAGGGGTCAGTACTGGGACCAGTGTTGTTTAACATCTTTGTTGAAGACATGGACAGTGGGATGGAGTGCACCCTCAGCAAGTTTGCCGATGACACCAAGCTGTGTGGTGTGGTGGACACGCTGGAGGGAAGGGATGCCATCCAGAGGGACCTTGACAGGCTGGAGAGGTGGGCCAATGCAAACCTCATGAAACTTAACAAGGCCAAGTGCAAGGTCCTGCACGTGGGTCGAGGCAATCCCAAGCACAAATACAGGTTGGGCGGAGAGTGGATAGAGAGCAGCTCTGAGGAGAAGGACTTGGGAGTATTGGTGGATGAGAAGCTCAACATGAGCCGGCAGTGTGGGCTTGCAGCGCAGAAAGCCAACCGTGTCCTGGGCTGCATCAAAAGCAGCATTAGCAGCAGGTCAAAGGAGGTGATTCTCCCCCTCTACTCTGCTCTCGTGAGACCCTGCCTGGAGTACTGTGTTCAGATGTGGGGCCCCCAACATAAAAAAGACCTGGAGCTGTTGGAGAGAGTCCAGAGGAGAGCCACAAAATTAATCAGAGGGCTGGAGCACCTCCCCTATGAGGACAGGATGAGAGAGTTGGGGTTGTTCAGCCTGGAGAAGAGAAGGCTCCAAGGAGACCTAATAGCAGCCTTCCAGTACCTGAAGGGGGCTACAGGAGAGATGGGGAGGCACTCTTTATCAGGGAGTGTAGTGAGAGGACAAGGGGTAACGGGTATAAGCTAAAAAAGGGTAGATTTACACTAGACATTAGGAAGAAACTTTTCACTGTGAGGGTGGTGAGGCACTGGAACAGGTTGCCCAGAGAAGCTGTGGATGCCCCATCCCTGGAGGGGTTCAAGGCCAGGCTGGATGAGGCTTTGAGCAACCTGGTCTAGTGGGAGGTGTCCCTGCCCATGGCAGGGGGGTTGGAACTTGATGATCTTTAAGGTCCTTTCCAACCCAAACCACTCAATGATTCTATGAAAAGACAAATCTGACTCCAAATTTTGCACAGAACTTGGTCGAAGATAATATCAGTGCTGGAACAAGGAGATGGGTGAATGCTCGGCCATGTGCAACAACCAGGGAGAATATTTTTTTTTCTAACTGAAGAGGGACAAGGTATTTCTAAAGGGCTCCTGGACAATCTCCACATCTTAATTTTTGTTTGGTTGGGTGCAGCTGAGAAACTAGTCATGGAAAGATGAATCCCTAAGAGACTACATCCACCATGACAGCCCCCATTCTGGGTACAAGCAAATTAAAAGAAGTCAGGGCCAGTTTACGTAAAGATCTTTTCCAAGTCCAGCACTCTCTTTGGATGCATCAGCGGATTTTGTTTCTATGTCCATCTTTGAGTTAGGCTACCCTCCTTGTAGAGGGAGTGTCCACCACACAGCATTAGAAGTGCTTCTTTCTTTCCCTTGCCTTTTTTTCATGTGAGTAATCTCTGGAATGGCTGTCAATGCTGGGATGTACAGCCACCTCTTTATTTTATCCAGGGATGTAATTTGCAGCACGTTCTCACCTGGCTGAGTTCTTCAAAACGTATCCCAGAACTGGAAATAAAGATGCCTGCTGATAAATGTGGTACTAGAGGGCTGCATTGTCTAACATAGTCTTCATTGTCTTTTTTCCTGTTAAAATAAGGTGTGGGGCGGGGGAGGGGGGGGTGCCAAAATTTATTACTTTTCCATGGGATAATTTTACCCAGCTCTGCAATGCCCCCTTTTCTGTCTGAAATATCTCTGGCATTTCATCTGAAGCAGCAACATTTCCTTCCCACTGAAAATGTGGGGTTTTTTTGGAATTGCATGCGTGGGATTGTGTGTGTGGTCATATGTGTTGTCATTTGGTGATGGAGGCAGGTCTGAAAACCCCAAGGACATTGTTTCTGTGTGTGCACTAGTGTACCTGTGAAAGAAAAGACAGAAACGAGATCCTAACCAGAAATGTGATGCTGGACACCTTCCATCTCTGTAGCAGGCTGCAATGTGGGTCACAGGCTCTTTCACAAAAGCTGTCTCTCTGTCTTTTCTCTGAGTCATGTTCTTTAAGCACAACTGCTGCCAGATCTTAGAATCATAGAATGGGTTGGGTTGGAAAGGACCTTAAAGATCATCAAGTTCCAACCCCCCTGCCATGGGCAGGGACACCCTCCACTAGCCCAGGTTGCTCAAAGCCTCATCCAGCCTGGCCTTGAACACCTCCAGGGATGGGGCATCCACAGCTCCTCTGGGCAACCTGGGTCACTGCCGCACCACCCTCACAGGAAAACATTTCTTCCCAATATCTAATCTAAATCTCCCCTCTTTCATCTTAAAACCATTACCCCTTGTCCTATCACATTCCCTAGAGGAAGCAGAGAGGTACCAGGCCTGTGCAATCAGCTCGTTCTGCAAGTGCAGCGTTCAGGATGGGTAACAGCATCCTTCTTCTGACCAGATTCATTACAGCAAGAAAGTGTCAGGCAGGCAAAGGCCCTGGACTTTGTGTCCAACAGTTCCTCACCTCTTTACTCATATTTCCTCAGCCAAATTAAGCCAAAAAATGGCGGTGCTGAGGTTTTTCTTACCCTATATGCTGCTTTCTCTGGAAAGCAGAAAGCAGTATGATATGCCACTCCGAGCTCTGCTGGGTCATGTCTTGCAGCTCATTAGGGAATGGACTTGCCTTTAATTGACCGAGATGCTTAAATTTAAACTAGTAGTTAAGGACATTGCAGGATCTGGATCTAAATTTCCAAGGGAGAGGTCTGCTGCTGTGAGCAGTCCCACTGCTTCTCTTGATCCCTTCTATGGTCTCTGTTCCTGCCAACACTCCTGACCACCTCTGTACACGTGTGTGACCCCCTCTGCAGAAAAAAGACCAGCACTTTAAACCTTTAAGGTAATTATTAGTTTAGCTTCAAAAGCACATACACCCTACCTAAAAGAAGAATTTCAAGCTCACACCCAAACCAAGAGGAGCCACATGGAGATCTTTAGAAGAGCAACTGGCCCTAAATATAGCTGGTAAGTTCTCTTCAAAAGCCTCAGATTTTGAGAAGATGAATAAACGTTGGAAGCCAGCTTCTTGGAGAGAGCCCAGAGTGAATACCATGTCCTACAGTGCCTACCAGCCCCTGAGCAAAGGCTGACACATTTGGAATGGATGCTGAAAGCAGTGATTTCACTTCTACTGAGAGTCACGAAGCTGTGGCCATGGGAAAAACAAACATGGGAAGTCTGGAGAATTGAAAAAAAAAAAAATCACAGAATTGGGGCAGAAATCCCCTTTTCATCTTTGATCGCTTTATGGGGATCTGCAGATATCTCATTGACCTTACAATTCCCTCTCCTCCTGTCAAACCAAATCAAAACCCAAATCCCAGTCCTTCCCCCAGAATGCCTGCATTGGACAGATGTTTTGGATCTGAAGCCAGATCCACAAGCCATGATCCTGGCAGGCACTGGCGGCTCTCCTCAGCATGCAGGGCAACACGTGAGGAACAATGGGGCGCTGCCAGGGCTGGGCGAGAGGGAAGGCGTGTGGCAGAAAGACACAGTCTCCGTGACCCATGTGGGTGGATTTGGCTCCTTTCTTTGGAAATGCTATCGATGGTGGCAGACACTCCCTCTGTACTCTGCAAACCAGGCTCCCAAACCACCCTCACATGTGCAACGTGGCTCTTGCCTTCTGCCAGCCAGAGGCTCCCACGGGGAGATTTGCCAACCACGGGGGGGTCAGGCGGGAAGTACAGGTGTCACCTGGGTCTTCAACATGTGCATTGGCACTAGTTTATGGGGCAGCAGCCTCCAAAAGCATGGAGAAAGAAAGCTTTGGAGCTAATTTTTTACTCTTCCCCACTGGTGGATGATCTTGAAGGGATTTTGCACCTTTGTACCAAAGAACAGGAAAGTCTCCAGGAAATACCCCTGCCCTACACAAGCAATGTCCAGATGCACAACATTCAGAGCAGCATCTGCCAGGATGAAGGTCCCTAAGGCCCCTCCGATCCCCCAGCCAGAAGGTGTCCTCACCTTGGTGATACAGCTAGCAATACATGTGCTGAGAAAGCCCCACCAATTCCACCCGTGGGAGACGGCAGTGATCACCTGGGACAGGTGAGCGCATCCTTGTGTATTTGCTTTCTTTCTGAAACTAGTCATTAGAGAGGGTGTCACTTGCTTTCAGCTGACAGCAAGCAAGGCGTTGTTACAGGAGCCTTCTTTGCATGTTAGAACTTTCTCACGGTCAGAAGTGCTCCTGGGCATGGGAAGGGTAGAGAAAGGAGTGGTGTCGCCCTCTGAATGTATGTCTCATGCATTGAGGAAACACTCACACAAGCCAGGAGGAACAGGAACTGTGCTGTGGTGATTGCATCAGGTCCTTTGCATCAGTATCTCACCATCCCAGCCGTTTCAGTACGTCTTTCTCTACTTTGACCTGCTTCTCTTAAAAATGAGGAGGGTTTTCTTGTGGGTTTTCTCTAGCCCTGCTTCCTGCTTGCAGGGAACCTTATGCTCGGACTTCAACAAGCCTACCAGACCCTATGGTACCACAGGAGCTGGTCTGCCTCTAGGTATCTCATTGCAGAGCAATGGTAGCACCTCACAGCTGAACTGGAGAGGACAACCCCAAGGGGCAGGTTACTCTTCTGTTTGGTGCCTCCACAACATGCAGCTATCCCGTTTAGGGTTACCCACAGATTCAGTCCTCCTCTAGCAGCTCTTCTTATTGCTCTGCTGTGAATCCTGTGAAGTTGCCCCTCCATGGAGCCAACTCTTCTTTCCAAATCCTGCTGCATTGCTCCCAGGCCCTCCTCCCTCATTCCTTCAGCACAGCACACCTTTCTGGCCAGAGTCCCTCCAGTATCATCATCAGAAGGTTTGCTGATCTTCAGCAAGCCCTGAGTATAGTTCATGGCTGTTTTGCCCTATGTGTGCTTGTACTGAGTCAGTGCTTGCTGACTCACAAAAAGCATTCAGGTGAAAAGTAGCAAGAATGGTAGGATGCAGACTGGATGGCCTCTCTCCCTGTGGGAGGTGGATGAGGCTCATCTGTTTAGCTTAGAAAGAGACCTCATGACTTTACATGCATCCATATGGAAGGAAGGTTTCTGACAGTAGAGCTTTCTAATTTATAGGCAAACACAGAACAGGATCTAGAGGTTGGACATGGACACCAGATGAACGCAGGCTGAAAGTAAAGCCAAACTTCTTCTAAACAAGGTAGCAGAGTACCTGAGGAGTATGGAGAGCCCTCAGTCATTTAACATCTCAAGTAAGTACATGTCATGGAAGGGAGAAAGGCACACTATATGTGAAATCTTCTCAAAAGTAGCCCTGCCACGTGCTTCTCCTGAAATCTTTATCCTTCCTTGTGTTCTGGTCAAACACTACTGTATATGCTGATGGGTACTGGAGACATGGTAGCTTTGCTGTGAACCACTCCCAGAAGGGATCAGGCATTTACAAGAGTCAGGGGACACTAACCCTACAGCCCCTCTCCACACAGGCATCGCAACTCCACCAGGAGTGAAGAAGAAAGCCACTTCTATCCATTCCCATATACAGAATGCACTGGCAGACTGCCCAGGGAGTATACCCAGGACACTCCGACCAGGAAAGGCCAGTCTGGTGCTGCTGATCTTCCCACAGTGCTGGATCTGGATCTCTAAAACTGTGATGGCTCTTCCAAGCTCCTTTCTGACAGGGTTTTGCCAAGATGGGGCAACATCCACCAGAACGAAGGCTGGAGCCAAGACCAGATAAAGCAGGTAGAGTGATTTATTGTGCTGAAATAGCTATTTCCCAGCTCAGTCCTTTTGCATGGCTTGCAGATATTCACCCTTGGTGCGTGTTTGAGTGTCCCCTGTACCTGCAGAGTATCTATGCAGCTTTAAGCAGGCCCTTAATCCAAATATCAGAAGCAAAGCAGATGCGATTTTTTCTAGCTGGCTGTTAGACCCTGAGGCCTCTGGAAAAGTGTAGCAAGGCCCCCACAGCTTCTGGGATAAATGAGGGCCAGATTAGTGGCACTGAAGGGATGACAGCCAGCTGGGAGTTTTGCTGGCTGCACGTGTGTTTACCCCATTCATCCACATCTCACATGTAGGGAGCTGTGGATTCAATTAGAAAATAATACCTGTTTGCAGCTGATTGCCTGAGACATCAGCTTTAATAGCAGCTGGAGAGAGTTAGACGCCCGAATTGGTTCTGAGCCGCGCTTCCTAGTTATTATGCTTCTAATTATGGCAAACCTGCTATTTGTCAACAATGTTGTATCAAAGGTGGGGAGACATGACAGTCATCTTTTGGGAGGTGGCTCAGACTTTCTATTAGGTATTACACAAGGTGGAGTCTGCCATACACCTGCTTGCCTTTCAAAGAAGCATCTGGGCTTTTACTGTGGCAGTGAGGATGTAGAGGCAGCCTGGGAACAGTCGGCCTGGCAGCTTGGTGACATACCTGTTTCTCTTCTGATACGCAGGGAGCTTACACATGCTCCAGCATATTTTTTACTCCATCTGGATCAAATCTGTGAGAAGATCTGTTCTAGAAGCTGTGGCAATTTTCATTCCAATCAGGACAGCAGAAAACTGGGAAATAGTCTGAAGCCTACCACAAAACTTTGCTAACAGTTCATGTGCTTGTAAGAGAGTATGAACGATACTTCTTGTTCCTGTTCCAGCAATTCAGCAAGGGTCGGTCAGTGTCTCTTCATAGCTTGGTCTTGAGGACCTCCTAGGGCACAACTTTTCCTGATGAAACTCAGTTCACAGGAGCAGCACCTGTCCATTATACAAGTCTGTGATATGCTCTGCCTGGCTTGAGGTAGAACACATGGCAGGAGCTCTCAAGCTATCTAATCCAGCCTCCTGCAGTCAGAGGCAACCATTGAGTGGTCCTTCATTCCTGATAGGGACACAGGGTTGCACTTTGTTAACTACAGAGCAACTCTAGTGCTCTTAAGCAAGCTTAAGATTCTCTACCAAAAAAACCCTACCCCAAAGGCAACAAAAATTTCTACTCTAGGAAGACAACAAGAGAGCTTAAGGTTATTGCCAGTGTCCTGGGTGCCTGCAAGGGAGAGGAATTTGGTAAGGGACATTCCCATGTGTGCCTAGTAAATAATCACATCCCTGTAGCAGAAGTGAAAACAACAACTAACCCAACCTGGCTTTTGCTAGCCAATTTGACTTGAAATTCCCCCCCCAACTCCAGATTTGATGGATTGTTTAACTGCGGGCAAGACACAGGAGCCAGGCACTTGGAAAGCTTGCTGGTATCCACAGATGTGGTATCGTCCTCCATACTTAGTTGTGGTCAACCTCCAACGTTCAGGCAAGGTATGTTACCCATCTTTCTTTCAAGCACTAGGTCTGCTTGCCTTTTTCATGTGGCAAACCTAATTGTGGCCACTGCTTGAGGCACTGACAAAATCTGTCTCAGGACATGCAAAGACAATTCCTTTTGGAGTGTCCTTGGTAGCATAGCCCTCATTGGCTTAATGATGAACCAACATCTTCCTCTTGAAAAGGGATACGAACAAGCCCACTGGTGATAGTAGCCTCTATTCAGGACAAAAAGAGACCAAAGATCCCAGAGAACTGGAGCTTCAAAACAGCAGCACTGACTCTTCCCTCCTCTTTTGTTCTCTTCCATGGAGAACAAAAAACAGCCCGTCCTGTGAAAAATCACAGGAACCAGTTCTGGGCAGGGTAGAGGCATAGTAAACAACTTTCACCTTCCTGTGAGCCTAGTGCATGTTACTGTAGCCCATGTGCAATATATCAGGGATATAGAGTCATCCAACAAAGAACAGGTGACTATGAAACTACAAAACACCAAAAGGCATGTAAGTTAAACCATCAGCTTAAGTGTTAGCATATAATGAGGTCTCATGGTATTTCCTGCAACCTCTGAAACCCTGAGGCCCCATGATTCTGTGGCTCTGAGAAAATATCAGCATTTTATTCAAAAATATTTCCATAAGATAGAAATTTCCTTCCCACTTTGTGGAAAAATTGGAGTTTGTTCTAATGGCATTGATTACTTCTTTTAGATCTCATCAGTTTTTAGGTGCTAACAACACATAAACCATCTTGTTCATCCGCTGGATTTATGAAACTGAGTGTAATCTCTCCAATTTTACAGCAGTTAACATCAGCCAGCAGAATGAGAGAAATTATTATTCCTCCGTGCTGCACACCAATGAGGCTGCATCTGAAGGGCTGTGTGTCCAGTTCCGAGTCCCTTCAGTGCAAGAGAGGTATTAATAAACTGGAGCAAGTCCAGCAGAGGCCACCAAGATGGTGAGGGCCTGGAGCACATGGCATATGAGGAGAGAAGCTGAAGGATATGTTAAGCATGCAGAGAACTCCGATTCCCTCAGCATCACCTTGTACATCATGTGCTTCTCTTCGTATCACAGCTGACTGCATCTGCCCTGCTTGAGAGAGTGGCCAGCACCACAGTTTGAAGATGTCACAACAGACCCAATGGGGGCTAGAGAATGATGGGAAGAGGAACAAAAGAAATAATCAATAAAGCACTGATGGCAGTCTTAGCGCCAGGACCCCTTTGCTTTCCAGCAGCTGATGGCTAGGACTAGAAGCAGCAGAGAGCCCATAGTGCTATCCCCAGCCCCATCACTGGCATACATCCATAAAACTTGCCTGTCAGAAGAGAGATGCGACCAACCCGGAGGTGCGGCACCCGGCGGGTCGATGACCCCGGTGGTGCGACTACCCTGGTGGTGTGGTACCCAGCGGGTTGATGACCCTGGCGGTGTGGGACCCAGCGGGTCCTGGAGTACTGTGTTCAGCTGTGGGGCCCCCAACATAAAAAAGACCTGGAGCTGTCGGAGCAAGTCCAGAGGAGAGCCATGAAAATGGTCAGAGGGCTGGAGCACCTCCGCTATGAGGACAGGATGAAAGAGTTGGGGTTGTTCAGCCTGGAGAAGAGAAGGCTCCAAGGAGACCTAATAGCAGCCTTCCAGTACCTGAAGGAGAGATGGGGAGGCACTCTTTGTCAGGGAGTGTAGTGACAGGACAAGGGGTAATGGGTATAAACTGAAAGAGGACAGATTTAGATTAGATATCAGGAAGAAATTTTTCGTCTGCGAGGGTGGTGAGATACTAGAACAGGTTGCCCAGAGAAGCTGTGGATACCCTACCCCTGGTTCAAGGCCAGGCTGGATGAGGCTTTGAGCAACCTGGGCTAGTGGGAGGTGTCCCTGCCCATGGCAGGGGGATTGGAACTTGATGATCTTTAAGGTCCTCTCCAACCCTAACCATTCTGTGATTCTATGAAACCTTTCAAGCAGTTGGGTGGGTGGTGGTGCAGCCCCTGTATTGGATTGACTTTGACTGAGGTTTCTTTGTTGGCACCTTGGAGCTGGGGGTGCTTTTGCTAGTTAAGCAAAAGTTTGTCCTTGGTTAGTGAGGTGAGTAAAGCCTCTTGTGTGTAAAGTACATTCTTGGCCTCTTCTTATCAGCAAGGAACAGGATTGTTGCCCTTTTCCAACCAAGATGTCTGAGACATCCCAAGGCCTTCCCTTCTCAGGGCCTTTGAGAGGCAGTTGGTCCTTTACAGTTGGGTGTTTGTAGAATTGAGGTGATGTTGGTGAAATTGTTGCAGGTCTGAATTCTGGGGTTGGGTTTTTGGCAGGGAGGTGGTTCTAGATTGCATTCGCTTGAAAGTTCTCGGTCTGGTTCTAGACTATGTTCTAGATTGCGTTCTAGCTCGCTTGAAAGTTCTAGATCACTCTGTGGTTCTAGATAGGTTTTCCAGGCTGGCTTGGACATCCACTGGATTCTGAAGGGGGAAGGATCTACTTCAGGCAACTGTTTTGGCATCTCGCCAGGACTTGGAATACTTGCTGATGATGAGAGCAGTCTCTAAGGGGTTTTTCCTTTTTTATTTCATTTTTTGTCTTGCACAGTTTTTCTTCTTTAGGGCTCGTTGGAGTTGAAGGCCCATAGGATCATTTGCACCCTGGCGGTGCGACCCTCTCAGCAGTGCATCTGCCTTCTTTCTACTCCAAAGAATTGACACCCTGTACACAACAGACCCCGAGCTCACAAAGTGCTGCACCTTGAAAGGTAGGGTGAAGAATACCCATTGATGATCTGTATGAACCAGATAGAAATTTCAGTGCATGCTGGCCACCCCTGCACCTGAGCAAGGACTGTTCAAATTACACCTTGAAGAGAAAGTAGAGCCACAACATATGACTCCCACAAAGAACGGGCTTCACCTCAACATAGTCATTAGGGTATTGTGCAATCACTCTGCTACTTAAGTATCTGTAATAACTATGCCCCAGGAAAGTAAACTCAACACATGCTCACAACCTTCCCCTAACACATGGGTTGTTTACACATTCAAGTTCCGATCCCATCTTCTTGGCAGCTTAGGAAAAGCATTTAAAAACATGAAGCAGCATTGCTGAAATGGGCCTCTGACAGTACCATTCAATTCCAAGGCTTTTGAAAATCATCCTTGAAAGGAAACTGTGTGGTAGGTTCAATGTTTATACATGAGCTTCTATAATCATACCTTCAAATAACAGCCACAATTCCACATGCACCAGTGTCACCAGCTCCCACTGGTGTTTTAGCCCGAGCCTTGTGCTCACGTTTCCCCCTGCCCCCCGACAGTCACACATGCACTCCCAAGTGAGAAGTCCTGGGGAGCTGCCTTGCAGACTCCAGGATCCCACCATAAGTCAAGTCTGGAAAAGATGGAAAAGTTCTGCCTTCCCCTGAGAAGGGTCAGGCATTGCTAGAGGACAGCTGAGAGGATACAGAGAACTGGGATTTTTACATGAGCCCTACTGTGTGCTAGCCGTGTAGCCACAACTAGCTCAAATCAGGTATGACTCTCAACTGAAGTCTGCTGAGCCAGCTGGCTGGGGTTTAGCTAGATCCATGTGGCTCCCAGAGCCTGGAAGGTTACAGCTGGTGCAAACAAGCTCAGTTTCTTTCTTCTTTTAAGCCTGTGCTTCCTAAGGTACTCCCGTTATCACCTCCTTTTCCTGGTTGGGATTTTGAGGTCTAAGACCAACAAGCGGAACATGGGAACACATCCCAAAAGCTTCACCAATAAAAAAATGGAATACACAGCACCAAAAATACAGAAGTCATCAAATGACAATTACTCCTGAGGCCCTAATACTGATCCTTAAACACCCTTCTTTCCTTCACACACGGGCCATTTCATTTGCCTTTCTTATGAATTTTTTCCCTTCCTTTTTTCAGACTGTTTCACACAGCTGGATTTACACCGTGGCAGAAGCAGGGCAGAAGGCAGATGTGTGTCACTTAGACTACACCAGTCAAGTAACCAGGGAGATGAGGGATGGGGCTTGTTGAATTCTTTCTGGCATCATTTCACCAATTTACTACTTGTGAATTACTGTCGCGCTTTTAAAGACCACCACACACCTCTTGTTAAAAAAAAAACAAACCCTCAAACCCGACACAACTTAGGAACACACAAAAAACCCCCAGTTTCATTTGCTAACTATTTATAGTCAAAAAACAAAGCAAGATAACGAGAAAAAGAATTGCATCTTAGAAAGGCACCTCTCCCCCACCCCTCCCCTTCTTCCCAGGCCCAAAAGCTTTGTTCCCCATTTCCTTACCTTCTCTCCCCAGCAGCGGAATGGGGGTCACAGTCAGTCCGTGTTGTCTCTGTCTTCTATCTCCTCAGGGGAGGGCTCCTTACAGTCTCTCCCTGCCCCAGCGTGGGGTCCCTCTCACAGGAGAGTCCTTCACAAACTGCTCCATCCTGAGGCTTTCCCACACGGGGTCACAGCCCTCTGACAACTGCTTGGCTCCAGAGTGAGGTTCTTCAAGAAAATTCACGGCCTCCTCCAGGCACAGCCACATCTTCCAGCACAGGGTCCTCCACGGCTACATCTCCATGAGCTACAAACTCAGGAGCCACCACTGCAGCCCCTCCTCCCTCGCTACCAGAGCAGGCTTGCAGCTGTGGGAACTCTTAGCAGTTACCTACAGCAGCCATTTACTATGGCACCTCCAATGCTACCAAACAAACCCACCACACAAAACCACAACAATTACCTACAAACCTACTTTTTTTCCCCAGCCCAATGTCTGCTAGATGTGTATCAGCCAGTGGACCCTCAACTTCACCTGAGCTTCAATGCCATTGTTATTTAGGCTGTATGACTGCTCACTGAAGTCACCCATCAGTTCTTCCAGCTCCCTGCACTGCAATAAACCACAAATAAAACCAGTTCCTGAGCTTGCCCACAGACTTGGCATTCTTCAAGTAAGACAGCCTCTCCCCAGGGGATACCTGGCAAGTTAAGAGCAAACCTTTGCAAGCTGAACACCAAGTATTTTGAATTTCCACGGCAGTCATGCCACAAGCCACAGGAATATATAGTGGAAGGAGGAAACCCTTCCTGGAGAAGTGGACTCTGAACAGATAGTAAAGTGTTGAACCCATGTCATGTCAAAAAATGCCTCCATTGTTTGGAAGAACACAGCTTTTCCTCAGCTAATATTTTGTATAGATTTGGGCTTAACAGTGGAGCCTGGAGATCAAAGGGATGTTCGTGCTTAGCCATCCCTTCAGTCTCTTGCTGAATAGGAAGGAAGGAGAATATTTATGTCAAGTCTGGATTTTCATACTCTTGTCACCATTGTTATTGTAGATAAAACAGGAAAGGAAAAAATGCATCCTGATTTTCTCCAGGCATCACTGCTCTCTACCACACCAAGGACAAGCCAGAGGAAAGACATTGTGATATTGTATCGATGTGGTGAACATGGAAAAAACTCATGGTCCCTGGGACTCCATGTGGGTTGCCACCACTCTCCTTGCTTGCTGCATGCTCCATGACATGTGCTGCCTCAAAAGCAAGATAGACCGGCCATACAGAGAGACTGCAAAGTGTCCCAGACAAATGCAGATCAACTACCAAATTTGGGAACGCCTCATGGACCCCAGCCCACATTCTAGGCCTTGTTGAGGTGCACTCAACTCAAAGTGGTTGATCCACTTTACTTTGGAAACTGTTGCTGAAAGTGTGTCTTCCCTCTCTGCCAGCAGGTGCCCAGTGTCCCATCTGCTCATGGGGCTCAGCCTGGGTTCAGATGCACTACTTTTTTATCACCTGCTCTTTCACCGTTGCCATTTCCATCAGCAACTTCCAGCTTTCCCAGGGGAGCTGCTGTGCCTATTTGCCATCTGTCCTCCTTCCCCTGAGAACACTTGGACAACGTTTCATTTAGTGTTGTTGTTCTTTTAAGTAATTTCAACATCTTTTGATAACAAATTGCCCTTGATATCCCTTGAAGGCACTTCCATCTCCTTTGGTGACCTCTTGTTCTCTCTGTGCAGTACCATGGCTTAACATTCGCCTGCCCTCTTGCCATTTCGTCAGTCCACTTTTCATGACAGAACAACCCCTGAGTCATGATCCTATTACTCTTCTGGAGAGCGCTTACTACCACCTGAGATTGCTTTTCCCCTTAGCATCTCAGCATTGCTCTTGTCTCGTTTACATTTTTGTGTGTGTGTGTTCTCCATTTTCACTCCACATCTTTACTTCTGGCACTCTCTCTCGCAGCTGGAAAACAGAGATAATGAAACCTACAACAGCTTTCTAGATAAGATTTTTTTTCTAATTAACTTTTTATTGGTTTTCTTTGAGAGAATAAAAAGGATTCATGTATACTGAACACAGAAAGGGACAAATACAGATAAAACCAAAGATTCATCTAGGTTAAATAATTGGAAGAGGTGGACAAGATTGTACTTAAGCTGATGCACAGAGAAGAACAGCAAATGAAAGCAAAAATTGTAAGTGCTTTCCCTTACCCAACTTCTACAGACAAAAATAAAGCAAAATTAAGTTATTCTAATCCGATAAAAATACACAATTGGGCACATGTGCCACTTCATCTAAGACCGGATTTTGCCTCTGTCTATTCCACATTGGATTGACATAATTTTTCAAATTTCCTTTAAAGTATTACAAAAAAAAAAAAAGAGCTGATATTTCTTCCATCAGATGACCGCAAAAGCTGAAGCTTGAAGAAAGACTTCAAGCACAAGAGTCAGGTGGATACTGCTGGACTTTACAGCAGTACTGTCACTTTGTCTCCTAAACCTATGTTTTCCTCTGAAACTTCCAGACTGCATTATTGGTAACCAGACAAGAAAATGCAGAGTGCTGAGGGAAATACCGAAAGGAAGTCTAGGGAGGATCTCAGCTGATTATTCACAGGAACCACTTCTGAACTGTCTGCTCAGCTTCTATGGTTTCTTTGGGTAGCACCAAAGAGAGATGTTTCCTCTTTCTATGTCCTCTTTCTTTTTATTCTTTTTTCTTTTGTCACCAGTCCTTCTCAGAGCAGTCAGGGACCCTTCCCAGACAGGTGTCGTCAGAGTGTGGAGCCTTAGCCATGTCCTGGTTTCAGGACTGTTGTGGTTTTGAACCCAGCTAGCAGCAAAACACCACAACATCCACCACAGTCCTCTGCCATCACTCCTCTCTCAGGTAATTTGTTCTCACTATCAGGACACCATTTGCGGTCTGCTTGATGTTTAAGTGCTCTGAAGCAAGCAGATACAATAAGATTCCTCAAAACAATCAGGTTGCTGAGTGTAAAACATGTCCCTTGGATGCAGTTCCTTCACTTGCTGAGGAGCTGTCAAGCTCCCATTGCCCAGTTGTGCCAGTTTAATGTGCCAGGGAAGCCTTACCCGTGACACTGCAGGAGACAGCTTTCCCTGCTGATCCAGGGGGCTCTAAAATGGTGTTTGATAGCCTGGGGCTCTTCTGTGATTCACATACTCAAGATGTAAGTTGTAGCCTAGCCATGGTATGTGCTATGGCTTTTGCTGAAGTGTGGGTGCTGTAGCTGGCCTGCAGGCTATTTCTGCAGTCCTGTCCAGGAGAGAGAAATGCATTGTCAGTAGAGGGCTCCTGAAACTGGGGTGGTGTCCGCTCTGCTACTTCTTACAGAAACGCCCTAAGAAATGTGAATGACACATCTCTGTTACCCTGCCACACTCACAGACCCAAAACTGCTCCCCAGCTGTTACATTGCAGCAGGGAATCACAATTGTACCTTGCATGTTTCTGTTTGAGGTTGGGGGGGGGGTTCAGGAAGAGGCAGCTATGTGGTGCTCAGTTGCCCGCTGGGGTTAAACCACGACAACCCTCTAATCACGTATTAGCATTCACGTGCTGAGCTGGTGAACTCCTTGTGGCTCAGGTGAGCGACAGGGAGAAATTCTGACTCATTTGCAACAAAGAAGGAAGGGGAGTATACTGTGTGCTCAGAATTAGGGGCAGCAGGCAAGATTATAGCTAGAAAGACCACCTGCTGAGAGCACAGTGTATTTAGAAGCATCTAAAATTATTTATGTGACTCAATACTGTTTTCCTAACACTAGAGCAGCATGTGGTAACTCTCCCCCTCAGGATGTTCTTTTTATCCTTCTTGATTTTTTCACTTGTGGATGGGAAGGGAGGGAAGAATAATGAGAAGAGGGGGAGTTTCTCTGCTCTTTAATAAAAAAACAAACAACATGAGCTTGGAGGTGTTGGACTTGGACCTGGGTCCGTATCTTGTAGTATCTGCTGTAAGAGTAAAGTTGCATGGTTATCTCTAAGCAGTTCTGATTGAGCTGAAGGGCTTATCTGTCCTGAAACAAAACCTTTTCTTCCTCTTACAGTTAAATTTTACACAAAGTCATAGGCAAATGTGTGGGCACCCCTCTGAAACCCGGAATGTCTGACACAGCAATTTGGGGAGCCAGGAGGACCCATCAGCAGCAGCTCTAAACAAATGCTAAGGTTAAATGGCAAGGACTCCTCTACAACTTATTCACCTTTATATTACAGAGGTCCTTGGCGATCCATAACTACTGAATAGTATTTCATTTTCTTCCCCTTTTTGTCAGCTGCTCAAACCCCATTCTCCCCTCCCCTATAACAGTGTGTCCCTTCAGACAAATCTCATCTGATGGGATCATGTAGAAAGTGATGTCTGGGCTCAATGCACGGACTTTGGAGAATCTACTGAATGAGCTGTCCCGGGGTTTAATTTCCTTCTTGGGTAATAAAACTAGATACCACCTGGCTTTTCTTAGCCTGCCTCACATCTGGTTCCAGCCATTATATTTGCCTCTGGCTGCTGGATCCAGCAGCGTTTGGCTGTAAGGAAAGCTCTGAGGATTCCCAGCAGTTGGAGATCGTGACTGAACTACCTCTTTGCCAGCTCATTTGAGCCCAGAGCTTGCTGGGAAGCTTAAAGGAAAGATAGTTTCATGTCACAGTGTGTCTCTGGAGGTACAAACAGACCTCATGCCAGGCGGGTAAGCAGGCACAGACGCTGCTGTGCAGTTGTGATGATAACGTGGCAGTGTCTGAGCCAGCTGTTGCCTTCAGCAATTCATTATTTCCCCTCTTATCTCCTTCTCTAACCAGCTTTGCTGACAAAATTAGCAGCTACCTGCTGTATGCTTAGTGCTACCATTCACGGCACAGAAGAAAATATTAATTCATCATAAATGGAAGCAAATGGACTCACATTAAGCAGGAAGCAGCTTATACTTGTATTATTGCATCAAAGTGAATGGTATGCTTTGACTCATCTAATAGAGGCCATCCCAGAGAAGAGCCTGCTAGGCAGCAGAAGGGAAGTCCAGATCTGGATGAGAAAGCATCTAGTGACACCAGGAGCCATCTCTAAAGCTGTGCAAGTATCAACAACAGCATGCTTCTTTCTTCAAACCCCTTTGCACATCATGTAGCTGTCTGGGCTGGAGCTCCTCCTGATCCACCCAAACCACAGAAAAGGGCACGTGGGCAAAGAGCAAGAGACATCTCAGCCTCCCCCCTTCTCCACAACCACCTCCAGTGCCCAGCACTTAAAGTCTGAAAGGAGCATGGATTAACATGCATCTCTTTCATCAGGATACCCTACCTGACTTCTTTTGGATCCACTGTTTTTGTCTAGATACCTGTCATCTACCCAGGATCTCACCTTAGCACTAAAGACACCAAAATGAGAGCTGTCTGCCAGCAGAGAGAGGGAGGCTGTCCACGCGTGCAGCTGGCTGCTGCCTGCTCAGTCAGAACATCTGCACAGAGATCATCACACCAGTAAGCAAAGCCTTAGTCAGTCCTCTTCCAGATGTCTTTCAGATACACTGCAGAGGATACAAGGAGTCACAGAAATGTTCTTCCTTAGGGGCGGTCAATATATCGATGAAACAATTGTTCCAGCTCCAAAATATTGCTCCCACCTTGCCTTCTTCCCCTAAATTGCTTTCCCCATAATTAGCATCCCAACAAAAGCACATTTCAGCCCACAAAGAGACAAGCTCCAGCCACGATGGCTTTTCCTTCGCGTTCATTCAAGGTCAACTCCAGTCCTAGGGCACCAGCTTATTTTTTTTTCCAACAAAGCATTACAAAACCGTGGTAACAGGATCGACCTCTGCCTGCAAGCTGCTAATGACTTCCTGGGTGAGCACCCAGGGAATGGAGCCACTCTGGTCTGCATGCCGCTGGGGGAATTAATTTGCTGGAAGAGCATTACTTATCTGACTTTCAGCACTTTCACTAAAAAAAAAAAAAAAAAAAGGCTCAGCAATGGCTGGGTGAAACCCACAGCTGGCCGGGGGTGCTGGCTGTTGTCAGATGATGTTAAATCTCACAATAGTGCACAGCCACTGCATGTACCCAGCAGAGAGGGTGTTTTCATTCAACAGTTATTTGGGAGCAAAGTGCACCAAGTACCTTAGGCAATTATTATTAACTATGATTATTCACCACTGTTTTTGCTATTACATTACACCTAAGAGAGGGCACAGTGACTCAAATCCCAGGAGGCCAGTGAAGGAAGGCACAGACCACGGCACAAGCAGGCGTGAGCTCATGTCCCAAGCAGGCACAGCAAGGCAGGTATGGTCCTTGCGTGACCTTGCATGCTGCCTGCAGTCCAGAGCCAGCTGCAGAACCCTCCCAGGGCATGTGGCAGGCATGTGAGAGGAGGCTACATCCCTCATTTCATGTGATGTGGGTCAGGAAAAGAAAAGGAAGAGGTTTTCCTGAGAACAACATCCATCACAAATGAGGCTGAACCAGACTTGTGTGTTAAGCTGCAGTATGAGTAAAGTCAAGCAGTTGAACTGACTCTACAGAAAGATAAACAAACCAAAAGCATGCTGAAATCAGGCCTCCTCCTGGTTGGTGACTTGGACCCAGCTCCTTTCTGAGCTCTGGTTTGCAGAGCCATTCCAAAAGTCCAGAGGATGGAAGAACTCTACTTCAAATTGTCCTGAACAAGCTGATCTAGCAGTTAGGGTGGTCCTGCTTGGTACGGGGTTTAAAGACACAGCTCCAGAGGTTCTTTCCCACCTAAATCTATTTATGATGCTATGATGTTTCCTGCTGAAAACCATATGAAGGGCAAAGCGCAATACTTTTAATTTTTGCAGGTCTCCTCTTTTGGCACAGGACATTTTAGCCTGTAACAGCCAGCAGGGGCCTCTCAGGAAGCGTACTCCCCTCTCTCATGCACGCATCCAAACTGAGTGAGCTGGTGTAGCTATTTTCAGATGGGCTTCATCTCATCCCACGGTGGGTGTATAAGCTGAGCAGATGATTCATTCTCCGCAGGTATTAGTCTTTACAGTCCTACCATAAGGTTCAGAAATGATGCTGTGTTGTTTATCAGCATCTGCTTAAAAGAAGCAACTACAAAACCAGTAATGTCTCTTTGCAACAAATCTCATCAAATTTGGAACTGAGCATCTAAACAGGGGAGAGAAGTAGGTATGCTACACTGCCTTCCTTCTGCCACTCAAAAAGTCAGTGAACAAATTAAATTTTAATCCAACAGTAAATGAGAAAATAATCCCCACTGGCAGGAGACAGTTAAGTTCTAGTGGAGTCACCCAAAAAGGAAGACCAAGGTAGATTTTTAAAATGTTTTCTTTTCCATCTCTTTTCTCCAAACTTTTATGTGAGAGGCAGACTCTCTTTCTTCATTCCCACAGAGAACAATGATCTTTTTGCTTGACCAAGGAAAAAATTAGGTGCTTACAAAAGCAAAGAACTACACTAAAGTGCTTGGGCAGCAGGAGTGGTTGGTTCAATTGCCTGAACTTTGCAGAAACCTCTGGTATGCTGCTTACATTCTGTGAGAAGCAGACTCCCATTAGCAATGGAGTAAAGAAGAAGAATGAAAATCTGCAAAGACACCCACAGACTTGAGCAAGCACAAGATCTCTAGCCTATTCCTATTGAAACCACCCTGCAAAATGCATCTGCTCACACAGTCAGAATTTCAGAGTAACAAAGCTTTCAGGTCCGTACAGGAGCTTTGATCCTAAGAATGGCAGCAAATAGAGATGGTGAAAAGAGTCTATTATTATTATTGCAGGTGGAGCTGACTGACACTGGAAAGTGTTCCAGTAAGGACGCAAGGACCAGAGGCAACATGGTGCCAACTGAACCGCAGGCTGGAGCCTTCATCCAAAACCCACACCCATGTGAGCTCTTTGAAAAACATGACCAGCATGGCACAGAGGGCTCCACAGGTTATTGCAAAGGATCTATGCGTGAAGGAGGCAGGAAAAAAAATGTATAAGCAGCCAGAGAAGATAACGAGGAATCAGAGCCAGAGCACGGGTGACCTGACCCCTGAAAAAAGAAACTGAGTTTCTTGGGTGGAGTACTGGTGAAAAGATGTTTCACCTTGTTTCCAGGCTTCTCCTCCAGGAGACAGGATGCTGTGTCCTCCTCAGAAACAACATTGCTCCTCATCCAAATAAAAGGGATGGTTTCTAAACCACAGTGTTGCTTCATGAAGTCAGGGCAGATTATCTAGCCTTGCATGTGCTGCAGTATGCACTTTGTGCTCCAAAATGTAAGGTAACTGGCAGGTGAAGACCTTGGTCTCTCTGACTGATGAGAAGCTCCAGGCAAGGTGGCTGGCTGGCTCAGAGACCCCTTCCTGACCGTGAGCGCAGAAGCTGATTCTCCTTTCTTCAAATCAGTTGTGAAACACACATCTTCCTGAAGGCTCCAGATGGTGAAGACTTGAGTCTGGATAAAGAAAGTGAACCCAAAAAGGGTACAGACCAGGTCGGAGCCACTCCCAAACCTCTTGATGGTTTAAAACTCTTCACACTCAATACTTCCAAGCAGGAAAGACCTGGGTGGACTAGGAAATAATCCCTATGTTTACCAAACAAAGTAACAGGGAGGGAGTAGATCTGAAAAAAAAAAAAAAAAAAAAAAAAAAAAAAAGCCACAAACAAACCACAAACACACAAACAAAAAACTTGTAAACTTATTTACCAGTGGAGGGACCAATCCCTTCTTTCTCCTTACATCTGGCTTTGCTATTATCTTGAGCAGCCCACCAGCACAGAGCAAGAAGAGGTGCGCAGAGCGGGTGGGCTGGTATGGCTCATCTCATCCATCATCTGCAGCTAACTGCTGGGGCTGTATGGAGCTTGCAGGCTGCAGGAGATTTAATTAAGAAGAGATGTATGTTGCACTGGGGACAGGGCTCTTGCCTTGGCATGCTGTGTTTCTATTGCACGCTTTTGACACTGAACATAAATGTTTTTTCCTCTTCCTAACGTCAGTTCTTATTCCAGTAAAACCATTGCTTTACTAGTTCTATGAAAGCACAACCCCTAGTGTACTATCTTAATGAGGTGGGGAAGCCGTTCCGAGAGCCTCAGCCCCTCTTGTCCCTTTCTTTCTTGACAGGAAGGATGTTTTTAGCCCACACTGTTCCTGGAGCCTGCTTCAGGACAAAGCAGCAGGAGCACAAAGCCCACTGAGGTGTGGTGCCCCGATGGGAAGCCCAGCATCCACTTCTCTGCATTTCAGTGCACTGCCATGCAGGAACATTCATCACATGCAGGCAGCAATGCTGAGCTGCAATTAGGAAGAACCTTTTCCAATAGGCTCATAAATTAAGGGTGTCTTTTGCAGGACCTTCCTGTGTGAGGGTGAGGAGGTGTTTTGGCTGCAATTTAGCCATGGCATATCAGTCACCTTACCCTGTGCCTTCCCTGATGTTTTCCAGCTCTGCCTTCTCTATCTTTCAGACCCTTCAGACACCTTCTTTCATTATTGTTAAAGCCTCATTAACAACAATTTCAGTCCCTTTTCTTGACCCTAATGAATCTGTATCCTGTTCCCCCAAAGGCTGGATCCCAGAAACCCGTCATCCTCTTGTCCAGGACCTTTGGTGCAGACAAACTGGAGCGCTGAGCTTCACAGCTGCCACCTCATAAGCCAGGATGGCTGGGAGCCTTCTCATCTGATTTCAGCCATCTCCTTCAAGCTCAGTATCGTATCTTCCCCCCACCTGATATGCAGAACAGAAGAATTTAACCTATCTAGGAGATGAGGTATACAGACCAAAAACTGTGTCTGTGCACCCCTGCTCTAAGGTGCAGACTCCATCCCCCCTGGGAGTGACCTGACAGTAGTCAGTTCCTCCTTTCCAGAGGCATCTTCTGGCAAGAGAGCAAAGGATGAACTTTTCTTGGGTTCCCCCGGGCTTTCTCCAAGCTAAGGCCAGATTGTGGGACTATGTCAGTCACCTGCTCTTTGTAGACAGGGCATCAGAGGACCTGAAAAAGCCCCACCACGGGTGGCAGTCTCAACCCCACCCCAACTCTTTGGGCCCAGTGAACCCAGGCAGTACTGGTCTTTTGCCTCAACCTACTTTCCAGCAGTGAATACAGAATTGTCACTATGTATAGCCCAACTGGACTAATCTAGTTACGGAAAACATCTTAGTGCTACCCCTCAGTAGCAGCTATGACCTCTTTAATGCATTCTCATCAACCCACTCTTCCTAAAGCACTGGACAGAAATAGACTGTGGCAGTGACTCAGAAAGGGACAGAAGAGTCATTCTGACTCAAATATCACAGTGGGTCTCCAGAGGATGCCACATGGGACTCTTCACACCAGTGCTCACAGCTCTCCACGTCTCAGCTGCCAAAGTTCCCTCCCCAAAACCTGCAGTGTGCTAGAAACGTTGCTGCTTCTCACTGGGTAGAGTAGGTGATGCTGTGCTGACACTGCAGAGTGACTCAAAGGCATCGCTTCTTCAATAGGTCTCAACCATGGGCTGGAGACCCAGTAGCTTTACCAAGGCTGGTAAATAACACAGGCCAAGGCTCACTGGTCTAGAGACCAAGCAGCACAGCAGAACTTCTGTACAACTAAACTCTCTTCTCTATACATCCTGGCAGCACTCTGTCCTGTGGTTGCACTGGAACCATGGCCAGGCAGTGCTGCAAGCTGAGACAGTCACCACAGAGATGTGGATGGTTTCACAACCATGCTCACAACCCAGGTCTAATTAGGAAAGCCAAAATAAAGAGCAATCATGTTTAACTGCTTTCCTAAGCTGGTCCCACCCTTGTTAACACCAGTTACCCAGCTAACAAGCATCTCATCCACAGACAACATCACTTCACTGCTCCACTTGCTGAAGGCACAGCTGAATGGAAGTCTTTTCCACAGGAAAGAGGAGATAATTTGCAAAAAGATAAACAGACACGTTTCCCTAGAAAGAGAGAGCAGAGCTTCATTATCAGAACCTAAGTGATTTCCCTTTTCTCTCCTTTCCTGCTTTTCTCATGTTCTGTGCATTTTCCCCTTTGTCTGGCAATACAGATCAGACATATCATCACTTTGGACTATTTGGGTCTAGAAGCATATGAGATGACGGGATAAAAAAGGGCAAAGTATGGCAAAACACAGCGAAGGACAACCCCAGGGAACGGTCCTATCCCCCATCCCCTCCATATCACCAGGAGCAGTGGGATCCCTTCCCAGCCTGCTCAACAAATCAGCAGGGACTCAGTCCGCCAGCCTGGGGCAGGCTCACCCGCAGCATGGAAGGCAGGTCTGCAGAGTAAAGACAAAAGATTTAATCTGGTTTAATATTTCTGATCAGATTTTGTCCTTACAAACACTGATCATTTGAATCTTGCTCTTTTACCTACTGATTTTTTTTTATGTAATTAATACTTTTTTTCCAACATCACCATTGAAAGCATCTTTTCATTTGCTTTTACAAACAGAAAGCTGAGGTCTGCTTTAATCAAAAGATGCACTCCAGACACATGAAATACAGTACCCCAATATGCATTACAACAATCAATTGTTAAATTATATCAGCTCATCATTCCCAGAAATGATTTATCACCAAAGTAAAAAGAACAAATAGTTATAGCAAGAGGTGGTTTGTTTTTTCTTACTGATGTATGCAAAAGCTCTGTTCCAGCACTCACCGAAATGAAAGTGTTAAGGGAGGAATACACTGTGATATGAATTCATACAAAAAAAAGCTGTGTAGTGTATAGAAGAAGGGATACTCAGTGCTGTCTTCATCATTCTGTCCAGCTAGTTGCTCCCACCAGAGACAAAAGTTGGATTGTTAAATGTGGAGGAAAATGGAAAGAATAAAATCTCAAAGAAAAATGCCATGAAGAAAGAAAATGAAGTATAAAAGATGCCTGAAAAGCAGAGAAGAAAAGAATGGATTTAAAGTTACTGTAACAAACTCCTATCACATCAAGACTTTTTCACTTTGTCTCAGGAGATTCTTCAGGACCTTTTCATTTTCATTCAGACCGAGTCGCAAGAAAACATCAAAACCTGGAGAATCTCTGCCTGATTTCCTTGCCATTGCCATTCTCAGCAAGGCTTGAACAAGAGCACTGAGACATTTTTGTAAAGACCTCTACAGCTTTTAATCCAACCATAGACTCAACAGGAGAACTGCCACGTGATAGGGAAAACCAGCATGTAACTCCTACTCCATGTCTCCTTGAGACTTTCTGTGCCTTTCTAAGCCAACCTGGCTATATTTTTGCAGTGTGCCTCACTATTTTCTAAATACTGGACTGGACATTTGCCTAGGAAGCCATTCCTGGCTCCCTGCCATCATTTTGCAGTAACAAGCTCTTGCATAGGAAATAGCCTCAGCCCCAGGCTGGGGTTTCTCCTGGTGTAAATTCTCCCTGTTTCTTAGATGGCATCAATCATTCATAGCCTTGTCCTGGTCAGAGCATCTGCTTCCCATTCTCTTCCTTAGTTTCCTCCTGATTAATTGATGAAATTGTTGAGTGTGGTTGCCTGGGAAACTGCCATTTCCTTAAGCATTTTTGGTCCCAATTATTGGGAAAAGCAGGATATCTTCACAGGAACACTGAAGGGACAGCAAGGTCAAACAGGACCCACCTTTCTCACTAGGACAATAGAGGCTAAGACACCAAAATAAAGCCAGGCTGCTCCCAGGCTGCCGCAGTGTCTGAGGGCAGAGGTGAGCGCGCAAGGAGAGGAAGGGCCATGCGCCTTTCCTGCCATACTCAGCATCCAAGTGGCAAATAAGCCACTCTCCAGGCAGTTTACCCTCAGGCAATGCCTACAATGGCTCTCAAACTCCTACCCAAGACATCGTATGGGTGGCATAACCTTGGTGCAAGGCAGAAGTGGGGAACCTTGTACTACCACTGTGTGCTCTCTTCTACCCTGCTGCTCAGTACCTAAACTTCCAGGTTGCATGATCGTGAGGCTCCTGGGCACCTTGCATGTGAGCAGCACCTCAACCAGGGAAAAGCAGGAGCCACGCAGCTGATGTGAGCACAAAAGCGTGGCAGCTTCTCTGGGAGCCCACAGCAACAACTCTTCAGTCAAACAAGCCCCAGGGCCAGCACAGCAATGGTTTGCAAAGAGGAGCTAGGGGCAGACTTAACAGTGATATTAAAAGGCATCTTCAGTTGCAAAGCTAAGAAAGAGGCCCTGGAGAGCCCAAGCCTCAGGCACGTGGTGTTTTTCTTCCTTTCCAATGGCCACACATCATGCTTACTACAAGACTCAGGCTACACAAAGAGCACTCTGCAGCATGAGTCAAACCCTGCCTCCCAGGGCCGCCAGGCAACCAGTCCCAGCCTTCCTCTGCAAATGCACCAGGCACACCTACCCTGTGCTCATGGCATAATTTTGTAACTTGTGAGAAGCCTAGTGGACCCAGGTATCTTGTCTGGATGCACTCTGGCTTCACTCCTGCATGAGGCAGGAACCAGAGTCAAGACGACCCTGGTGTGGGTGCAAGCTGGGGGTTCTCCCTCCTTTACCACAAAAGGGAAGAGCTCTGATCACAGTCTGTTCATCTCACTGCCACTATTCAAAGCTATTAGTGACAGCACTTTTTCTGCCATCATTCTTTCTTTTTCAGAAGTTTGCTGATCACTGAAAGGGCTCATACTATGCAGATTTCTTAGACTGACTCTCTCTCTGCTTTTATTTGGCTGAAGGAGAGAGTAAACAATCTTTGATGCTTATGGTCCCCCACCAGCTTTCACTCACAGCAGCAGAAAAATCCTCAAAAAAACAGGGCTTGAGTTCTACTTAATATTAAAAAGCAAGTACCACAGCCAGTAAAGGCTGGTGAGAGATGATACGAGACAGCAAGATTACTGAATTTTGGTATTAGTCAGCAGAGATGTTGTAAATGTCCCTCAGCAACTTTTCTGTCTCAAGCAGGCACAAAGTTGTTCATACACTGGTCCAGCCATGGGAGACAACTGGTGGATCCCAGCAAGTGCAAACACCAAGAAGGGACGTGCTTTGTGGCTTGCCATGGCTGTGATGGGGAGGTGGCTCACGTCTGGGGAAAATTTCATTATTACAGCTCTCTGTAGCTGTTAGTACCCCACACTTTAGGCTGGATCCCAGAGCAGCTAAAATTGGGGCAGGAAGCATGTCTTTCAAGGTAAGTTAAATTAAGCAGCATGGTCTATACAGAGGAAGTCCCAACTTGGGAACCAGGAGTTCAAATTTCCAGCTTTGTCACCCACCTTAGTCTTGGTCTCTTCTCTGGCCACACCACCTTTGGGCAGGGGCTGCTGCATATTTACAACCACTGGAAAAGGGGAAGAAAACAAGTGGGGCAGGTGCATACGGGCTCCCCTAACACCCAGAGAGGCAGAGGGTGCCCAGCCCAGGGGACAGAAGCTTACTGTAGGAAAGAAAGACCTGCTTGGCTTACAGGCAGAAATCCATGAGAATTTTTTAATGGGGATTTCAGTGAATACAAATTGTTTCCTGGGCAATGGCTAATGACAGCTAGCAGGGACCCCAGAAACAACACAACAGCACCTTCTTATTTTCTGTTGCCTGTGATCACAGCATCCAGATGTTATTTTTATCCTCCTGAGTAGTATAATGGACAATTGCATTCTCCATTTCCACTCCCTTATTTTGCCAGAGGTGTACCGTTTCTATTTTCTCTATAAACAGAGAAATTCAAGATTTCTTCCCCTTCCCATTGCTTCAGTGCTCAGCTAATGTAAAGAGGCAGAAGCCAGTAAAATGTTTATTAGCAGACTTCTCCAGAAGATCAGTTTAGGATAGTTATGCACAACACAACTTTTCTTTTTCCTTAAGTAAAAAAAAAATATATAGAAAAGGGAGTTATTTTAAATTTATGAGCTGATCAGACTGTGAGCAATGGTGAATCACTGTTTAATCTTTTAGTCAACCATCTGCAAGGTGAGCTGTACTTCTGTTTCAAGTTGCTAAAGCTAAGAAGTAACCTCAAGTTTCATGAACGGAATCAGTCTTGCACCAACCACAAAAGGCTGTATTCAGCACAAAAACAAACCACCTTCCACCCGGGCATCTCAAACAACACAACCCTTGAACACGGGAGAAAACAAGCACAACTATAGGCCAGGGTGGGGGGGTGAACTCTGTTCCAACTCTGTTACCAGCGCTCCAGAGGCACTAAACCTCAGGCCAGCCTGCAATTGTCCTGCCAGTTTCCCAGGGAAAGCAGACACAATCTTCTCTCTTGTTTCTTCTCCCTCCAGCCCAGTGACATTGGCAGAATGTCTCAGTGTCCCAGCATCACAGCTACCCAGGAGAAAGCACAACAGTGCTTGCAAGGGAGGAGGATGCAGCATCGCCCTGTGCAAAGGAGGTTTGTCAGTGGTCTGGCACCTGCAGGTCCACACTGCCAGGGTGTGCATGCTGTGCAGAATGGTCACCTTCCCCCCCAGCAGGGACAGCATTGGAGCAGAGATGGTGCAGAGCTAGTATATGCCTTCCAGTCCTCACATGATACCTCTCCCACTGGGAACAACCCAAAGACTGAAGTCCCAGGTGGCTCAGGAAAGCCTCCTCTAGACCTGCTATTTCCCAATTTCCCCTTCCTCCTGCTCCCAGTGCTGAAATCGTCATCAGCCACTTGGTCTTAGTTGCTGCCATGACAGCATGTTCTCTGCAGGCTGGCTACTTCACTGGCTCTTGCCCAGCTCATACCCAGCTCCTCCACTGCCATTGACAAGAGCTGTCTCTCTAGCATCTGCTACCAGCAAAAACCCAGCTCGAGGCCCAGCTTCTCAGCCTGTCTTTCTCCAAGGGCATCTTCAAGTTCCTTTCCTTGATTAACGCATGTTAAGGCTGACTAATTTCATACCTTCCATCTCTGGAGCTGCTTTACAGCGGGGGAAAAATGCAATTTCCTCTCGGCTGTCAAGTGTCACAAGAGCTTTGTGAACCATGACAATGTACATTGCTTACTGCTGCACACCCACCCCCCAAAATCTAATGGGATATGAATAATGGGTTTGCAATAGATGTGAGTTATTAAATTACTGTGAAGAGCCAGTACTACCAAGAGCCTCTGTGACCCAGCAGGAACACGGCTGTCTGTACACCTTTCTTCCACAGCAAGTGCTTCTACCATCCTGCAGTGAAGTCTGATACCAGCACAAACTCAATGGCCGTTCCTTTTATCCCTAAAATTACCCTGCTTCATACTACGTAATAAAAATCTAGGGAAGCTTAGGTGAACTGGTTTAGACCAGAAAGATTTCTTCCTCTCTTCTTATGCCAGCAGTTCACCACCCACTCTGTGCAACAGCATGAAAACTTTATTTGCCGAAGCTGGTTTTCAATGTCCATTTCTAATTGGACCTGACCCTATCAACTCTGGCATGTGGTGTCTTACCTCTGACAACACCTGAAGACAGCATGTTCAGTTCACCTCCTGGACTTCTCCCTTCATTGGGCAGATTTGGCACTGTTTTAATGCTAAAGAAGTTCCTGATATTATCCAGGATTCTTTCCTCAGAGATACTATCTGGCACTCAGAAAAGCATAGATTTGTTTTCTCAATGCTCTGTTTCTTCCATAAAAATTCAAAAAGCTTGCTCACAAGCTTGAAGGACATATCTTGAAGGACAGTAACAGAACAAAACTAGGCACTCAAAGTAGAACCTTCTTTTGTCTTTTACAAACCTAACTGAAGCAAAATAGAGAACAAGAGAGCTTCCCACCCTCTCAGTTTTTCAGACTTAAGAAAAGATCTCCAAGCAAACATATTTCCCTGGTTTTTGAGGTGAGAGAAGCAAAGGAAAGAGTTGGTAGAAAAAAAAGATAGGATCCTCCCTATCTCCTTAACATTTAAGGAAGGAAAATTTTATGGAGTTCTAAAAATTAATATGAAGCTCTGTTATTTCAATCCCTCCCTGAAGCTGTACATGCCTCTATGTATTCAGAAACTCCTCTCTCGGGCAGCCCTTGACTCTCTCTGCATTCACCCACTCTGTGGTGGAGTCATCATGGCCTGGGTGACAGCGCCCAGACAAGGACCCCCATCTTCATGCCACACCAACCCCCTTTTCTCACTGAATCCACCATGAGACAGGATAAAAAAGAGAGAGTGTGAAAGCGCTATTGTAATGCTCTGGTTCTGCCAGAAGCATCCAGCATGAGAGTGGAAGAAGACACCCTCCTACCAGCACATACAGTTATTTGGCTTTCCTGGATTTGTCTGAATCTCTTATTGTTTCCCTTTCTCCACTCACTCACAGTACCACACAGAGCTGCGATCTGAAAGCCTTGTGTGTATTCATCAGTGCTTCAGAGCAGATGATTCACCTACCCCTCTTCATAATTTTATCTCTGATCAGCTGAGGAGTCAAAGTCTGCATAATGCACCATTGTTGTTTTCAGGAACAGGCTTGTCACTGTGATACCAATACCACCAGGAAAAAGGGTATGATTTGAATTGAAACAGAGGGTCAGCAGGTAGCATCCTAAAGCTCCGGAGTCAGCAAATTAAAAATAACAATGAAATCGTGTCTTCTAACAACCAGAAGGAAAATAGTCCTAATAAACACAATAGCCCTGGCTACAGCACTGTGTGGGAAGGTGAAGGTTAGAGGTTGTATTGTCCACTCTAGGCAGAAAGTAAGTAGCACTTGTTTTACATCCCTTACAACCAGTTGTATCTACATTCAAGCTCTGCCTCCCGCCTGACTCCCACACTGTGCTTGGGAGAGCTGTACTGGTCCCCAAGAGAGGCGCTCTAGTGCCCAGTGGGCCAGCAGCCGCCCAGCTGCAGCAGCCACCCTTGCTTGGCACAGAAATATTGAGGAGGAGAGGGGCAGAGTGTGCATCTGCGTCAGATCCAGCTCAGCTCTACCGGGGTTGTTAATCCCTGGAGGGCATCAGGCAGCCTTGCCCAGGATTACTGCTTTCTGCACACCATGCTGCTCTTTGTCAGGACACCCCTCTGCTACCCCAGCCAACAGGCTGTGACACACCTTGACGCCATGGGGGACCTCTTCTCATTCAGCTGGCTTAGCATGAAGCCAATGACTGTGCCAGTCACAATGCCTGGAAAAAGATGGACTGACAAAAAACAGTGGCTGGAGTGCCCTGACCTGAGGGTACACCCAACCCTCCAGAGCATTCAGGGGATGAAATGCACGTTTGTTTGTTACCCTGGTCATTGGCATGGTCACCCTCTGGCCTGCTAACCAAATGCCAGGGATGGAGTCCTGAACACAGCTGTAACTTCCCTGCTCCACTTGTGGAATCAAAGTATCTGTCCCAAAGGACATGCCTTGTTTTTTCTAAATGGTCACTGGGTTTGCACAGAAGTGGGCCAGATGGAAGCAAATGGCTTCTCCAGTATTGTTGGATGCCTGGCAGCTGGGGCCAGATTCCCACATACAGGAGCCACAGACAGGACACTGAAGGCATGCCTCCCTGGGGACCATCTTGCAGAACACAGAGTGGGGAATGCCCTCATCTCCTCTAAATTTCAACTGAGATTGTTTTTTAGTTAGGACAAAGCTCATTCATTCTTGCAGAAGCAGCATTCACCCTTTGTACTCATGCTATTGACAACAAGTAGGCTGTCAAGTTGCATGACACAACAGAACCTCACAGGGCTCAAGACAGCCAGATTTTAATGTGATACCACACACTGTTTTAGAGCAATCGCTATCCTTGGCTAAGCACCAAGTTGGGTATCCTGGAAGCATGCCCCTCTTTCACACTATGATCCTTCCTCATTTTCAGGGCAATGGTTGAGGTAGCATCTTCCCCTCCATCCATCCTAACCTTTCTCATCTCGTAATATTTTGGGATTTAAGCCCTGGTCCAGCTCATGGCTTCTTTTGACAAGGCTGGCTGCTGCCCTGAGACATCTGGTCCTGCCAGCCATTTTCATTGCACCAACCCTGAAGTTGGTGGGATCAGGCAGGGCACAGGATCAGGGAAGTAGTATTGCTGAGGGGGAGGGAAAGAGAGAGGGAAAAAAAAGTGTTTCAAGTGGAATCAGCTCCCCAGGCAATGGTTTGATTCAGGGAGATGGAAATAAGCAGGAGGAAATTCTTAGGGGAAAACGAAATTTATGACGTTTCAGGTGGCAAGGCTTGTCAAACTATTCCCTAAATCAGAAAGTGGCCCCTCAGCTCCACCTGCAGTTAAGGGAGGAGAAAATAATGTATAACAGCTCCCAAGCTGGGCTCTGGCTCGGAGGAAATGCGTGATGATCATCTTAAGACAGACATGGTGTGAATATTCTCCTACACTGGCAAGAAATCTTGCACTGCTCTAAGCTGTGGTTCCACACAGGCTAGATTGATCCTTCAGTTGTACTACCACCAGCACAGCTATTAATCACCTCTAGAATGTACTAGCCCTCTGTGACTACAAATCCTCAGCAGTTCCTCTGGGCAGCTGCATCACACCCCCCTCACTGCTCCACAGCATGAAAGAGGCAGTAACCTGAAAAAGCAGTGACTTGTATAACCACCTGGTATGCTTAGAAAAAGCAAGCTTTGAAGCAGAAGTTGGCTGAGAAACAAACATCCCACAAGGACATCCAAGAATCAGCATGCTCCTCCATGAGGTGCTCAGGATAATATAACAATGTCTTATCCTTTTGAGCACAGCCCAAAATTCATCCCTAGAGCTACTCAAATAAAAAAAAAGCTCTGAAAGCAGTGTTGCTGGTATAACTGCATCTGCAACATAACCTTCAGAATGGTCTTCTTCTGGCCTCCTGTGTCCACCGGGATCACATATTGTCTATCCAACAGAGCAATGCAGTCAGGTATGTGTCACATAGATCTGGCCAAGTGAAATCCAAAATTAGAGATCTCAGTGTCTCCTGGGAAATACTTCCCAGGGCTGTCCATATGGACAGCACAACCAGGATTCAAAGGACAACAAGAAAGAAAGAAAGATGTCCTGCCCCAAGGTCTGTGTAGGCTGGTAATGTTACCAAGAGGAACAGACATTTACTGGTGTGAATTAATGTGTTAACTGGGTTAATAGTTTCTATTGGACACATCTTTCAGCTATAGATCCATCAGAGACATCACTGAAGCCCCTGAGCACACAAGGAGAAATGAAACGTGCAGCTCACTTTGTTCTCACATAGTTATAGCTGAAGAGATGGGAAGATCACCAGGCTTGGACACGTGATAAAGCATCTACAGGTGGGAATTATCTTGCATCACTTCTGACACCTGTAACACAGACACTTCTTTGTTCTCCTAGGCTCCCTTGATAGTCAGTAAGAAAGAAGAGGTGGTAAGAGACAGCTCCTCAAGAGACAGGCCTCTGGAACAGGCCAGGTGTATGTCCATCCAGCAGAGAGTGCCTGTGGCTTTATTCTCAACGAAGACAGCACACTCAAGAAATCACATCTGCACTTGTCTCCTAATGACAGCCATCCTGCTTAAAATAATTGCTCCTTTTGCCTTGAAAGCAGCAGCAAATTTCATCTTACTCTTTATCAATCAGAACATACTAGAGCTAAAAGACACCATACACTTCATCACCAGGTCAAAGCATCTCGCACCACTGCCATTCCAACCAAGAGCTCTGCATGACCCCCCATGTTTTCTAAGGTCCCCCTCTTCTAGGGGAAATCTCTGTGCCATGGGAATCCTCCAGTAGGGACAGATCCGATTCTGTTCTTGTGGCTGATGGACGTGGCACTGAGCACCAACTGCAACAGTTCACCTGCAGCAACTGCCTCCAAAGACTACTATTTTCAGAAACACAGTCTGCTTGGAGAAAGTAAAGGGGTTAATTTTTCTTGAGAAGAGCCCACCAGAAGCAAGGGACCTGCCCTGGTTTACTGTGCGCTACTCCACAAGCTCAGCTAACAGTCAGAGACCAGCATGAGTAGGGAATACGTGCAGGGTTCACAAACCACACCACAGAGCCTTGTGATAAATACAGATCTGGTCTTAAAAAAACCCACCACACACAAGGATTTTGCAGTTATTGAGCAAGCAGGTCAAAGCAGACCCCATCTGTGCTCCATTTTCTGCAGAGATTCATTCATATACCTCCAAAACACCACTACTAGGTCTTAAACCTTCTCCATCTGCTACCTGCAATGGTTGCCTGGACCGTTACAAATGTGCTGCTACTTCCAGCACCCAGCAGTGATTGATGCTGTGTTAAGAGGACACCAGTGGTTCCGGTCTATTTATATTTCTGAGCAGCTTGGCTTGGTTTTCTGCTGTCATTTTCTTTTGGAATACCAGCTGCAGGAGACCAAAGGGTACCCAAATTACTGCAACACTCAAGCAAGGAAATGCTACTGTTTAGAAAACATCCTATTTATGCCACATTTTAAAAGGAGTCCCTCTCTAAGAGTTTTAAAGAGCTGCCACTAGCAACAAATGAGGCTGCTAATTTGCCCTGGCAAGCGGCGTTTGCTAAACACCATTTCAGATTCTAATTCATCACATGTAGATTTGGAATTCTACTAGCAAAACCGTTGTCAGTGTGTTTCTGCAATCCCAGCTCCCTTTTCTTCTCACATTAAGCCTGCCTCCCCCTCTCCCTCTGCCTGCCACAGCTGACAGCTGTCACCAGCCAGGAAGGCAGATGAGCCGGTTCCAGCCTTGCAGATCTGACCCAACCTCCTGTGAAACAGATGCCCAGGCCCCAGCTCCTCCTTAGTCTGCAGAAACTGCATGTGCTACTTGCCCCCTGCCAAGGGAAGAAGAACAATTGATTTCCTGGGAAGCAGACAAGGGATAAAATGCTTTGCGCACTTGCTCACCCTGAGAACCGAGGTACAAGAGCCTGCCTGTGCCACTACAGATCAGACAAGGAACAATCACCCTGTCCCTGCTTCCACCTGAATTGTCACCCCACAGTCCTACAGGGAGCTCTCCTGTTTCCTCTCGTTTTCACAGCTGCCATGAGGTTGCTCGGAGAAGGATGCTGCTGATGCTAGCTTGACTCCAGCTGTGCCAAAGCGATGGCAATTTGTGGGGAAAACCAAAGTGAGCTCTCAGAGGAAACATGTCCCTGTTCTGGCTGCCCTCTGACACAGCCCTCTCGCTCCTCTGATGGCAGCTTCCCTTACCTGTGCCCAAGCAAAACACTCCTTAACACCTGCAAGAGACACACTGATGTCCTCTGGCAAGGCATTAGGTAAAGGACTCCTAATCCACCTGCACAAAAAGGCACATCCAGCCTGCCATGCTGCTGGCACCCTGCCTCCCACAGCAGCCAGGAGCCCATCTGCGTGTACAAAGCCTGCAGCGGGACAAGCAGAGCCACCTCTCCCTGGCATGGCTTGCTGGTACCTTAGGGCCACCCTGGGGCTGAATCTGTAGGTTTAAAGCAGGGAGTTGTATTTACATTTCACCATGCTCGAGTCTTCATATATTGGAAACCAAAAGTTTAATGGGAAAGAACTGGACCAGTAATCTCTTCTCTTTCATGTCTCTGATATTCTGATATCTATTTATTTACTGTTTTACATGGCTCCCTACCATAGAGCCCAGGAGATGAACATCACATTGAAGCAACTTCCAAAAATCAGACCCCATCTCATTTTGCAATAAACCTTTGAGCATTCAGTGTAGACTGAGGCATGGGGGGTGCCTGTGCAAGAGACCGGCAGCCAGGCAGGAGCCACGCAGTGGGAGGAGGGCAGGTTTCCCACCCTGCCTTCACTGGCCAGGGCAGGTGGACTGCTGTTCCCAGGGAAAGGAGCTGCCTGGATCCAAGCGAAGGAGTCATGTTTCAAAAACTGCCTTCTGAATGAGTCAGCAGAGTCATCTCCCAAGGCACTGGCGCCTGCCGGAGGGAAGAGCAGATAGTTTTGGTTTTAGGTTTTTTTCCCCTTCCGCTGTTGAGGTTGATTATTCACTATCTTAAACTACGTCACCAGCCTTGGAAAGCTGTTTTCTGAGTAGAATGCTTCTTGACTTTTCTATTTCTGAGAATTTTTCCAGCCTGCCTTGCTGCTGTTTTGTCAAAGCAGGTCTGTGACAGCAAGGTCTGGAGAAGAAAACAGCAAGCCAACACATTATCCCTGCAGGCCTGGCCTACAGATGCTTTTCCCTTTCAGGCAGGGAAAGCCACAGCCACTAAAGCCCTCTTCATCAGAGGGACACACTGAAATCTCTCTTCCCTCCTCTATTCCACAGGTATCTAATACCTTTTCTTTCCAAGGTGACCTGCATGTCCCGCATGACATCCTTATCTCTAAGTTGGAGAGACACAGACCTCACAGAAGGACCACTCAGTGGATAAGGAACTGGCTTGATGGTCGCACTGAGAGGTGTGGTCAACAGCTCGATGTCCAAGTGGAGACTGGTGATGAGTGGCGTTCCTCAGAGCTTGGCATTGGGACTGGTGTTGTTTAACATCTTTGTCAGAAAAGGGGACAGTGGGATTGAGTGCACCCTCAACAAGTTTGCCAATAACACCAAGCTGTGTGGTTGACATGCTGGAGGGAAGGGATGCCATTCGGAGGGACCTAGACATCAAAAGCAACCTAACTGGCAGGTCGAGGGAGGTGATTCTGTCCCTCTACTCTGCTCTTGTGAGACCCCACCTGGAGTACTGTGTCCAGCTCTGGAGTCCTCAGCACAGGAAGAACATGGACCTGTTGGAGTGGGTCCAGAGGAGGCCATGAAGACAGTCAGAGGGCTGGAGCATCTCCCATAAGAGGACAGGCTGAGAGAGTTAGCATTCAGCCTGGAGAAGAGAAGGCTCTGGGGAGACTTTATAGCAGCCTTCCAGTGCTGAAAGGGGGCTACAGGAGAGATGGGGAGGGACTCTTGATTACGGAGTGTAGCAACGGGACAAGGGGTGACAGCTTTAAGCTGGAAGAGGGGAGATTTAGATTGGATATTTGGAGAAAGTTTTTTCCCCATGAGGGTGGTGAGGCAGTGGTCCAGGCTGCCCAGAGAAGCTGTGGATGCCCCATCCCTGGAACCTGGGCTAGTGGAGGGTGTCCCTGCCCATGGCAGGGGGGTTGAAACTTGATCTTCAAGGTCCCTTCCAACCCAAACCATTCTATGACCTCACTGATACAAACCCAATTCAATACCGAGCAACTTGGATTTACCCTAAAGTCTGTTCCTTCTATTTCAAACCCAAAGAAGGGGTAAAAACATGTCCTTTGTCCAGGGATAGCTATTACTCTAAGGATATTCTCTCTTGCCTTAAGTTTCTCCAGTCAAGGTAACTGATGGAGTTTAAATGACTTTCAAGTGACACAATAAATGCTTCAACTCTTCAAGTTAAGACTAATTCAAGTCAACATTTCTGGAAGAGATGCTTGAGCCAGAACAGACTCTTCCCTATGCTATTCATTCATCCTGGCCTTGCAGATATGACACCCCCAAAGGGCTAGTATCTCTCCTCTCCATCATGGCACAGGGCTACAAGGGCTAACCTCCCAACCTTGGCCACATTCTGGCCCGACTCTCATTCTCTGGACAGTTTTGAACCCAAGGCTGTGCCAGGCACAAAGCCACAGGTGAAAGGCGGTTTGTGAACAGCTCAGGCAGGAGGTATTGTGTTTGCACAGGCCAGGGGTATGTACAAAAGCTTGGCCATGAGATGGTCCAAACCTGATGTTCCCCTGGTTGTCACAATAAGTGTGAGAAATACAGCTGTGGCTTACATATCCATGCAAAAATAAAAAACCCATATCCTGGCTGGTCCCAGACAACGACCTGGAGTTTTCTCTCTCAGTCTGGGGATAGGGAGGGGGTCTCCTGCAGTGCAAATACATAGAAACAAGGAACACGGGTACCCCATGCATCCCTCAGCATTAGCTTGGGGCAGGTGGCAGCCAGTCGAAACAGCATCTTCACAGTATATCCTACCACATGGCAAAGTGTAAGCTCTTGATGAGCCCAAAATCTCAAAATCATAAATCCCCCCCAGACATCTAACGCCACAACTAGAGATTTTTATTTCAATCTTCCCCACCATCTCTTCTTCTCGTAGCCCAAACTAAGCTAATTACTAGCCTCTCTCTTTTCCCAAAAAGACTAGCTACCTCTTCACCCCTGCAAGTCAGCCACCCTTGTCCCTTAATTGCTTGATTGTTAGCATAATGAAGTGGAACCCAGAGTAATTGCTCCTGATCTGCCTCTACTTGGAAGGCACAGCTTCCATTCCTGACCTGGGAAGGGACTTGTGTGCTGGAAAGCACATGTCTGCCCAGTTCCTGATGTATTTGTCAGCCTGGCAAAGGATACAAGCTCTTCCTTCCTCTGGACCACACTCCACTGGCTTCCTAAGGCAGGATGCTAGGCTGCTTTTTGTAGGCTCTTTGCCATGAACAAACGTACATCACTAAGAAACAGCTTGATAGTAAAATGGTCAGAACAGCAATGTATGAAAATCAGTGTCTGGCTGTGCTTGGCTAGGATTAACTCCATCAGATGAAGCACAACAAATGCTAATTTGTTGCTGCTGCAGACCGCTTTCCTACCTCTGACATCCTATGGGAGCAGGGATTACCATTGAGCTAACAGGATTGTCTGAAAGCAGTTTGATCTACTCTTGGAAACAAGTTTTACACCCAAATCTTTATAGTCCAGGGCCTCTGTTTGACTTTTTTAAAGCCAAGCAGAACTACTATGTTCCCTTATTCTGATCTGCATAGCACAAAGCCAGGTAGTTTTGGCCAACAATAGTGAAAATGCATTAAAGCAAGATAAGGTAAAGATGCAAAATAACAAGCAAACTACTATAGCAAGCATAAAATAAGGTAATGCACCTAGTCATTACTATATAGAGTTAGCAACAGCGACTAAGATACATCACCAATTGCCCTATTAATACCTTACCATCACCAGATCCGCAGATGCTGGGGAGCCTGTTTACAGCGAAAGATTTGGAGAACCCATCCCAGCAATTAGGAAATCTCTACACAGTGTGTCCACTGTATAGAGGAGGCTTCCAATTTTCCCTGCAAATGGTACCCGCTTTTATACAGTTAAATAAAAAACTTTCTATCTTGAGCTGTGAAAAACATCTGACGTAGTTTTATTTGCCATGTTAACTTTTTCCCCACACTTAGCCAGTACCCAAGAAAAAGTTAAGAAGTAAAGGTATCTAGTTATCTTTGATGATGCATCTCTAAACAAAGCCCATCACCACCCTACCTTCTGTCACATAGAGGTCTGTTTGAAGGTTTGAGGTAGGTATCTCTCTTTTTGGCAAGTAGGGCTGCTGTTACCATTATCTTACAGCAAGCGTTACAGCAGTGCTCTGTAAGTGTTACAACAAAAGCTTTTATAAATTGGCATATATTCATAAGGTAATACATTGCATGTGTGATCAATATTATACATATTAGGTACATTGTTAGGTTGTGAAGTTCACCTAGAGGTCATCTTTGGTTCAGGACCTCACTGCTCAGGCCCTTGTATTTCAGGAAGATGAGAGGCAATGTCTTTAAAACCCCCAGCAAATGCATCCTGCAGGTCACAGAAGAGGGTTCAGGATACACTGGTATATCTCAGAGTGTTGTTTTGTGTTTGTTGTTTGTTTTTTTTTCCCCCCCAGTTTCTCCTTCCTGCAATAACCTTTCACCCCAGGCTTTGTGCTCTTTGTGTGTTTATCAGCAAAGCACATCCAGATGCCCTTCAAGGGAGAAATGACTCATACCTGACTCACAACTGCAAAGCTGCAACCTTTCGTTCATTTCCTGGGAGAAGCATCTGTTAGATTCATCTTGGAAGATTAAGCATTTCTCACTGTAATTTTACAGATGGAGGCATTTGTGACTGGCTGACGAAGGGTCAACTGTTTCTCTGCAGTGGATAGAAAACAAACCTCTTCAGGCAGTTGAAGCAATGCACTGGGGACCGTGAAGATGCTTTTTAGCTGGTACTGGCAGCCCCCTCCCTCTCGCTTTGCAGAAGGACCTGCAGTTTCATTGTACATCTTCAAAAAAAAAATCACCCTTCCCACAACAAGTGTGCAACTGTGCAAATCAGGGGACCAGCACGCTTCCTGCACACATTATCCCCAAGCCTCACCATCTCTGTCTCGCTGGCTGACTGACTGCCACTCAAGACATGCAAATTGCCCTCCAGCCCCCTGCCCTGCCTGCAGGATCACAGCCCCTAAGTAGCCTGTCTGGCAATAAAAACCCAACATACTGAGGCCACCGCAGAAACCACCTTGTTTTACAAGGCAACTTTTCATGCCCAAAGATTTCTGCCAAGGGCCCCTTGTAACATGACTTTTCATTCCCAGAGGATGAAAAGGGACAGATCCACTAGGCACTTGGTCCTAGGTTTGTTTGTTGTTTTTTTTTCACCCATTTTCCTTGATGAAACAAGCACAGTGCTGAAAATCTGGGGTTTCTGTCTTCTCTTAAAGAAGCCTCAGTTCCTTTCTAGGCCAAGATTTGCTTCACATAAGTTTTGAACTCTAAAAGATACAGGTATCTGCCATGCGTCCCTCTTTTTTTTTTTTTTAAGAAACAGAGAGAGACCTGGTGAAGTTACTGACCCATCCTTTGGATGCACAAAATTGCCTGTTCCTCCCCATGAGGACTTGATCACATGGATATTTACACACAGACATGCCAACAAGCCCAACCTTGCTATGGTATACAGCTTTGCTTTCCTCCTTATGCTTCCAAACAGTATGGAAGTGCTAATAACGGTGTGTAGCCCTTGGTGTGCACATTCTTCTGCTCACCACTGTCTCCCTGCTTGGCTGAATAATCACGGATAATTCACTTGTCTGGATGTGACTCACAGCTACTTTATTTCACACAAAGCAATTCCTAATTGCATGTTGTATGTCTGTGTTATGAAAGCCAGCGCTAACCGTTATTACAAAATTAGCGCAGAAAACTCCAGGGGAAGGAAAAGCACAGTGAGAAACCAAGTAAAAACCCACAAAGGGTCAGGCCAAAACTGTGTCAGGTTTCCCATCCTAGCACAGGAAGTTTTTCCACACAGAGACAAGGATTTCAATAATTTATAGGCAGTGAGACAAGTGGGGTCCTTCCTCCTTTACCCTCAGATGGGCTGAAAGTATTTCGGCAACAGAAAACAGTGGGGATTTGGTCTGGTGCTGCTTGTCCTTGTATTTGTGCTCAATAAGATTTACAGCAACACCAACACAGTCATATGTGGAGGCTGTGAGCTACCAGGGTCCCGTCCTCTGCCAGGTGTCCCACTTCTCATGGCACTTTCACAGGACTTTCATGTGCCTCCAAAAGGGCAGGCAGTCAATCAGAACATATCATGGCCAGAGAAAACAGAGCTGACATTAGAGACCTGGCAATTTTTCACATTCTGGGTAGGGCCAAAACAGGAATATGTGAATTTTCAATTTTGCTCAGACCCTAGCTCCATCTGCTCCCGTGACCTCCTTCAGAGCATTGCCATTGCCAGGCACTTTGGACAAAGTTAGATTAAACTTGGTAGCAGGTAGACAGAGGATAATTCATCCCATGGGCTAAATTTTATTCCCACTTCTAATGTAACATTTAGGCTGTTAAATAAAACAGAGCCAAAGAGAAAGACTCCAGAACCCTATTAATCCAAGCTACCTAACCATTCCTACACTACAGGCATGATTTCAGTCCATACCAACTGCATCTTTACCCAGGACATAGCTCAAAGGACAGCATGCACCAGTGACCACCACTCCCAGCAGCTATATGGACAAGGTCAGTCTGGGCTCTGTGACCCTATACGTTCCTATGACACTGTCCCAGCAGGCTGTACTTCCTCACAGCCCTACATACCACACACTTGCAATTTCGTACTACGAAAACATTGTTCTTGGATGCTGAAACACATCCCTGTCACTACTTCAGATACTTTGAACTGGAAAAACACCCTTACAAAATGAATGTAGGCATGTCCTGTTACCCACTGAGGATGTATTTCTTCTCTAAACATCTACGGTGAGACATGGGCAGAATGGTGAGCTCAGAGCAAATCAGCCATCCATCAGGACCCACGGGAACTCCAAAGGACCCCAGCTCTGTGCAAAGAAGGGAGCTGCTCAATGCTGTGACACAGCACTCACAGGCTATCAAGACCATGAAAGGGAGCAGTAACACCAAACAAGACTCACCATGCATGATGGGGAGGCAGATTCTTAGCAGCGACGGGTGCTTAAACACCTGGACGGATTGCCACAGGGCACAGCATTCTCCATCACTATCAATATCCATACCAAGAGGAGACATCTTCTGACAAGGAAACCACAGCTCAGCCAGAAGCTTTCAGGCACAAAGCAGAAGGCATTGGGTGGGATTCACTGATCTGTACCATGCAGGTGGCCAGCCTAGAATTGTTAATGGTCCTTTTGGCTTCAGAGCCAGAGGAAATATTGTGATTTAATCAAGCACAGAAAACCCACATGGGCAAAGGCTCAGCTCTGGAAGACTGCCAGATCTCTGCAGTTAGGCTGCGAATGAAGTGCTTAGTCCTTCACTTGCACCATTGGCAACCAGAAGAACTGGTCCCAGGACCCCAAAATAACATAGGTGGTCAGGAAAATTAGGATTTGACCTGTAAGCAACCAAAGAAAAAAAAATAGGATGGACACAGGGCAGACTTTATGTACCCAAAGAAAGTAAAACATAGGGACAGGGCTGAGTGATTGATTATTCAGACCCACAAGGAGAGAGGCACGATGAGGAAACAGGCATCAGCTTTCCTCAAGCAGCTCTTCACCTAGCTCTGTGATCCCTTCTGGCTTCATTCATGTAAAACACGAGAATATGAATGAGAAACCCTGTGAAGCGGAGAGGAGGAGGGGGAAAGGAGGAGAAAGGATTTTGTGCTACCAGGCCAACTGTCACCATGGCAACTATTAATGAGCTGCTGCTGAACCCTACCAATATGGATCTAGTGAAGTCACGCTGTAGTAATTACCAGAGTTTCATTCATCCTGTCCTGGCAGGGCTGCGCAGGCAGCCTGGAGAAGCCTGTGAGCTCTGACAGAGCAGAGAGAGCAGCTTGCTGAATCAATGGAAGGAGAGCGCGTGCCTGGGAGTGTGCTCCATCACTCCTCTGAGCCAGCTCCCTGGGCACTCGAGCACTGAGACCGCATGCTGTCCCATCCATCTTACAGTCCCTTGCTGCCAAAGGGCAACCCAGCTGGCCTCGTGCCACTGACACGGGCAGCATTCATAAACAGCCTGCAGACCTAGCCTTCCTCCTGCCTGCTACGCTTTCAACATCCAGGAGATGATACAGAAAATAAATAAATGAGGAGCCCATTTGCCTCCTCTGGCTGGAGGATTTCTCTCTTCACACTGACAGCAACAACACAGCTGCATGGGCAGCCTGACTGGAAAAAGAGCTCCTGATAAACACACTGAGTTCTTAAGAGGTGCATATGTACCAAGAACTCTAAGGAGATGAGGGCTACTCTGTATGGAAAGAGGATAAATAAAATATGATAGGCAAGATACATAAAGCAAAAAATGCTATTAAAGGTAAGCATCAGGTCAGCAGATTTACCTGTTCTCCTGAGATGAGAAGATGCTCTGTGGTACTGCCAGTGCTGAAAACACATCACACAACTATCCTACAGTGTTACCTGCTCCACAAAGATCCTCAGGCTTTGAGAGACATGGACATGATTTACAGCAATCACTAGGCTATTACCTTACAGTCATATTTGATTGAAAGATGTGGAAGTGTACAAACTCATGTGGTTGCAGAACTTATGTTTTTTAGCACTTGCTGCCAACAAGCCCACTTCACCCACTTTAGAAACCACAGATTAGTCTGACAAATGTTTTCACAGCAACATATATATCCCGTTCACTGAAATCTCAGCCCACGGGATTTGCTTTGCACCCCGGAATTGCCACCACTGTAAGAACAACCATACATTACAGAGAATCCACTGTACACCATACTGGCCATCCTGGAGACCAGAGATCAGGCCAGAAGTGGTGAAATTTATTTTCCTAGCCTTTAAACAAGCACACCTACATCTGAACAGATCATCTAGACTCCCTCTATAATCAACAGAAAGAAATAAGCCCCTGTTCTCAGTAGTTTCAGGTGTCCCTCCAAGGATAATTACCTTCTAGAAGCACCCAACTCTTCTCCCTAATGACACAGCATCTATCAAATCAGTGAGTTTGGATGGAAACACGACAGACCTCTGTACCTGGAGGGACCTGTTCTGACACAGCATCCTCATTCCTATTCCCCACACAAGCACTAAGTTGGCCTGAGCCAGTGGGTAAATATAGGAGCACGGTTAAGTACAGCTGGCAGGAAAGAGTTTTTGTGCTTGTATGAAATACCAAGACATCACCCAGGCTGAGCTATCGCTGAGATAATATTGGCCAGTCTTCAATTGTCTAGTACTTCAGGAGCACAGCAGTAGAGAAAAAGAGGTGTAGCCTGGATCATGACTGCCTTTTGGAGCATTGCATCCTTCCTGTCCTCTGAAAAAACACATTTACCTCATTAGCCTAAGATCCGGATCACCAAGGAAAAGCCGTCTCCCAGCACCTCTCCTTTCCCAGAGAGCTAGGCAGAAAGCACAGATACTGCATGGAGAGATGGAGACAGATTATTTTCCGTACTAGAGAGAGCTCCCATTCAGGTCAACACAAGATATTCAGAACCAAGCTGAAAAAGTCACCACATCAACCTGAGTCCCAGGGTCCCTTGGTATGTCTTGCACCAGCTGCTGAGGAGCTCCAGCTCTGCTTGCTGACACCATCAAACACTTTCCAAAGAGTTTGATTTTAAGGTTTTCAGCTGTACCATCCACTAGATGATCTCCTGAAAGATGTGGGTAGAGAAGAACACTGAAAGTGCCTCTACCAGGGTGCCTCTCTCCTGTTAACATTGCACACTGATGGTGCTTACACAGGAGTCTGGTTGCAACATTGCTCAAATCCCATAAAATCTAAACTCAGTTTCCTTTAAACTTCATTTTGGGGCTCCAAATGCAAACAATCCAGTCACTCTGCTCCTAACCTGCTACCACTGAGTATTTATTTCTGTGGTGAAAAACAGACTTGGGAGAAACATTTTGTCTAGCTTCCAGGCTCATTCTTTATAGCATTTAAAAATGAGGCAAGACAGCACCCTCAAAATGTTATCTTAGAAAAAGTACTTTTTTTTAATAAAAAGAAAACTTATCATCCATACCAGTACTAAAACATCCATGCAAAGTGGTGCTTTGAAGCAAGAGCCACCAGGACCCCTCCTAACCCAACATATACAGGGTCTGCAACAGAGGTTTACCACTTTTTCCCTAAAGCCTTCTAAAAGCTTGAGAGTACCTGCCAGACAGAGACAACTGACATCCAGAAAAGATACTCCACCAGCTGCTGCTAGCAGGGGTTGGGAAAGATGGGGGCTGGTTAATAAGAAACCACTTACTTCCTCACGGCTGCTAGCTGCCTGCTCGCTTCCTAGGACTTGATGGAATTTGGAGAGAGCATTTCAAGTCAGAGCATCTGTCAGCACACAGATATTGGGGGAGTCACAGCACCTTGCTCGCACGTCAAGCACGAGCTTTGGCTCCTCACAGGAAGCTGGACACAGCTGAAGGAGCTGGCAGTGCGTTTTCATTGCAAATACAGCAAACAGCATCCTGGCATATATTAGATGAGTGGCCAGCAGCATGAGAGGCATTGTTAAAAAAAAAAAAAAACAAAACATGCCAGCTCTTAGCCCCTGCAAGAATCACAAAATTTTAAAATGCACCTCTATTTGGGAATTCTCTAACAACACTCCCGATTGTATACTCTTTGTCACTTACTTCTTAGTTTTGCCAAGAACTTCCCACCAGGCAGCATACAAATCATGTTTATTAACATCCTGAAAGAAGATTTCATACACCTGTGCTAAGTTGTTCCTCTGTAATTTTGAAAACCAAACACACCCTTTTCCTTTCATTGCAAGCAGGGAGCCTGGCATCATCACTGGTCTCCAAGAATTGGGGCTTTAAGACCAGCTGCAACTTGTGTGAACCTCCTGAAAAAGTCACAGGCATTTTCCCCGTGTTTCTCTTGAACACAGTGTTTTATTCTCTTTTTTAACCTAAAGCAACCCCTAGGTTCCCATACCAGGTAACAGCTGAGCCCATGTGGGCAGGCTGAACAACTGGGCAAAAAGCTGCCAGCATTTCTGCAGCCTGCTGATCAAGAGGAGCACTAGAATAAAGCCACATGCTCCTTCACACTGCCCTTGTATCTGTAGTTGGACAAATTCCCTCACTTCTCCCTCTGCCTCCACATCCCCATTTATAAAACAGCACCATGATGCCATCCTCCTTCACAAGCTCCTGAGAAGCACGATTTATAAGAGCAAGGGACTGTCATCCTTCTGCTTAAAGGGAAAGACCCCAGCCTGCACACAGAACTTAATCAAAGTGAGTTCAACTGATAGATTTTGTTCTCTGAAAACCTAGATGTAAGAGCAAGTACTCTGTTCTGATGCATTAACATGGCATTTGCCTGTATTTCTTCGACTGCATTTATTTCTACTTATTAATACATTTGCCTGCAGAAGAATAACAAATGGGAAGAAGCAATTGTTTCAATATTTATTCTTCTGGGCCATGTTATTTCAGAGATCTGCCTCATGCTAATAAGATGTATAAGTGACAAACATTACAGCTCCTCTGTGTCCATGATCTCATTTATAACTAGAATAATCTTTATTAGCTCTGCTGAAATCAGAGCTACTTATAATTTAAGGGCTGGTGCTGAGATCAGCATCCACCTAATGCAAGTTACAGATTCCTCCGCTACTCACCAGTTTTGCAGACACTTGCAATTTCACCCAACAGTGCCATTTTTCTTAAAGCACCAGATCTCGGAGCATTAATTTGTCCTTTGTTTCCTTTTTTTTTTTTTGTCGATTTCAATCCCATTGAGTTAGAACTGCTGCTGACCCCTTGAGAGCAACAGTTTTAGAAGCAGCAGCAGCAATACATTAGACAGTTAAACAAGGCTGATGATCATGCTTCAATCTTCTTTTTCAATACATTGGGTCCAAAACTACCCAAAGCCACTCTGTCTCTCCTCAGATCCTGGCTTGTAGGTGAATTTATTTGAAATCCCTTGTATCTGAGAGAGTCACTAGGGGTAGGACATAACTATTCGAAGTTGCCAGTTCATAAAGTGCTTCATTGTCACTCATTTCAGCAGGAAATTTGCTGTAAAGGCATAATCTCAAGTGTTCTGGAATGATAATCTACAGCACTGCAATTCTTGAAGGCCTTTTAATGAAGAGAAACTCTTAAAATTAATACTTGCCTACTAGAGGAACTGGCTGGTTCATCAGGACTTTATTACTGTTAACATATCATCTTTCCCACATAAAGTTTAATTAATGCAATGAGAGAAGAGAGAGTGGCAGAAGCAGCAGCAAGCCCAGAAATGTCAGAAGGGGCAGTAAGCCTCCCCAGTCACCCCAGACTTGTCCTGGACAGGAACAGCTGACGGAAGGCAATGCTACGATAGAGTCAAATATCTAAAGATAAATTTAGCCTATTTTTTAAAAATAGTTGAAACCTCATAGACAATGTCCCTTACTTTGAGAGTTGACTTTCAAACCTGCCCAGTAGAAACCAGACCACAGTGAAGATATTGCGAGGTTAGATATCAATTCTGGAAGATTTGTTTTCAGTAGACATATAGTGGATTATATGATGAAGTGTAAAAAAGTCATGAAAGCTCTGAGTTAAAGATACAGGTGTTCTGGTGAATTCCAGTCATCTAAACTTCTAGAATTCAACACAGAAGGAGACTTTTTTCTGTGGCAGCTGCTAATTTATGGAAGAATTGTTTGCATTAGTCAACTTTTTGTCAGTTTGGCAGTTTTGATATATACTGTTGAGTATTCAAAGAAATATTAAATTTATATGGATTCAATATACTTAATTTCATCACAGAGTATATACAGGTTTCTTAAAAGTCTGCTGTTAATTGTGAAGCAAGCAACATTTCCAAAGTCTTCCAGAAAAAGCTTCACATCCAAAATGATTTCTTGGTTTCTGCAACACCACTTGAAGCCATCAAGGAACTCTGCAATATATCTTCACCTTTGCTTTAACAAAAAGACCCCGGCACATCCAGTTCTTATTCTTGAGTACATGCATCTCCCAGTTTGTCAGTAAATACAGGTGATTAAAAGAGACCATTGCTTAAACTGCTGTTCAACTTGATTTGGCCATTGCTTTTGTATGAATTTGCATAAGCCTGGAAGATGGAAATAGGGACCAAATAAAACCATGTAAACACAGAGATATCCAAGGGCAGTGCACAGTCATCAGTTGTTTCCTTCTTTATGGGAGGGTTATGGGGCAGAGAAGCAGTCTGCACTGAGAACCACCACCCGGTGAGGGGCTAAGACAGGACCTGGTGCCTAGATCCTACAGAGACTTCTGCCCATGACAGACCAAGTTCTCAAGTTCTCCCTCACAAAGTCAATGCACTAACCCACTAAGAAATGAGTTGCACACTTCAGAGCTGAGTCTCTGTTATCTTTCCCTGAAGAGGATTTACACAAAAAGTAATTCTTTCTGATGCCAAACTCAAAATTTGGTTCAATTATTTGCTGTATTAAATTGCTGAATGCAGTGATTTATTAATTCAGTCTTAATTGTGACCCTATTTGTCTTGTTCCTCTTTAATTAGTTTCATAAAACTGTAGCAAATTAGCCTATTAATGGGCTTGATAAGCACTCTTTTCTTTTAGTAAAATCCATAAAGACTACATGGGGCTGGTCTTCCCCTTTAAGTCATGATACAAGCCATGAACATTTGATTCTCTCTCATATCCAAAGCCTAAATTCAAAGGCATTTAGGAGCCTAAAACCCACATTAATAGAACCCACTGTCATTTCTTTCTGAATCACTGATTATCTAAATTATTTATTTAAATAAATTTATGCCTTTTGCAGCCTTCCATGCAAAAGTGGGAAAGCTGAAGGTCCAGCGAGCCTGGAACAGCAAAACCCTGAAAACATCCTGTGCCTCCTATCAACTCCACCTGAAAAACATGCTCCCTACTCTGCAGGAAGGGGAGAATGCAAACGGATGTCTGCAGAGATGCAGCCTAACTTCAGACGTACAGCAGCAGAAATGTTCAGTGAAGCCTCCTTGTTCTCCAACTTTTTGCCTCTGACATAGGTTGCTTTCTGTATCCAGAACAGCCTCAATACACACACACACACACACAGGAGCAAATAAGGCGTTAAAGAGCTGCTTTAATGAAAGAGAAATCTATCAACTGCTGCCAGAAGAGCTATGTTATCACAGTGATGTGTATCTAACCATGTAGTTTAAGGCATATTTCAATAAAGGAGGGTGTTCTTTAGCTTTTGTTCCAATTTGTAGTTTTCTAGTCCCCGGAGGAACCTTATGCCTGGCACCCATCCCAGAAATAAAAACAGAGGGCCAATGTTCCCTCCTTTTTCTATTAGTGTAACTCTACTGGCATGTGCCCCTCAGGGTGAATCTCAGTAAAATCTGCCTCTTCCCCCACCCCAGCCTCCCTCAACTCTGTCTGACTGACTGCCAAGTTAAAGAACAATTATAAGCAGAATGATCCCCAAACGAGCACTGAACAGGAAACAGGGCTGATTAACTAAGGCAGAAAGCTCTCCAAACCACAGCCAGGGCTTTCTGGTTGCTCAGACCTGGCACCACTGGGAGCAACCCCAATGCATTCCCACCACCCTGGGACAGAACAGACCTTGCTTAGCAGAAGGTAGTAGAAGGGGGTCAGGCAGTGGGAAGCACAAAGAGACACGTTTGTAACAGCCTGTAAATCCACAGGTGGTTCCACACATCCTGAGAGCCATCCCTTGGAGTTTTTAGATCCAGACTGAGCTAGCAGACTCCCCCTAGGAAAACACCACATAGGGCACCTCATGGTCCAGTCCACTGCGGTCCCTCAGGCTTTCCAATCTCTTTCTATACAGCCCTCAGAATGCACTACAGCTGTTTTTCCTCTTTTTAAAACTGTATTTCTCATCTACATCATATTACCTTGTGATGACCGAACTCCCGAGGTCCCTGGGCAGTGACCACAACCAGCCCTGGGAACTGGGCGCAAAGGCTCAGCCACAGGCAGGAGTTTTGCCTTCCAGGCAGACAGTCAAGGACCATTTAGCCCTTTATCACCATAAGCAAATGGTCATCTTTAGCCACAGAGTGATCATGCCAAATACCATTTCCAATTTGTGAGCCTTCCCAACAAATGAATCAATTACCCCTCCTAGCTGGGATCATTACACAGCCTCTTTCCCTGCTGCATTGTTTGCTCAGTAATATCACTGTGTCTTCATGAACTAGTGGCGATTCAGAAAGAAACAACCACAATCCATATTCCAAAAGTCATCCTCCCATGTACCCACTCATTCACCATTCCTAATTGAGCTCATAAAAGATTAATTCCTTAATTATTACGATTTGTAATTTTAATTAATTAGCTGTTTTTCTATTAAGCATGCAGAGGTTTCCAGAATTACATCAACTCCTTAATTAGCCGGTGGCAAGTGTAAAAAAAAAAAAATATCTTTGTCCCTTAGGTAAATTATCAGCTGCTTGGTCTTCCAGTCCATCTCCTTTCCCACTCCATGCAGAATCCCTTTCTGCTGCAAATAATTTAAAATGCATGTTTAACAAAAATGCTAGGGATCAACTCCTATCTACTCCCCCCCAGCATCTTCTCCACAGGTTTTTATACTGTGGTCATTATCATGGGGTTAGCACTTGCAAGCAACAGAGTCTGAATGCAGGAAAACTGGGATTTGCAGGATCCCACAGTAACGGCAGTGTACCCACAGGGTACCAGCCCTCAGTGTGGCACACATATCAGAAGCACAACACACATGGAGGGAGCAGAGCTCCCTCATTTAGGTCACCTGGCCAGCATGTGTTGCAGAGGGAAAACACCAGCAGTAGTCTTGCATTTGCCAAAATACAGCCTAAGAGGTATTTCTTATCTAATTACTATCCCATACATGCATTCCTGATTAGAAACAGCAGTGAAAGCCAAAATTAAGGGGGGAAAAAACAATATTGCGAATGACACGCATCCTTTTTGCTGCGACTCAGTGAAGCGTAAACCAGTTGGGGCACACTGCAACCTCCATGCAGGTTCTTTTATTACAGCAGTAAGTGCTTCCCTGTTTAAATATGAGGTGTTTGGATGATTTCTAGTAAAGCCAGCTTGCACTGAAGCAAACGTGCCTTAGGACAGCCTCATCAGCCTGTGGAGATTCTCGGTGGCTAGAGAAGCTGACAGGTAGAAAGTTCTCCTGCCAACATCATCCACATCGGCCAGGAAGTCTCTACATCAGCTGGTGACAGGGACACATGAGGACTCAAGATGGAGACCACAAACGAGCCATGTCCCCAGATCACCTCAGGTGACCTTTCAGTTTAGATGCTTTCTGTGGCTCCAAGTAAACATTGCCTCTGTGTCTGGTTCCCATCAGGGAAAACTGAGCAACTCTGGAAGCGTTTATTTTCTCCTCCTCCTGCTGTCATTACTGCTTAGTGACTCACTCCCAAGTATGCCCACAACCTGCTCCACTACTGCTGCTGCTAGAAACTCCGCCAAACACAACACTTCCATCACAATAAATACCACCTGCCTCCTTCCTCCCCTCAGGCACCAGCACAGGCAAGTCTCTGAGCTGGAGAGACCCCAACCCTCCAAAACAGGGCTCAGAGCAGGTAAATCCCACATGAATTAGCAGGGGAAGGGAGCCAGCAGAATGGGCTCTTTTCACCCTGAATTATAGAGGTCTGCAGCACAGCAAGGAAAGGAAGCAGTTGTGCACTGCTGATACCGTGGAGATGGACACACTACATTACAGCACAATATTATTCACTGACAGAGTATATGGCCCATTGAGCTTTTCACCCTAAAAAAACGTTGCAAACAAAACCATTCATGCTAGCAGGCAACACAGAGCACGTCCTAAGAGCAAGGCTGCCATCCCATGGCATAAGGACAAGCCTGCAGGCTCCTTCAGCCACCCCAGGAGTGGGGAAAACCATCCTCACACCTCCAACCAGCCCTGGCCTCCTTAACCAGCTACAGCCAGATCCTGATGTCTCAGCCTGATCAATTCATTTGGTCAGGAACTGTTGCTCTTACACCCTTCTCTTGCCTCTAAGTCATTTAAGTACCTTGCAAAGAAATCACCAGAATCTTGCAAAATGGGGATTTCTAAAACACAGATGAGATTTGAATCAAGGGAACCAGTTCAAGTGTGCCCCAAAGATCAGAAAAGTCTGGGCTCAGCAGAGCCTGAGAGCACCCACAGACAAAAATATACCAAGGTCTTGCAGTTCCTAAACTTGCATTGCTCACAGATGTGGAATTAATCCAAAAGCATGATACTTCCCATAATGGCTGGGGAGCCTTGTCTTCTCATGCTGAACTACAAAGGAGTTTAGGTAATTGTGATTCTGTTCTGCAATAAAAGAATCATCTGCAAAAGAGAGAAAATATTTTTTCTTCCTCCTTCTCAGCCCCCTCAAAATATTCCACAAAAATGTGAGGGAGAGACAAATTGAAAATATAGAAGAAAACAGATTCTTCCATTACAGATAGAAATTGCCTTTATTGTTGGAAAAACAACAACTACAAAAAAATCCACACAGATAAAAAACATTTCAAACATCATTTTAAAAAAAGCTTTCTCTAGAATGTAGGCTTACCAATACACACCCCAGATGTCAGATACTGCCTCAAATGTAGAAGCAAGAAGAGCAAAAGAAAGCACAGCTTTGTGACGGAGGAGCACAGGCCAGGTCAGACCATAGAAGGGTGAGAGGACAACAAAGCTCTCATTTACCTTCCTCCACCAACCTCAAGCCCAGGCAGGGTTTTGGGGACTCCTACTTTTTGCAGGTCTTCCATCCAGCAGCCCCCCTCAGAAACGGTGTCTCCCACAAGCCCCAGGCTTTGTCACCACCTCTTCCTCCTCCTTTTGCTGTTCTCCTCCCCTGATTGACGGCAGGTCTCTAATGAACACACAGCCCCCAGGTGTGGCTGGAAACGGTGCAAGGCAGTAAGATGCACACACACCAGTCGTGAAGCCTTTGGCACTCGCTTTGTGAGAAATATTTGTGGCCATTAAAGAAGATGTCTTTGACTTTTGAAAGTGTCTTTCCTTATGGACCTGAGACAAGTGTTGCTGGATCAATGCACTTCTAAGCACCATGCTGATTCCACAGCAGCTCTGCTCCCACCCCCACGAACAAGCTCTGCCCTTTCACAGCTGCAAACAGTTGCTGACCCACCAGCCTGGCCCTTGTTCTACAGCTGCAGGTCATCTACGGGGTTTAGCCTTAGCACCCAGAAAAAGGTGACCAGGCTTCCAGCCAGGTTCCCTTAATCCTGTATCAGAAGCAGTCAGAAGATGCTTTTACAGCCTGTCTTCAAATTTTCTGCTCTTTGAGAAAACTTTTGACAGAATAAATGCCACTGGGACCAGCTACCTCCTCCCAGGGCAGATCCTTATGACGAAGTGCCATTTCCCCGCTAGCAGGATGTGTGGCCCTGGCCTGCCATGCGTCATTTGAACCAGCACACAGGCAGGCAGCAGAAGTCAAAGCCAGCACCTGTAAATCTGTCCGTGACAGATCAAGTAGATGGACGTGAATAGTCAAGTTGAAAACAACAGCAAGAAAAAAACTTCTGGAGTAGAGAGAAAAGGAAAACTGTTGATTTCTGCCCATCAGGACACCCCTTCAGGAGCTTTCTGGAAGCTCCAGGGACTACTAAAGCCCTTGTTCAAGCCTAAGTATCACAGCAATCCACACACATTCCTCTGCCAGGCAGGAGGCTGCTGTTGCTTTGTACTGTGATGGTGACTGATGGCACAAGCAGATCCTCCAGGAGAGGGTGGGTCACTCACAGCAGCCCCTTCCCCACTGTCCCACAGCACGTGCAGCACTACCCACGGGTCAGCAGTGCTCCTTAGGGCCACAGTATGAGGCAGCACATGCTGCGCTATGAGATGCTCACCCGCTCTCCAGGGAGCACGCCCCATCTTGCACACAGATGGGAGGGAGCCAGGGATGTAAAGTGGGCAGTTGGCCAGCCAGGAAATGAATTTCAAAGGCAGGTGGGTGATAGATGCGGATCATGCAGGAAACAGGAGAGGACAAATTGCCCATCTGTGACCGATACAGCAGAGAACAGTGTAGGATGGAGTAAAATGAATGGGCACAGAGGGATCAAGGAAGCAAAGACTGAGTGGCATGTATATAATTGAATCCCTGAGGCCTGGATCCTGTCTTTTGGGCTATGTGTGATTGCAAATGTAGGAGCACGGCTGAAGTGAATGATTCATGGGCTGTGGGTGACAGATAGGACCCCCAGAGCAATCTCTTACTGGTGTGGGGGTGGTAATGCCACGGACAGGATGGTGAAGGAATGTGATGAGAGAGGAGCTTCCTCCACATCTCTCTGTGAACCTTTGAACCAGACTTTATGAAAGCAGCCTGGAGGAGTCTACCAAAATTAGAGATGATGCCACAGCTCAGCGCTCTGAACCTGGCCAGAGAGGCAGCTTGTCAACTGGAACCAGTCCCCCCTGCACAACAAACCAAAAAGCTTAATAGTCTGCTCGGTGCTGCTGATTTATTCCCTACAGGAATCATTGTCAGGGAGATGAAAATGTTCAGGAAAATCAGCTCTTTCCCTCCATCATTCTTTCCCTCCATCATTCTCTGCCCTGCTGCCATGCCAAGTTCAAGTTGGCAGAAACAGACAGTTAGCAAGTGCCAAACCATTTCTAGGGCATTCTGTGTCTCTCCAGAAGCAGGGACCCTCCAGTGCCTTAGGCTTCTAGCAGAGTCACCCCAGGCTGATGTGCTGAAAAGCAGCTCGGAAGCATTCTTGAGTGTCCTATGCTATGTTCCTTCAAGGGTCTCACTTGCTTTTATCTGAAGATAAAAGATGGACACGATGAAGATGTCAGAGTCTGCAAGTCTTCAACACATTTTCTTTCCAAGGAACATCAAGAGTGGAGCAAATTGAGTTTTTCACAAGGGGACTCAGTTATTTTTAAAGGAAAATCAGATAACGGCATTTATCATTCTTTGTCTAAAAGCTTTTCTTGATGTTGAATCCATTCTACATTCAACCAAATTATTCCACTAAGCATAAGGCAGAAACAGACCTTCTCTGCAAGGATGTAACTTCTAATTATGCATTGCTCCCTGCAGCCTATACTCTAGGATCATTATTATCTTCCATGTTCATTAATCAGTGTCCTGGGTCCAGCTGGGATAGGGTTAATTCCTCACAGAAGCTGGGAGGTGGGTAGCCAAAGGGATATTCGATACCATGCTGACGTCATGCCCGGGTTTTAGGGGACTGGGCCGGTGGGTTTGGTGAAGCTCCCGGTGGTGAGATATTCATTGTATCAGTGTTTCCATTGTATTCTATACCTTGTCTCATTGTTGTATTCTCTTTTCTTTTGTTTTCCTTGTGTGGTGTTATTAAAAATCTGTTGTTATCTCAACTCACGAGGTTCCATTTCTTTTTCTTTTTTTTTCCTACCCTTTCCCATCTTACTGGGGGGGGGGGGCCGCGACCACGTGGTGGTGGTCCTCACCCAAGACAATCAGATACCTGATGTTAACAAGATGATAACTTCTAGGAGATATGCAAATAATTCTGCAATTTTCCAGTGACTCAGCAGTTATCTCACAAATGTGTTAACAGGATACTAAGGCTATTGAGAAGCCCTCTGTGTAATTATCCTCTTCCTTGCCTCCAGTTGTTAATAATTTATGGAAGAAAATGGGTATTTTCTAATAGATATTCCATCTTGCCAGAATAAAAGTTGTACAAGTTATCTTTTCTTCTATTTAAAATCTCATTTATTTCATTTTCCCTTCTCTAAAGACCCATCTCTAAAATTTTATTCAAATAAGGCAAAGTTAAATACCCTCAGCAGAAAGAGTTTGAACAAATTAAACAGAAGGCTTTCAGCACTGAGGAGGCTGGACTGGCACCAAGGTAAAATACGAGTGTCACACTGAAAGTTAATAAAGCACTTGCAAATTATTTTTCCATATTTTCTCTGCAACATCAAGGGGAAGCATCCAGGACAGAACACACGGCTGTGAATGAGTTCATCTTACTGTCACAGAGAAACAACTGAAGTGATGTTAAACCTAAATGGTCCAATTCACACCATTTATCTGGGATCAAGTGCAAAAAATTGATGAGCAGGTAATTAATTAATTGGAAAATACATTCGTGTGGATAATGTTTTTTTGGGGAAGCAGCTATTCTCTTAGGTGACATGATGACCGTACACATCCATCCTGTGCTCGCTGTGCTGGAGCTGTTCAGGAGAAAGCTTGGCTGGGCTACCAACAGCTGGGGCACAGAGCTCTTACTTGGTTTGTAACTATTTAGTGACATGAACTTAAGAAATGAACAACTGAACAGATAACTCCAACCCTTGGTTTTGCTTTCTTTACCTTCGCCTTGGTTTTGCTTTCTGCACCTTCAGCTGGCAGCTTGTCGTAGTTTTAACCATTAGCTCTATCTCAGCTGAAACCAGGACACAACTTTTCCTTTGAAAAATCACACCTTCAAGAAGCAAGGAAACCCACCCAGCCCTAACTCTCCAGTATTTAACCCCCTGATGCGCCTTCTCCCAAGGAAATCTCTCTGGGACCTAAAGATCCCTGAAGGATTGCAAATCCAGCAGCCACCCCACCAATAACAAGGGAACAGAAAGATGCCCTCTTCTCAAATCGCTTAGCAGGCAAAGCCAGAGCAAAAACTTGGGCAAAACTCAGGATCAACCAGAGAGAAATACCCCTCTCCATGCTTCACTAAACGCAAAACGTTCTGATTAGGCATTTTGCTTAAAATATCCAAGCCAGAGGCTTTTGCATTAAACATCCCTTGCAATGGGTGGTAATCCCAAAGGTATTGTTTGGATGGAAGTCTAACACAGCAGACAATTTGCAAAGATTACCTGGAGGAATACAAATATATTCAGCAGATAACAAAATAACCTCCCTATGATGCCATGAGGGCAGGGCATGCTGTCAGAAACACACAGAAGAAAGGCCATGCCTGGAAGGACTTGGAGGCTGACATAGGGACAAGAAGGATGTGTGTGTGTTTGTGATGCCTGTGTATGTATCCACAGGGGACATAACAAAACATTTGGTGGGTCTAAATCCCAGCTCATATACACAAGCATAGGCCATTTTACAAGAAGCCCGTACTCTAGATTTTAGGAAACTGCAGACTTCACACAGACTCTTCGGAGAGCAGTGCTGCCCAGACACCCCATTGTGCTGGCAGGACAGCATGCCAAGACTTCCAGCGCCCGCTGGCCTGGATCCCCATGACTTCAGATGCAGGCAGGTTGGCTTTATTGCTGGAGCTGTATTAATTTTCTCCTCCTCTTGGCAAGAACACACTCATAGCTCAGCACAAGCCATCTCATGCCACTTCTGTGACAAGACAGGGGCTACGACCTTAACAGCCACATGGCGCTGCACACCTATTTCCAAGACATTCAGCAATCAAAGCGCGATGCTAATGAGGTGAAGTCCAGCAGGGAAGCCTGGGGAGTGCTGGAATTACAGCCCACCATGAATTCTGCTGCCCCCCTGCCCAGCCCTGATGTTGCAGCTCTTCATCCCATGACCATGGCCCTGGCAAGGTTTCTGCACTGCAGGCACAGACTCGCTTGCCCAGGACAGCATTTGGACACCTTAACCCCACATCCCCCCAGCATCCCCAGGGAGGGTCACTATCCCTTCCCCGCCCCCGGAGATGCTCTGGAATCATAGAATCACAGAACCATAAAATGGTTTGGGTTGGAGGGGACCTTAGACATCATCCAGTTCCAACCCCCCTGCCATGGGCAGGGACACCTCCCACCAGCCCAGGGTGCTCAAAGCCTCTGGAGGTACAGCCCCCTCCCCAAACCCACAGGTCAGACCTCAGCCCATCCCTCCGCACCCCTCCCGGTGCCTGCAGCCCCCCGGGTGCCACCGGCTGCCCCTCCGGAACGTGCCAGTGCCCCACGAGTCCTCAATCTTCCCATCCCCGTGCCCTCCCCGCTGCTCCCAGCCCAGCGCCCGGCGCTCCCGCCCGCCCCGCCCCCGCGCCGCGCCCGTTGCGCCCCGGTCCCCGAGCGCTGCCGTTGCTCGTTGGCGGAGATGGCGGTGCCGGTGCCGCTGCTGGTGTTGCTGCCCGCACTCCTCGCTGGTACCGGGAGCACGGCGCCGGGGGAGTGGGGATCGCGGGGGGAGGAAGGGGACGAACCGGTACCGTGCCCCGGCCGGTCCCGTCCCAGGAAACGGGGAACCTGCACCGGTACCGGGGCACCTGCCGGCTTGGGGGGTGCGGCCGTTGAAGCGTCGCCGGTAGCGGGCATCAAAAGTCCCGGGGCGGGGGGGGAACAGGGACAGGACGGTGCCGGACACCGCCTGGGTGAGGACGAGTCCGTTAACGGCCACCGGCCGGTCCCGGGGAAGGTCGGGGGGGATCCGGGCGGGACCGGGCGCCGTTAACTCCGGTTGCTCTCCACAGGGCTCCTCTCGTGTCCCGGAGCCGTTGCCAGCATCCCGGTGAGTGCGAATGGTCCCACCTGCCATCTGTGTCCCTAACCAGCCCCCGGTGCTGGGTGGCCCCTTCCCGGAGCCCCGTCCAACCTGACCTTGGTTGTTTCCAGGGACGGGGCATCTACCACCTCCCTGGGCAACCTGCTCCAGTGTTTCACCACTCTAAGCATAAAACATTTCTTCCTTCTTATGTGCCTATCTCCCCTAGCCTGCCTGCCACAAGTATCGTTTGCCTGGGTGTCCAAGGGACTACAATCCAGTTTGTGGGACTGATGGAGAGACCTACGGAAACGAGTGTGTGCTCTGCCTTTACAACAGGTAGTGCTTAATTGACATCTCAACCTTCCCTTCCTATATGCAAGCAAAATATTTGCCCTTGCATCCCAATTCACTGATAGATTATTGGCTTTGAATCGTTCACTCTCTGCTAACCCACAGTTTTAGCAGTTTTCTCAACTGTCAGTCTTTTGCAACAGCTTTTATTGTGATACCTGTAAATGGCTTATATTGGATTCTGTTAGCTGGGAGTGCTGAATATTAGCTTTTGGAATTCTTAAGGAGGAGCATCTCAGAGCAGGGTTGCCTGCCATGTTCATACAGTGCCACATTACGATTAAATATAATGCCAGACTCTTCCACATTCTCCATCAGAAAACATGAAAGATCCCACCCAAAATGCAGCTTTTACTACAAAACTTTTGATTTAAGTTCAAAATCCAATCTCCTGTACTTCTTTTCAGAGAGAAGAGTAAGAATGTCAAATGTTACGAGAAAATACTTAAGGAAACAATATTTTAAAGAAAGTGCCAAAGTGTGTCAAAGTATGTTTAGAGGTGTGCAGATCTGCAGAATTTGGTAACATTTTTACTGGAGTACATCACAAACTACCCAAGCAAATGACAAACTGCAAAGAGAACTGGTAAACCCACAGTCTAGGAGAAAAAAAATAATCACCACCAAACACAGGGAATCAAAGGGCACATAGAGTAAAGTCTGCAAAAAGGGGAGAAAAGAGGTGCTGGCATGTTACATATTAGGAGTCTACCCATCTTCGCAGCCTAGAATGATGTTGGAGTAAGTTAGTAAGTGATTGACTTATAGGCAGCCAGAGGTAAAAAAGAGAGTAAGCAAAACTGATACAGATTTGTCAGAAATAATCCAATCTAATCCGTAAAATTTAGTTTTTTAGCAAAATAACCTAGCAGAGAATGGAAGAAACAGAAGTGTTGCTCCATTACATTAGTAAGGCATTTGACTCAGCTCCGCTTGACAGTCACAGAGCAGAATGATGGGCTTTGAGATCCAGCCTTGCATTTGTAGGATGTTTCATCTTTAGGCATGATCCCTCGATTCCAGATGGGTGCATGGTAGATTCCTGAATACAGCGTTGCACATAGCACAAAGGGGTTTTCAGGCAATCTTGCTGTTTATTCCCACTCAATTCCTTAAGTAATTCATGATGGGGCTTACGAATTAGTAGTATGAGATGTAATGTAGATATTTTGTGTGAAACATGGGATTTAATCCAGTTACACACACAAGACAGATTTTTATCTTAACCATCTTTTTTTTGCTGGCATCTTACATACTCAGAAACACATTTTGGTCTGAAGGGGCACAGATACTATCCAGATTTTATTTTTTTAAGTAATTCAGTAGTTGGTGTACTCAGTGGCATTCTAGTTCAGTCTGGAGTGGTTGTTCTGAAGTGTTTGATTTGGCAGAAACACAAGGATAAAACACTTTGTCTTGTTGGAAGAATTTGAGCTTTGAAGAACAGTTCATAGTCATAAGCAATGGTCATTTCACTTCAAGGAACCTAAGGTACAGTCTGTTACACTCCTTAGGAGGGGAGAACAAAGAGATCTTTCCACCCTTCTTAACAAGCTGCATGACCAGTAGTTGCTGAGATAAATACTGTGAAACAGATAGACAGGCATAACCCACAGTTAGCTACAAAACAGTCAGTTCTACATTAACCTGGGTGATCCTCAACAGCCAGCTCAGAAGTCACTTCCCGCCCATGTTTAAGCCCATTAAAAGACTTTTTAAAAGGAGTTGTACTTCCCTGATGGCAAAGCAATACTGGCCATGGGCTCTTTTAGCCATGCAAGACTGTGTGGGCACCAAGTGGAGCGGATCAAGAAGAGAGGCCGCTGTGCCTGATCCACAATAGCATGAGACACCCAGAGCAAAGGTGCAGCACAGACCCTGCCCATCCTGGTTCTGCAGGGCAGCCCGTTAACTGCAAAACCACAGGTCTTCCTCCCCGCCTTTATTTTTTTCAAGCTTAGATCTAATCCATTCTTAACTGGGTGCTCAAATGCAAATCCCAGGTCTCTTGCACACTAGTGTCCGGTAGCAGTGACAACAGCTTGTCTTAATTTAAACCTAGTCTGGCAGCAAGCATCTCTTTGGAAACAGATGCAGCAGCTTGAGCTGCCTCTGCAGGGTTTAGCATAAGAGCTTCAGCCAGAACTTTTCTTTACATCTGTTTTACATCCCCTGGGCTTGGTTTTTCCTTTCATATTCCTAATCTGCTCCACTACCTTCTGGTTAAAAGATCCTTGATACAACTATTACTACAGATTGTCCCGGCTTTTGGGTAATCATAAGCCCCTTGAATTTCATGAGGAGTAAAACAGCTTGATTCTATTAAGATAGGGAAGCATGAAGATCTAGGGCAGTTTGGATTCTATCACTTTCTTTTTTTATTTGTACTTGCTTTGTAAACTGAGATTTGTAAATGGAGCACCCCAAAGTACCATATATGAGACTTCCAAAAAAAAAAAAAAAATCTGATGTTCCCAAATTAAGGGAAACTTCCCTAAAGAGGATTCCGACATTCAGAGAACCACACATTCAAATTTTAGCGAAGCCTGGGACGCAGAGATGCATCAGGATGCACACCTTTCCCACTGCATTCCCACCTGAAAGGGGAAAATTTTGTAAGCATTGGAACTGTTTCCTGCTTCACAGACTGTGAAGTTTGACTTGCATTGGTGCTTTTTAATGGATACGTTAGTCCTCATGGCAAGATTTGTCATGTGGTTTGATACTTCTCAGATTTGCAGATGGCTTTATCGGGTTTTTAAAGGTAACAAAGCCTGAAGTGAGGCTGTCTCTGGTAAGTTACTCGCTCTGTGTGTGTGATTCATAAATCTTTGCATTGCAGTTACTTTGCAGTAATGTTTGCCATAAGTGACGCAATTAAATGCATCGCTGCATTTAACTGAACACATAGAAAGACACAGAAAGAGTCCGCTTTATAAAATGTCACTTAAACGCAAGTGTAGTGCTTCTCTTCTAAAATATTTTTCTTCTGCTTGCAGGGAAAATGGCAAGAATGTCCAAATTTCCAAGAAGGAAAGATGCTGATATGGCAGATGGCCCCTTTTCAAGAAAATGAGAGGGACGCAGGCATTCCAATGGAAACAATGCCTTAAATGTACCTTTTGCGTAGCCTGTCTTAATAAATAGTTTGCCTGTTTAAACAAAGTACTGTTGCTGTATTAAAACCAGTGTTTATAAACATAGCCATAGTACACTTACAACCTGAACCCCAGTTTATTTTCTCAGGCAAGACAGATCATAGGGTAAGAAAGAGATGCCCTGACTGTATACCAGTAGGTCAGTTGTTTGGAGAATGAAATGAACTGGTAACCAGTGTCATTCCCACAGCACCACCTGGGAGCAAGGAGAATATTGTGTCCACCTGGAGCATCTGGAATATTGTGTCCACCTGGAGCATCTGGAATATTGTGTCCAGTTCTGGGCCCCTCAGTTCAAGAGGGACAGGGAACTGCTGGAGAGAGTCCAGCGCAGAGCCACGAAGATGATTAAGGGAATGGAGCATCTCCCTTATGAGGAAAGGCTGAGAGAGCTGGGTCTCTTTAGCTTGGAAAAGAGGAGACTGAGGGGCGACCTAATCAATGTTTATAAATATGTGAAGGGTGAGTGTCAGG
>WKFP01015029.1:1060000-1082285 GCA_011057875.1 Pterocles orientalis
TTTTTTTTTTTTTTTTTTGCAAAACTCAGAAAAAAATTGTCCAGGAAATGTACATAAACAAAATGTTCCCTGGACTTCACTCACTGTTGCCCAGGTGCGTTTTCTGGAACAGCTGGGCTTCAGCCCCCAGCTTAGTTGTGGGTAGGTTGGAAATGCTGAGCCCCTCTGCTTCAGGCACTCTTTGGAGGGTTTGCAGGTTTTCTCAGCCAGAGGCGGTAACACCCTTTGGTTTGATAAAGGCAGAAAGCATCTCTCCTTGAGTTGCTGGCACAGTCTTTCAAGAGCGGGGATCCTGAAGTTCTGTTGGGTGTGAGAGAAAGGTATCAAACTCACCATGCTTCCACTGGAACGTTTAAGGCTCAAAAAATATTGGCAGCTGTCAAAAACCCATGTCAGTTGGAGAACAGCTATCCAAAGGTGCTGGCCTTAACAGTCCCCCAGGAGAGACTTCTCTCTTCCTCTTAGGTACCAGTGTAGCTCAGCCGCTCCGTCTGTCCTGGGGGGCACAGAAACAGGAAGGGAGAGGTCTAACTGGGGGAGCCATGGTCTGGATGCTGTGGGAGACAAGCCAGAACGAATGGCTTGAGCTTGTGGATTTCCATCTTGCTCCCTAGGCGGCAGCATTTGGTTTCTTTTAAATCTCATTTTATTTTGTGTTCTCAGTAGGGGTGTAGGAAAGACTTTTTACTAATAATTATCGTTTGTATGCATAAATGTTCTGTTAGGAGCTGTTTCTTTTCATTTGTATAATTAGTGTCACTGATACACAGTCAATCGCATTTACTTGGCAAAGTTCACTTGCATTTTTCCTGATCATTGAATCCAAGCATGTTTGCTGAAAGAGACTCTAGAGAACAACATTTTGTAAAAATTTTATTCTGTGGGCAGATGCCTCCCTCGTAGATGAACCTGTGCCATTCATTGCCATGCATAGGATTGCACCGAGTTCTGTCTTAGCTTTACGATTTTTTTAGCTGGTCAAGTAGCAGTTGCTTTATTTTCTAAATCTAAAACATTTATAGAAGCAGCATAGGTTTCTGGACAGAGCATTCTTAGTTAGATAACCTCAGGAAAAAAAAATAGTTTTCCTCTGTGACTGAGTCTCATCTTCACACTGAGGAAAATTAACCCTTTTAAAGTGGGTTTTTTTGGGCAACTGGTGAGAAATTATATGATTCTAGTACACTTGTTTTATTTTACCTTTTAAGCAGATCTGAATTCTTCTTCCTGACATTAGACACAAAAGCTTTTAGAGTTGACCTAAAACTGTTCCTTCTTAAGCTAGTCTGTTCCAGCTTCCCCAGTGACAGAGGCAAAGGGGCTGAAAAATCCTACCATGAGGCTCTCTGGAGCAGAGAATAAGGCTGGGACTGAGATGTTGAACTTGTCTAGTAGCAGTCCGGTGTCCAGTGCTGTGGGATATTGCAGCAAGCCTCAAAACTGCTGCTCTGGAAGGGTCTGGGTTTCCTGGAAGTCCTTTTTCTTATCTGCCAGTCTCCTTCAAATATTCTGGATACCCAGAGACAGATGAAGATGTCCGTCACCTGCAGTGAGCCCTCTTTCTTCATCTCTGCGGAGCACCTGTCAAAGTGAAGAGTGGGTCCTTTTGGAAGCTTTGGGGCTGCTCTACAATAGCTATCTGCTTGCACACCCTTACCGTCTGGTAAGCACTGGGAAACTCCAAGTAGATTGTTTCTCTCTGTGCATTTATAAAAATCAGCTTTGGATTTATGTGGGATTCAGAGCTTTCTGGAGTGTTGTTTGTTTTTTTTTACAGTGTAGGTGGTGTTCTATAAATTTATAGACATGCTTGCCTCACAATGTGCTTATCCTGGGAGACATAAATACAGCTGGAATGCACAAAGTGGTAGTGAAAGGGTTGTGAATGGAAAGTCATGCTAATGATTATCTAATAAGAATCATAGAATCAAGAACCATAAACCATGTCCCCAAGCACCACATCTACAAGTCTTTTAAAAACCTCCAGGGATGGTGACTCAATGGCCATTCGAATCTCTGAAAGGGTGCTTGCTCCTCTTCACATCCCTCCAGTGCTCCAGGAGAGGGAAAGCAGCCCATGCTCTCCTGGGCTGGGCATGTGTGCCATCCTGCCATCCCTCTGCGTGCTGGGGCACGCTTTGCCTATAAGCAGCGCTGCCGAAAAGCCTCCTGGCAAGGAACTGCAAGTATCAGCACCTGTTTTAGTCACTTCAAAACAATCTGGTTAGTAAGAGGGAGAGGAGGAAGGAAGACTGTACCCCAGGCAAAGATTGCACATGGAAATACCGATGAGATGACGCTGTTCTCTGAGAAATATTGGAACAAGCAGAGGAGCAATAAAACACCACTGTTTCCATCCACGTGGCTGTATCCCACGGATAAAAAGAAGGCAAGCATCTTACTGAAAGTTGCTGCTCTTCCAGGGAAAAACTCATCAAAAGATTACTGATTCAGTCAGGTTCTTGTGTTTGGGGGTATCCCACAAAGGCAGTTGTTAGCTGCACCCCAGAGAAGAACTGATCTCTCAGCTATTCTGGGGCAAGTGGGTTTTACAGGTAGAAACCTCATCTGATTAGCTGTAAGAGCTGTCCCGTGAGTCAGTACTGGCTGGTTAGGAAACTCTTCTCTAACGGAACGGAAGCCAAAAAATTCTGTAAAGCCTTGTTTCCAGCCACATTGTTTTGGGTTAGTAGCCAGTAAACCCCAGCACATCAGGGAAAAAAAAAAAACCAAAACAAAAACCTGGAAAACAAAACAGAAGATGGTTTTCATGGTCTTCCTTTGCATTGGTTCAGGGGGAGAAGGGAAGGTTTTGCTCTGACAGCCAGGTTGGGGAGGGAGTCTCTGGAAAGCACACATTTTTTAACTCACATACTTAGAAAAAGGAAAAAATCTCTGCTTAATGCCCAGACAAGAGGTGCTGGTACTAAGCCACATTTTCATGAAGGAAAACATGGCAAAACTCAGGAGAGGTACATGCAAAGGAGGCAATATGAACAAGTCAGAGAAGCTGAATTATGTCCCGTTCTCTCCTGATGGCTTGACAAGGTGCTTCCCTACCTCCTCTTAATCTTTTTTCCATTCTGTCTCCACACAGCATTAGAGGGACAACATTTGGGCCAAGATGGCCATGAGCTATGTGTCCAATGCCCCCAACAAAGTGACTGCAGCCAACACGTCCCCACAGCGTGAGCACTGGATGATACTCAAGCCTCTGCAAGAGGGGTCCAGAGGAGTGGGATGCTGAACACAGGCTGCAGCTGCCAGCTCCAGCATCTCCTCATACCAGGTGAGGCATAAACTCCAGCAGTACTCTGATCTTCTCCCAGGAAGAGAAACAGGTCCTAAAAGATTTCAGGATCAGAAAAGCATCAGCATTTGCCAGCCAGACACAGACAGATTCATGATGTGACTTTCACACTGTCACTGCAGGACTCCCAGCAGCTCTGAAGCCATTTCAGTGGCATGTCTCAGCCTGAAACACATCGCTGCCAGCGCTCCCAGTGCAAGTCTGGGCTGGGCTCACAGGCTAAGGGAAGAGGGTTTTTTCCATATTAAAGACTTTCCCTCTGTTGACAGTAATAAACAAGGGAAGAGAGGAGCCAATCATGTTCCCACGGGCCAGGTTACTCACGTTTTGCAATGCTTGGGGCACACGCGTGGAAGAAAATAAAAGATAGCACACAAACATAAGAAAATCTCTCTGGGCCAGACTATCTTCCTATCTGTCCTACCTCCAAAGGTGGCCAAAAGCAGGTGCCAGGACAGAGCATAGGCATGGGGCAGGTAGATAGCAATACCCACACAGAGGTATGCAGTTTAGGGCCTCTGCCTGGACCTCTCACACTGGATTTGAAAACCAGAGCTGTGTCCTGCTGCAGGGGTCTGCTCCAGCCCCGTTGAACACATCCTGATCCCCTCAGCCATAGCTGTGGGAGCCATCCATCAGACACATCTCCCAACACGCTCGCCCCCACCCATCACTACCCATGCTCCTGTCACTTAGCACCAGCGATAAACAGGGCATGTCCCCTTGGCCGGGTGCCTGCCCAAAGCATGTAGGATCAAGCCTTTCCCCAAAAACCTCCTCCAGTGGCCACCAAACAGCATCACTTGGTTTATCATGCAGTGAGGCCATCCCTGCAGGAAAAGCGCTCTTGCTCGATCAACATCATCCCGCTAGGAAAATTGGCACAGGTCTGCCTGCCCTGTGGCGCAGATCTCTTTGCAATCCTCTTGCCTTGGCCCGTGTCTCCCACCAAATTACAAAACCACTCAATCTTCAGGACAGTTTTGGCTCGTTGCTAAGCATATGGCAGGTTTCTTGCCTGGGTTTGTCTAGCCCCTTATCCCCAGGGATAGGGCTTGCTGCCCCTGGCTCCAGCCAGCTCCACAGCTTTTTGCATCCAGTGCCAGCTTTCCTTGTGCTCTGACAGATAATCTCAGCCATTGCAACCCATACTCAGTTTCTCACAAGCCCTTTCTCCAGCCCCTCTGATTTTCCAGCATACCCTTCCAACTGTCTGGGAACCGAGAGAAAATCAGCTCCTCCCCACCGCACCCCACCCCACAGATGCCTCTTTTTAAGCTGCTGGCTAATGCTTCCAGCCCACCTCACTGGGTCCTGCAGGCTCCTAGCCACTTCAGTCGAGGACAGTATAGGTCTTTGGCAGAAGAAGATGCTCTGCCCTCCTCTCCATCCCCACCCAGGCTCCTGCCCTGTGTCTCTGGGGGCTGCAGCAGCAGCAGGTCAGATCCAGGACTCAGTCTGGCAGGATCACAGGGCTAACTAAAGCAACAGCAGGGCCAGGAATCCTAAACCTGGACAAATCATTTGCAGGGGACTAAAGTGAGACAAGAAACCAGCCTTGCACAGCAGCAACAGCCGCCATGCTCCATCAGAAAAGCCCAGGAGCAGGGGTCCCCACAGCAGGGGAACTGGTGGCAGCCTAGCCGAGGGGACAGTGTGGGGACCCCAGGGTCCCCAGAGGCGCAGGCAGGCTCGGCTGGAGCGTGATGATCGGCTGAGCGCGGTTTCCGCCGCACCCTGCCTTCACCCTTCCTGTACCCCTGCAGGAAGCAGCCCCAGCAGCCCTGGTCCAGGGCCTGGAGGATAGTGTCCCCCAGCCCAGAGCGTGGCGGGACGAGCCCCAACGGCTTCCCCGTGCCACCCGTCCGGAGAGCCCCGCAGCGCTTACAACCATGCGTTGAGCCCTGCCAAGGAGAGCGGATGCCAAACCTGAATTACCAGCCCAGAGAGTGGCTGTGGATCCCGGGAGCTCCTGTGATTTGCGGCAGGTTTTTCAGGTCCCCGCCTGTCACATACACACGCAGATATTTAAGCAGTCACCCCAAGGACCTGCGGGGTTCTTGTTTGACACACTTCTGCTCCCTGCCAGCTCCAGGTAAGCACAGGCTTTGAGCCGGGGGTGCTGGGGTGGATTTGCAGTTGGGGATGGGTGGGGGGATGCAGGGAGGAGCTGACCTGCGCTGACTGATGCTGGGGGGGCTGGAGCAGCACCCAGCGGGGCTGCGGTGGGCAAGCTTCATGCCTGAGGCAGGGAGAGGGGCACACAGGCAGGCAGAGCCCCCCAGCTGGGGGTACCTCTGCTTCAGCAGCTGCTGTGCTCTTATTTGTTTTGTTCCCATCCGATATTATCTTCTCAAAGGCTGAACAAGTAGTCTACAGGATGCATGACAGGTGCTTTTTCCTTATTTATGAGAGGGTCTGGTTTATTTTTAAAGCCTCAGTCCCACCTTATCCTGTGCTGATGTTATTCACAGCCACCCCGCAGCAAGAGGCTGAGCACGGCTCAGGACAGGACACAGCTCTGCAGCAAAGGGAGGGCAGGAGGGCTTGTTTGCATGGAAAACTGCTATTCTGCTCCCTGCAGTGGCAGGAAACAGCTTCAAGCTAAAACCAGAGGCAGGTGCCTCCAGCCGCATCCCAGCCCTGACAGGGGGAGAGCACTGGGGAGGGGGTCAAGAAGCCCAGCAGGAGCCACGGGGCCCTATCAGCTGGGCAGGAGCTACTGCTCCGAGAGTTTGCCTGGGGCTTCAGGTGCAGTAAATCATTAGAAAGCTGCACAGCCAGCCAGTTATTGTGTCTGCTGTTCAAAAAAGCAAAGCTGAGCAGAGATCGTGTCTTTTCTGGAAAAGTGGCTGCTTTCTGCCAGAATAGTAAATGCTGACTGCACTAGCAGTGCTGGGCAGGCACGCTGGGAGAGAGCGGGATGTCCTCTCCCGTCTCAGGACAGAGCTGGGAGCCCTGCTAGTAACCCCAGGGTGTCTCTGGGAAGCTGGGTGCGACCACAGGACACAGGCAGAATAATTGCGGAGGGATATTCCCAATATCTCATAAGACTTTCCCTGCCTGCAGCTTGTGTCCATCAGCCAATGCCTTTTGTCTGCTCATTCCAAAATGCCCTGGGGGTGCTTTTAAATACCCCATGGGCCACACTAGGAGCACCAGGTGCTCCCTCCACAGCCTCCGCGTACACAGCAGTGCTGGCTGGAGCCACCCGCAGCCCAGGCAACCCATAAACCCCCTGCAAGTTCAGCTGGTGGCTGCTCTTACATCGCTCCACCTAAAACCAAGACAGTTAGTCAGAGCCAAGTGTGAACTCCCCAGGGCTCTTTAGCTTGACACGTAGGACAGAGCAAGTGTCACTGGTGCTGTGGTTTCACTGCGACAGCGCATCTGGCATTGTCATTTCTGCCTGGGTGAGTAACCCCCTGCCACCCAGCTCTCCTCCCTGCGCTGCCCAGGTGTGACAGCAGTGGCATGGGACAGCGCACAGAGCTGAATGACGACCACAGCCCCCCCGACTTTCTGAAAGCCAAATAGATAGTTCATATACTTTGCACTGAAAAAGCCTTTTTTTTTTTTTTTCAATGCCTGCAAAAATTTAGGCAGAAAAAAGCAGCGAGCAGTGGTGCTTTTCAGCAGCCGAGCAAAATGGTTGTGATTTTCCATATTTTTGCCAGGCTGAAGGAAATGTAAGCAAGAAAATCACCTCTGCTGTACAGGGAAGAGGTCCTGTGCAGCCTGGAGGCCAGGCTCCAGGCCTGAGCTTAAATGGGACTTGATTGAAGTGGTGGGTAGGTGAGAAGTGGTCCAGATACGGCCACTCAGGACATTTAGGGACTCCTGACTGGGTGGCACACATTGCACAGGGCCACATGGCTCCTGAAAACCTCCAGAGCCCAGTGGGGTGATATGGGGAGACTGGCAGAGCCCTCCAGGATCCTCAAGGTTTTTACCTTTTCCTGAGAGCCATCTCACAGCCTTGAGAGGTAGGAACTGCTGTCCCTCCAGAGCAGGGGTAGAGGGGAGACAAGGAGAAACCATCAGGCATCACATCCTGTGTGCTGGGGCACCCAGAGCTGCCAGCAGGTAGCAGATACTGTGTCCTATGGGAAATGCCTCAGGAGCCTGGAGATCATCAGAAATAGGAACAGCTGTGAAGACGAAACATGAAAGTTGAAGCACGTGTTCCCTATGCAAAGCCATGCACACACGTTAATGTACATTAATGCAGCAGGCTGCAAATGATGATTTATAAACCGCCAGGACATGTTGCTGCTGGTGGCCCAAGCCAGATGTGTGATCCAGAGGTGACGAGGAGCCCTGTGGTGACTGAGATTTCTAGGAGAAGGGTGTGTGGCTCAGTGGGATGCTGATCAAGGAGGAGAGGAAGGACCTGTGGCCTGAGCCTGGCCCCATCTGCACTTTGGCCTCACGGAAAAGACAGGAAGGGCTAGCTTGGCTTGCAGCACCTGGGGTTAAAGATGGTCTTTCCCCAGTCCAGCCAGGGTGCTGGGTGGCGCCGTCTCCCAGCACAAGTCCATCTTGCTCAGAAGTGCTTCAGCCTTGCACAACCACTGCCTTACAATCAGTGTGTGACTCCAAGCAGCGCGGGCTGTTTCACAACCAGCCCTGGTCTATTTATAAGCCCCTACTCAAACACTAAAGGATCCTTTTATTAGTCAAAGCTCCTCCTGCAGACAAGGCTCAGAGGAGTCGTTGCTTTTCGAGCTAAAGCTCAAAGAAAAGGATCTCTCCAACCTCTTGTGAAAAGCAGAGCTGGCTCTCTGCAAGCTGCAAGGTAGTTTTGGAGCTGATCCCCATCCCAGCAGTGCTGTCAGCAAGGGAGAGCCCCGGGGCATTCAGTACACCCCAGGGTACCGAGTGGGTGAGTTATCCATCAACCAGGAAAGCAGTTGGGTTTAAAGCTACACAGAAGGGGTGCAGCCTGATGGAGGTGCCTGGGTTATAGCCCAGAGCCAAAGGGAAGAAGCAGCTAGACTGCAAGGTGGAGGCATGGCAGGACTGCAGCGGGTGGCCCAGAGGAGTCCCAAGGTGGACCAAGGGCTGCTAGCAGCACTGGAGAACCAGCAACACCAACAGGCCCACCTGACAGAGCAACTCGGACAGCAGGAGAGCAGATCAAGAAAGGCCACATTTTTTGCATCCAGCTCCTCCCCTGCCAACACCCCACTGCTTGGTTTCGGAAACACCAAAATGATTCAGCATCAAGGGACTCCTGCGTGCTTTGTGGGGGCAACGCCTCATGGAGAAGTTGACCGAATTGGCAGACTCAACCCCCTGCCACACAGGAGCAAACTTGGAACCCTGCAGAAGAGAGATGTGGGACTTAAGATGTACTTACTTTTTTGCTTGTGCTTTTGTGCCAAGTCTGGCAGAGATCAGTGCAGAGCACAAGTGGGACAAACGTTACTGCAGAGGAGAATGTGGGGTCCTTGCTCCTGCCATTGCCAGCAGCACCGAGCACTGACCACAGCCGAAGGCAGTGAGTGCTTGGACAATGGACATGCACGGGGTACAGTCCTCCAAGGACTGACCCTTCACTTATACACCAAAAACCAAACAAACAGTTCAGCAATGCTCAGGAACAACACAATTGTTCATGCCCATGGGTGAAAACATTAAATATTAGTAATAAAAAAGCAGCTCACCTGCTCCTCGCCAGCTTTGTGTGATGTCTGGCCACACTTCTAGGACGCAGATTGGGAGGGAAAGTGGGGTGATTGCTGGGTCCAAGCCCACGCTCCCAAAAGATCCTGCATCCTCTGGTTTGTGATTCCCCTGCACAAAGTTGCCTTGAGGAGAAGGGAAAAAAAAACAACAAAAAAACCCCATTAGGCTGGGTGGCAGATACTATCCCCTCACCCAGAGGATAAATAATTTTTTTAAATTAATGTCTTTAAGTTAACCCTCTCAACACGCCCATTGCTATGACATCACTCCCAAGTGACACCCAGGCCTAAATAGGGCTATAAACAGGAATCGTCCCACGGGGAGTCACGCCAGCTATAAATACAGCAACAGGGGAGTGCCTGGCAGAGGCCAGGCTGCAGTTTCCTGCCAGCTGAGCATGGTGAGACAGCTCAGCTGGGCGCTGTTGGTATGCAGCCGCCACAGTGGGGAAACTGAGGCAGGAGTTTCTGGGGAAGCTGGGGTCCCAGCTGAGCTCCCCAGCACGCTTTTGGGAAGGGAGCTGTGCCCTGCCACAGCCAGAGGCCCCTTGGGGGGCGGGGAGCTTGTGGGGACCGGGATGGCAAATCTAGCGGTCAGCAAGTGTGGCCCCACTGTCCCCTTTCTGCAGTGCCTGTCCCCATAGCCCTGCCCCGGGAGGAGATGGCCACAGAGAAGCCAGTGACTCCCACTGAGGAGCAGCTGGAGATCCTGGAGTACAACTTCTGCAAGGTGAACAAGCATCCTGATCCCACCACGCTGTGCCTCATCGCAGCCGAGACCGGGCTCTCCGAGGAGCAGACCCTGGTGAGTATGCACCCCTCGCTCCTGCCTTGGCACCAGCCCTGTTCCCCCGCATGCCTCTGTGACCCACATACCCCCTCTGCAGCTCCTGCCTGTCCTGTCCCAAAATCTCTATCATACCCCCTGCACCCCTCTGTCCCCCCAAATGCTTCCTGCTGCACCCCCTGCACCTACCCATGTTCCTGCTTGCACTGTCTGCACCCCACATACTCCTTACTGCACCCCACACTGCACCCACAAGTCTCCTCTGCTCCTCTGCAACCGCCAGTGCACCCCCAAAACCATGTTCCACCCGCAGAGCTCTACTGCAACACAGCACCTCCCTGCACCCCACGTCCTCCCTGCACCCCCTGTTCCTGCACCTGCATCCCCAAAGCCCCTTCCCCTCAAATTGCAGCCCTCTCATCCCACAGCCGCGGTCTCCTGCACAGCAGCCCTGTGCCCCACTGGGATCCTTGGGCCTCCCCTGCCCAGGACCCCCATCCCCAGCCTGGGTTTGGAGAACCAGGCTGGTGCTTCCCACAGCCAGCACAAGGACACACGCTGAGGGCCGCTGGCTGGCTGTGGAGTGCTGAATATACACCTGTGCACACTGTCCTTGCCTTCCAACTCATTGCTGATAGTCTCGGGTGCCAAAACCACTGCTGGCTTTATAGTCTGAAGAACCTACCATCATTTTAAAACAGATACAGGATAGATGCAACTCCCACAGTTGTGCTGCGGGACACGCTCAGGCTGCGCGCAGTTCCCTCGCTGCAATTAGCTAGCTCAGTGTCCCCCAGCGCAGATGTTGGGCACATCTGTCAGCCTCTTCAGGAGACACAGAGGACTCCAAATGTCCCTCCCCAGGGACAGGCTGCCACTGTCTGGGACTTCCACCAAGTCCTGTGCTCCATTTGGTTACCTGCAGGCTACCCCAGGCTTCAAAAGCAAACGGCTCCTTACATGGGTAAGGATCCTCCATCCTTCAGGTTGCGATGCAGCCCTGGTTTTGATGAAGGTGTTTCATAAGCTACCAGACCCAGAGCAGCATGGATGGGTATAGAAACAAAATACAAACGCACTGAAAAGTCTGCAGCATTTTGTAGAGAGCTGCTAAGCCTGCATCTCCCTGGGCAAAGGGATACAAGAGCCTAGCAGGCATGGCCAGAATCTAGCTTCCCAGGGAAGGATGCTGGTATAGCATCCATTGCACAGACAGTCCTTGGGCAGAGGGGAGAAGGAGACCCCTCCTCTAGTGTGGTGACAGGCAGGTACCCCTGCTTGTTTGAGGCAGCAAGGAAGCAGTACCCCTAAAATACATTTTCCTCCTTAGAAATAGCACTTTTGCCTAAAGCAATTTGTAAACACAGGATATATGTGCCCAGGACACTTTGGGAGATGTCTTAAAATCTTCCCTGATAGCCATCTAATTCCACAAATCCAGGGTGTTCCTAGAGATCTGGAGATGAAGGTCACGTTAGGGACAGGATGAAGACTGGGATGCTGAGCTGCAAAGTGCCCGCATTGCGTATGACAGAGAGTCCTCACTCCTGACATCTGGAGTGCGTTATCAGCTAGATAGAGCAGACATTTTCATTAAAAATTTAGTGAAAACGAGATGCAAAAAGGTATAGTCAACAGGAGACGATGGTTTAGGACAGGAAGTGAAAATTTGGGGAGCAGGCTAGGCAGGCAATCATCCGACTGGATGTGGTCCAAGGCAGAACTAGTGTGAGAGGTTGTATCATTACAGACCACAATAGCTTCAAAAATAGCCAAGAACAAATATAGCAACACAAAGAGCAGCAACAAAGAAGATCACAGGCACGTTCTCAAACAAAAGGCTGAGCTGTGCTTCCGGCACACAGGAATTATATCTGTCTTCTTAGAGGTAGCGTGGCTCTATCCAACTGCATTTTATTTAAATTTCAAATTGCAGCTGCGTTGAAGTGGTATCAGCAGCTCTGGGAGCTGGCTGAGAGATGCTAAGTTACTACAGAATAACATAGCCATGTATATTGCTTGAAGACTAAGACAATTTTTAACTCATTTTTTAAATCTATTTGTTCTTGAATCTGCCGAGAACCACGGTGCTGTCCCTCTCATACTTCCTGAAGCACGTCAGCTTTTGGTTCCTGGCATTTTGGATGGGCAGTGGTTGTTTCACTGCTCCAGCTATTAGACACACACCATCCAGCAGCTCCTTACCCAACGTCTTCCTCTATTTGCAAGAAAAACCTAGACTCACAGCAATAAAATGAGGACTCGCCCATGCTCACAAGGTGTGAAGCAAGCGAGATAAATTAGTTTGAAAGAGATGCGCACATAGGTAACAAGACTGTTTGATCAGGAGCGGCTGTCCTGCTGCCTGTACCACCCGGGAACAGTGCGGCACCTTGCTACAAGATACCAGCGCCCTGAATTTCCCTCGCCTGCTCCCATGTGCTGACCACATTTGCACCTTTAGCAAGGTTATTCACAGGGTTCACTCAGCCCAGTGCACTCAATCCCTTTTTTTTTTCTCCAGAAATGGTTCAAGCAGCGCCTGGCAGAGTGGAGGAAGTCTGAAGGGCTGCCCTCGGAGAGTGGGTCTGTCAGGGACTAGTGGATGCTGCTCCCATCCCCACGCCTGCTGTAAATGATGGTGAAGCTGTTCAGAATGGTTTCCCTGGGGTTTTTCTGTTGCAATAGGTTTTGAGATAAAAAGTATTACCCTGCTATTTAACATGTTTTATTTAAAGTGTACATAACCAGGAAAAAATATTATATATAAATATGTGTATACATTCTGATGGCTGCATAACCTGACTAGTGATTCCCATCCATTAACAGCTGCTGCACAGGGCAAGGAAATCTCAGACCCTTGCCCCAGGCTTACAGAAAAGCTGCCATGAAAGGTTCAAGCAGAGAAGGGGGGAAAAAGATTTATTTTCCTTATGATCCCCAGAGGTAATGTGTGTGTGCTAGCTCTAATATACAGATCATGCAGAGAGGGGGGCACCTGGAAAACCAGATGTGTTGTTCATGGAACCTCGTTTCGCTCAAGATGCCTGAGTCAGCTCTGGATACGAGCACCTACACCATCATCAGACCAAGCCAAACTCCCCTCGAATGCATTACTCACCTTTCTGTTAAAGGGCACTAAAGGGAAAGAACTGGTCTTTTTTTTTTTTTTTTTCAAAGCATTAATAAAAAACAAAGTTTTGTGATGAGAGGAGCTGTGCTATGTCTCTGCTTGTGCTCCCTGCCCCAGTGGCAGGAGGCAAACTTCTCTGGGAGGGCAACACTTCTGCAAGGCAGCCTCAGTGGGCACCGTGGGCTATCCCTCTTGCCGCAGGGACAGCCTGCAGGCATGGGCAACCTCCTTTTCTAGGGCACCCACGGGTCCATCCCTGGCAGCCCACACAGCCCCACGCACAACCCAAGCCCCGAGGTGGCAGAAGCGGGTGGTGCTGGGGTTCCCCTGCAGGGTGGGGGGGACAGACCCCTGCCTCCTTCTGGCCATTCTCAAGCCTGAGGGATGCAGTTGCACTGGGGCTCTTGCACAAAGCCCAAACTCTTGTCCATCCTTGTACAGGACAACGCATGGGCTAATAAAATAACCAGCACCATTGCCCAGTGACCTTACCTTGTCCAAAAGGGTTCAAAAATCCTCTGCTTAGTGGATGATTGAACCAATTAGCGGATCCTCTGATTAATCCTCTTCTGGTTTGTGGTCACCTGCCTCTACTCCTTTGGAAAGAGAATCAGCTTAACACAGGGAGGATTAAGACACACTGGCACTGAAACTGCCACATGCTTCCATTTGTGGCTTTTGTCCCTTGCTGGAGAGCATCTCTCTTGCCTCAGTATCTCCAGCCCATCGCCAGCGGTTAGGCTGCCAGTGCAAAGCACACCAAACTCACAGGAAACAGATAAAAACAACCTCCCTGTGCCATGTCCTACACAGGCTGAGTTGTTCCCCTACAATCCAGCTGCCAAACTGACTCACCCTCAGACCCGAGTGGAGGTCAGAGTTTGTTCTGCAGAGTCTGGCAGCAATATCTGTTTTCTTCTTCTTAGTCTTTGCAACGTGCCTTCTCCCATACACTGAGGGGAACTCCGCTTTTTTGAGGTAGGCTCCAAAAATCCCAGTGCAGAGCTCCATTATTTTGCCCAGGATCACACAACTGAGTATTTGAACCGCACAGATTTAACCCATCTGTGTAACTTGTATCAAAGATGTATGTAAAGCAAAAGGCTGGATCTGCCCATTCTCCAGGCCTTTGGGAAAATGGGCCCCAAATCCAAGCCAACTCAACGCACATGCCACCCCAGCATTTCCAGTCTCTACTACAGCTTTGCACCTTATCAAATCCAGCCCTGGATCTGGAATTTTGCAGCCCCTTGTGTTTCTACTTCTGTCACAAGCACAAAACTTCGAGTGTCACTAACAAGATCTCTACACTTTTGCAAAAATTTTGAAACCTAAGGTCAGGAGTTGTGTTGCACCAACCTACTGTGTGCCGTTGAATTTGGTTTGCCACACTTTTTTACGAGAAAGAACAGCTCTTGTGCTGGTTTCCCACAGCAGTTGTTTCACTACTTCTTTAACTATTACAGAAAAAAAAAAAGAAGTAATAAGCTCCAGACATAACCCATCCTAGGGAGAGAGTCTTCCTGCATTAGATCAAATTCTGCTCACTTCTCCTCGTGATTATTTTGTTCTTAATGAAAGACCACTTTATTTAGCTCCCGAGATAAGCCCAGTAAAGCTGGCTGCTCTTAAGAAAGTGTTCCTGCTGAGTGTTGCCTCTGCACCGTATTGGAGTAGGTTTTCCAGCCACAGTGCAGTCTGAAGAAGGTGATGTTCCAAGGGGTGATGGGGGCACCCAGCATGAGCAGTGGGCTGTGTTTCTCAGGGAGCTCAGCGCTGAATCGGACGAGCCAGCTCTAGGATCCGAGCAGAACATGTTGCCTTCTTAGCAGCCTCCTTCACAGTGAACGCATCTGGGTTGAATTGAGCAGCGACCATCGGAGGCCTGGGGGAGCGAGGACAGAGCCAGTCAATTCCACTGGAGCAGGGCCAGCTGTCCCAGCTGCCTGCCAGCTCCATACCTCCACCCAAGCCCTGCCCTTACCTGCCAGGGAGGACAAAGCAGTCACACCTCCACTGCTGTCACCAGGACACTAGTGAGATGAGGTGCCCCATCTCTCACTGAAGCTGTCACAGCCACAGGCATTCCCTCACCACCTGTGACACATCCTACCCACCCCTTCCCGCAGCCCAGGCTGAGGCCAGCTGCATCCTGCTGGGCCACATGAATGAGCTACACTGTGCCATGTGTCAGCTGGTTGCTTTTTATAATTGCAATTAATAACTAAGAAGTTCTAACTGCTAATTCCTACTGGAACTAGAAAGTTCCTATTTCTTTGTGCTTTTTTAAACCACAATGCATGTAGCATAAGCCCATCTATGCACTTTGGAAGTGGAAGAGCAGTGGCTTAATCACCCTGGCCAAACCCAAATCAGCAAGGTGCCATGGCTTGCACAAAATGGGTTGACAGCTGATAATTTCCCCATGGCCGGGAAGTTGCACTTACCTTTTGCAAGGCTGGGCCAGTTCCACGAGCCTTGGTGTGGCCACTGCACGCTTTGCAGCCGTTGTCACTGGCCACTCAGCATCCCGCAGAGGCACATAATCAGGATGCAATCTTTTTGACACAGCCAGCTCCAGGGTCCGAGGGCTTGCAATTGCCTTCTGAGCAAACTTGGAAACCTGTGGAAGCAGCTATGTCAGCCTCACAGATAGCAGCGCATTCAGGGCTGCCACGAAGAGAGCCACCAGCAACTGGGCACCCAGTGCCCTCCCTTCTGCCCTGTGTCCCTGCCATGCATGGTCCCGGGTGACGCTGCCTTACCGGACGGATGACAGATTCAGGAAAACCGTACTCATAGCAGCAGGTCACCTCCCTGATGCGAGGCTCTGCGAGACACTGTAACCGTGAGGATGCTCTGGCCACGACAGCTGTAACCTGTGTTGGCACCTGCATAGGTTCAGAAAGGGGGAAGGATGTGTAAACACAGAGCTCGTCCCCAGCAGCCCCAAGGGACACACGCCCTCTCCAAAGGGGTGAGCACTCAGCACCCTTACTCTACAGATATGGTCACAAGAAGGAATACTCTTACCTTCCTGCCACTCAGTATCTTTCTTTCACCCTAACTACAGGGTAATTTTGATACTATTGTGATTTGCATGTCTTGGCCAATATTCCTTTTTTCCCCAGGTGTCACCCACTCACAGCCAGGAGAGGACTGTCTGTAATGAGAGCCTGTGTAGCCAGGTAAAAGTGCAGAGAAATTTCTTCCAGAGCAGAGAGTTGTTTTTCATATTCATCTTCCTGGCTGAATCAAATAATTTCCTGGCCAAGCAGAGATGCTCAGATTTCAGGGTAAAAGTGCTGGTGCAGTTAGCTGCGTTCCTACAACAAAAGTCATTACTGCTCCAGCATGGGACTTCTTCCTTTATTTTGCACAGGGTTACCGATGCCAAGGACCTCTCCAGCACAGCCTCCTCCCAGCCCAGAGACTGCAGCCAGAAAGCTTAGCCTTTGCCATGGAAATGAGTGTAATCTGAGATTGCCCCGAGGCCTTTCACCCCTGCCAAAGCAATGACGTGCCTATAAGGAGCAAGTTCAGAAATACATCTCTAAATTAGGCCCCTGGTAAAACACTGACAAAATATACCTAGTGTTTGCAGGCTCATCCCCCCTCTGTACACAGATAGGAGCACAGCTGCCCAGCTACAAACACGACTGTACTCCCTGGGAGCTAAAAGGCCATTCCCAGCAAGATTCTCTGCTTTCCCAGGCTGCTTTATCAGGGGATGCAGAGCAGATTCTTCCCTTGGCTCTCCTGCTATTCTTGGCTGCTCCAGCCGGGCTGTTTGCTGTCTCTCATCAGGGAGATTTTCAAAGATAGCACCTCACTCCAAAAAGGCAGTTTTTCTCTGTATCTCAAACCCCAGCAGAACCAGACAGCTTCTCACCTCCAGACTGCACCCAGGGGCAGGACACAGGGTGTGAAAAGCTCAGGACAGTGTGCTGCATCGCTGTCCCCTCCCAATTTCACTCAACCACCTCCTCACCTCTCTGGCCGGCAGGAACTCTGGGTGCAGCACCTTTGGCCGTGCAAGCTCCAAGATCCGCAGGGAGGCCTTATACCTCAGTGCAGCTGATGACACGGGCCATTCAGGGGACTGGCGAAGTCTGGAAGCAGAGAACCAGGCTGCAGGTGGGATGTTTAAACCTCATGTTTGCTGCAGTAGAAGGCAGCTTTGTCTTGTGGCCATTTCCAGAGTAGAATTCACTCATCCCATGAGATTCCAGAGGTCCTAATCCCCGCAGAGTCCCTGCTCTGCACTTTGCCCTCTGTTATACCCATCCCCTGTTCCTCTATTTATTACTTTGAAGCTGCGCTGATGCTACAAGACCCAAGGACCCACCTATAGCACCCCACAGGCCTCCTGGCTTCTCACCTTTGCTGCAGGCAAGCAGACAGGCATCTCTTAGGTTCAGACAACTTCAGCAGCCGATCAGAAGGGAAGCCAAAATTCTCTATTGGGGGACGCTCCCAGACGGTTGATGGCCGTCCACAGCTGTACACGAAGAGGGGCCTTGAGGAACAACACAGAAGAGTTAGTAATAAGGCAACTGACAGAGAACGAAATTCTGGCAGATGGTATCCTAAGACTGGTTAAACATCCATGCCGACTGCATGTACAAAAGCTGGCATTGGTGCACATGGAAAAGCCATGAACAAATGGGCATTTACACTTGAGATTTCCTGACTTCAAAGGTAAATGCTGTTTGCGTATGCAGAGTCCTCTTCTAAGCACCTTCAGTGCATTGCTTTCAAAGCCTAGGGCTTTCCCTGGACCATTTCAAGAAGCCACTCCACAACACAAACCTGGCAGCACTGTTGTTCAGCTTTGCCAGTTCAGAAACCTCTTTGTTACAACGGCTTAATGGCACCTTGTGTTCTTGTAGCTCCTTTCATCTTGGGGTCTCCACAGGCTTGCGTAGTACATCCAACAGAGCTACAGGCGAGCTGCTTCAAGTAACGCAGCATCACTGAGCCCCACTGAAGTTTACATTTTTACATCATTTTTCACTCCCAAACACAGACTGCTTTAACTGATTGTTCACCATGCAGTGACAGCAAAGGTTTAACTCAAGGCAAGAGATCTGGATTCCCTCCAGCCAGCAGGACGCTGCAAGATTTCTTTGTTCATAGCACTTCCTAACCTTTATCCTCAAGATATAGGTCAGGCTCCAAAAGGATGCAGGGAATCACTAACTGTGTCCAGGTACCTGGCTGGGGTGTATTGGACCCATCATGGACAGAGAACACTCCAGGGACAGACAGTCCTACTGTATGTGCAGGCGTGTTTCCATCAAGACATGCATCCATGCATATGTTTTCTGCTTCCAACCAAAGCAGAGCTGTTGGGTTGGGGTTTTTTTTGTTACAGCAGAGGAACATGCTCCCATGTGCTTGGAGACTGAGGTTAAGGCTGTCTCCTATGGCAGCTGATCTGAACCCAGAGCTCTAACGGGACCAGCAACAACCACGTGTTGCAGAAGCCCTTCCCACAGCCAGGAAGAGGGTATGAGGAAATAAAAGGGCACCAAAACTTACCACCCTGCAGTACCTCCTCACTTTGGAAGTCAAGGACTCAGAGCAACTATGCTGCCACAGCACTTAACACTCCCCCACTCACACAACACTCCTCCACTGCTATAGATGGCCCCTGTTCCAAGCATCAGTACAGCCTGGTGGGTCTCAGTGGCATGGAGCTCCCTGTGGGGCAGCGGTGGCAGAAGAGATGCCATCTCTCCTTCCCCTGGAAGCCAGCACATCCCCTTGACTAGGGAGCAGCATCTGAGCTGCTTCCTTCCCCAGGATATGCTACCGCATCACTGACCTGCAGTGGTTCTTGCCAAAATCTTTCTTGGGCTTGGCAAGTGCCACTGTTCTTGGGGATGGTGGAGCTGCCACAGCACCCCACGAGATGGTCCAGATCATCTCTTGGTTTCCCCAGACGAGCCTAGCAAGAACAGCAAGGGTGCAAAATTTTAGAAACATGCAGAAGCGTGAAATGTACTTGCCGGGGCTATCCTTCCTTGCTGTCAAGTGCTGCTGCCATCCCCTGAGCACTCCCCTTCTCTGGCACTGAATTTCCTAACGCTGTCCAAGTGGTTGTTGTCAAGTCAAAAAGAAAAAAGCCTTCAAGTGACGAGTCTGGTTTGACAGTTCCCAGTGGATGTGCAGAAAGGGTCATTTCATTACACCTCTGAAACCCCTGGGGGAGTTTCATGATTGCATTTTTCTTATTTCACCATTACCACCTAACTATACCACAGGTATGACAGTAAAAATAATAATAATGTTACGGTCAGGGTGTGCCATGGAAAGTGGGTGAGGTTTTGCAGCACATTAGTGGTTACTCTCCTGTGCCCAGGGCAAATTTGGAGTTGCTCATCCCCCACTGAGAGAGAGGCCATGGTGATAGAGGTCACCAGGGAACAGCAGGGTGACGGGTCTGTGGAGCCTTTTTCAAGCACAATGACACCCACCCAGACAGTGGAGAAGAGACATTATCAAGAGACTGTTGCCCTGGCTTGTCAAGCCATAGACTGACCCTGTTATGCAGACAGCAACTGTTCCTAAAGCCTGACTGTGTCCTCCAGGATACAGCAGCCTGCAGCTCCAACGAGGTCTGGTCCCTCTGCACCACAGCACCATCCTACCCCGCAACATTTCAGTGGGGCAGCAAAGGCAAGACTCAGGTCAAGCCCACTTTTTGGATTGAAGACAAGAAAGAGAAAATTGAAAGAGAGTCCCTCACACACTGAACATCTCATTCTGTGTTTTTGGAGCCACTTTTGCTCCTCAGAGGAAAGTAGTAGCAAGACAAAGGCAAAGGGTCTGCACTGGCTGAGGCCCCATCAGTCCCCAGCCCTCGAGACAGGGCTGTCTAGGCGGCTCCTTACCTGGGGTCGTGGGCAGGAGCTGCTTTCTTGGGTTCTGCAAGTTCTTGGATCCTGTCAAAATTGCAGAAACAGACAAACGTGCCATTAAACGCACAGCATAAAGAAGCTACTGCTGTACTCAAAGCCACATAACACACTCTGGAACCCCCATGCCTTTGCCTCAATCCCTTGCGAGAGTGCATTTAAGGGATCTCTCTCTCCAAGTAAACTTTCCATCCATTTAAGCTGGTGGACTCACCAGCCCATAGATTTTTGTGCTACCTTTTGGATTCCAGAGACACTAAATTGTAATTCTGCCCTCTACTGTGAGGTCCATCTGGGACACGGCAGAGAGAGTGGGAAGGTACTTCTCTGGTTAACAACATGCCATGCAATCTCAGCAGGTAGGGGATGGATGATCTCCCAGCCTACAGGAGCCCCCATGAACAGACACACCTGTTATCAACACTCTTGTGCTTTACTGAAAAGCACCATGGAGACAGCACTGTCCCCACATGGTTTTTGTATTTATCAATTTATTTCAGTCCGTTTCGCACAGAGGTCTTAGATGCTACAGAGACACAGGAATATACATGCTCTGTGCCGCACACAACATGGATAGCTGTGGAAGTGCCCCACCATGGAAAAAGCACGGGAGGTGAGAGCCTGAGGTTTTGCTTCCCTGCTTAGTATCACCTGGCAGGAAGGCAGCATAGCTCTAGAGAAGAGTGGGGACACCAACAGAGAGACGTTTGCTGACAGAAAACAGTCTGTGCTTTGGGGACACACCTGTGGTTTCTCTGATGGGGCTGACACCTCTAGTGAGATGCTGAGCCCCAGCAAATGCTCACCAGAGAGCTCAGCACCACAAAGACCTTTGGAAACACAAGCTGCTGTTAGAGCATCCCCACTGCACGTTCCCTGCGAGACACCTGCTGACTTATCTCCCTGTCACGCCTAACCACCAGTCACGACACTGCAAACACTGCTTCCACTGAGATCCCACACAGGGAACTGCCTGTGGGACTTTGGCCCCCTGCCACTAGATCAAGACAGGACACGCTCAGGAAAGCAGCCATCATTTCAGGAGCCAAAAAACAGTTTCGGCTGTGCATTCCCAAGCGGCTCCCCAGAGGTACAAGGTGGGGAAGGATAACCATATGGAGGTGTCCCCCGCCAAGCCTAGCGGCCTCGCAGAGCTGGCACTCTCTCTCTGCAGGCAGGCTCATTGTTTTTCCTCCATCGCTGACACAGCCACTCAGCACAGATCCACCACACAGCCACAGCCAAACGTAGCCCTACTGCCCGACACTGGCTTGGATGCTGCTGTGCAATGCTTGCAATACGACCCAGCCAAGAAACAAGTCACACATATGTCCAAATCAGGTCCCTCAACTCACTTGATAATCATTAAGGTTTATTTTTTTTTCCCCAGTTACAAAAAAGACTACTTTCTACTCTTTTATCATGGCAAAAGCTCTGCACAGCCAGCCATCCCCAAACAGGATGCATCTGCAGCAGCTCTGCAACCTGAAGGAGTTAAGCCACCTTATTGACAAGGGGACAGCCCTGGGGGTCACTCAAGTGTCCCAGTAGGGAAAAGGAGACCTTGCCGCAGCCAGACACAGAAACACCTGCCCTCCGCTGCCTGTGCTCACGCAGACTCATTGCTTCCGAGGGACCAACTCCTTTGAGACCAACTCCTTGCAAAGCAAAGGGACACAGCTTCTGTTTTGAAGGGGCAGGACAGTCAGATGTTGTTTATCATGAGAAGCAGGAAGAAGGGCAAAAGCAGGCATCGTTTCCTCTGGGTGTTTATCACAGTGTTATCTGATATATCAACTCCTTGCTCTGCACAAATCCCTGACCGAGCCCTGCCCAAGAGATGTGGGGCACAGCCTGGACCCCCAGCCAAGGGGCTGGGAGCGTTTCTTACCTGTCGCGTGAGCATGCAGACAAATAACAAGAAACTGCAAGGACGAGAAGAGGTGAATTTAAAACCTTGGCAACACCTGCAGCGTGGGCTGCCTGCTCTTCAGGGGGAGATAACCCCAGGGCAGACGGAGCATGTGCATCTCCTCGGGAGACAGCTGCTCCTCACCGGGCCGGTGCTGGCAGCCACCCGGACCGCGGACGGGCCGTTCTGAAAGCCCCCGGAACTCCGAGGCGGTGCAGGGCAAGCCGCCATGTTATAAAGGGGGGGACAGGAACCCCAGGGACTTGGTGACACCGCCACTGCGGGGAAACCAGGCGCCATTTCAGGCTGCAACGGCCACGCAACGGGCGGCCACCGCCTTGCCCGGCAGGACCCCTCGGCCGTGCAGCCCACTGCCGTGCCCGGGAGCCCTCCCGCCGGTGGCCCGCGGACTACCCCCGCCGCCCTGTCCCCACCCACCGCAGCGCGGCGCGGCCGCCGCCATGGCGAGCGCTCCCCTCGCCACGGCAACGGCACCGCCCGCAGCCCCGCCCCGCGCCCGCAGCCCCGCC
>WKFP01015029.1:1082305-1117096 GCA_011057875.1 Pterocles orientalis
GACTCAGCAGACGGGGGGGGGTGAAAAGAGCTGTTTGCGGCCCAGGGGGGTGGGCTGCAGCATGCCTTGCAAGGGTAAACGGAGCCCGGACCAGCAGTTGGGGTAAAATCGTCTGCTTTATGCACCCGTTCCAAAGGACACCACGACAAAACCCCCGTACAATAAATGCGGTTGCAAAACATGCCCTTTACACAAGTGCATGCATCCCGGATCCCGCTCTCGGAGTATAATTAGAAGGATGCTCGGAGAGTGACACTCGTCAGCAGCTCATCTTCCTCACCTGCTGTGCTAACAGACATCACCTTCGAAAAACAACGGGTTTCTCACATGTTACAGTGCTTGCTCGAGGGCATCCTAAACCAAAATAAGCTGCTCAGCCCCACCGAGGAGTCTCCCATCTGTGGCGCCAATTTACCTCAAAGGCTTTCAGTCACTACCTTAAATTATATCGTTTCATTTTTTTGCCCTGTAGGCAAAGAAACAATGTCTTATTGCTTTCATTTTCTTGTTCTTATCCACTAAAAAGCAGTAACCAATCCAATTTCCAGGGATTACTAATCTGTCACTCTCTTAAAAACTGTCTCCAGTACAGCGACAATAAAAATTGCCACTGTCAGAAATACTAGTTGTAGTACTTTAAATTTCTGACAGTCTCAAGAAGTAAGGTCTCATTTTTAACAGGACAACACTGTTAAAAAGGCTCTACAGAACCTGTGAAGTAAAATTACAATTTAAGCCTGAGACAACAAGCCAGGTTAAATTCACTGGATACCATTTTTTTTCCACCAAAGTCAATGCTTGATTCCCACCTGGCAAGAAGCCACCTCAGCCCATCTAAGCTATACATCCCCTTAACTCTGCTGTCCCAGAGACTAATTTTGCCCTACAAATACGCTAAAAAAATAGGCTACTTTTCAAATGTACTTTCAAACCACTATGAATTAGATTTTCTTAACCAACGAGACATCATTTTCAAAGGAATTCCGCACTCACAAGGAACAGACACCTGTACATTTCAGTCACCATGCGGCAAACTGACCACGCACTAACTAACACCTCGTCTCCCTCAGCTGCAAGTATCATGTTGTAGGAAAAGAGCTGTCACTGCGCATCCAGAACCAGCTGTGCTATCAATTCCTTGGCATCCTTCATGCTGGAGGAGATCTCGGAGCCATCCTCTGCCACGTGGGTACCAATCAAGAACATCTTCCTCTTGTCCCCAATATCAGACAGTGCCAGAGCATCATGGATATCGGTGATGCAATACGCACCTTCGAGGTCCTGATACAAAAAAACAAAAACAAAACAAGCCTGTTAGTTGAAAGAGGTGGTAGCACCATTCCTGCTTTGAGCCACTGCCTTTGTCCAGGGAGGAGAAGGGTCTCAAAGGCTCTGGGGGTACCATTCTTATGTACCTTCTACGAGATCAAGTTATCATGCCCCAAAATCCTTTGGGAAAAAAAAAAACTGTTTACCCTTAACATAATTTCTTACCAGTGAAATAAGGGTACAGTTCTGTTTCTAGTAATTCCAGTGTTTCTGATAATAATGTAAGACTACCTGTAGAAGGCAGACAAAAGTCTTGCTGGCCCGAGACTCCAGAAGTCCAGCACAGAGTTACAAGAACAGGACAAACGTACAACAGTCATTCCCTGCATACCTGCTCAGCCACCAGTGTTTCTGACTCCAGGAGCTAGAGAATCAACAGTTGTATTTGTGCTTGATGAAGCGCAAGCCTGCACTTGCATTCAAAAGTAACACAAAGGACTACTGGTAACATGTCTAAATTACTAGAAATTTAGGCGGTAACAACGTAGAGCAAACCAAGCACACAGCTATCACAAAAAAAACAAACAAACACCAAACACCTAGGCTTAAAAACCCTGGGCTGTTCTGTCACCTGACCTGTACCACAGGCACAATTCTATTCCAGGTACAGCATCAGTCACTGACACTTTCACAAAGATCTTGGGCGAAACCACTGCCTTGTGAGGAAAGCTGCTCTTCTCTCATGCTTCAGCAGCAGCCTTAGGAGCAACCAGCTGGACAATCTGAAGACAAACAATGGTGCTTTGCTTTGCAGCTGCTGTTAGGTAAAGCAGTACTTCCAGACATTCAGAACAGAAACATAACTCCGTGTCTAACTGTGGTCTCCCTTGCAGCTCTCAAACCTTGCAACTCTACAGCAGTTTCCACCAGTATTTCCACCCACAGCTCTGACTGCAACATCTCCGAGCACAGGACCTGCATCCTGCAGATCCAAAACTCAACCTCAGATTATTTTCTTTTGCGGTCTACAGGTGCCCCAGAAAGACCCCCAGCTCCCAGCCATGTGGCCTCCTTAAAGGCATGAAAAGCCTCCTTTGAAAGGCTTTGTTGCTGCTTTCAGAGCTGCTGCCAGCCCGAGCTCAGCCAGCAGCAGGGAACTCTTACCTGCTTGTTGGCCAGAACCACCACCGGCAGGGTGGAGTTGTTCTGGATCAGTTGATGAAGCAGCTGTTTTGCCACAGGCAGTCGGGCATGATCGGCCGAGTCCACGACATAGATTAGCAACAGCACTTTGGGCAGGTACATCTTCCAGTATGAACGCAGAGATTCACTGCCCCCGACTGGAAAAGAAGACAGCACCACAAGATTCACCAAGTAATCCAAGCAGCACTGCTCCCAGAGGTGCAGACAGCAGGCCCTGGGCTGAAAACCCAAGGTATTTGGGTTACCAGAAACTCAAAAGTATTTGGGATACTGTATATGAGACTGGAAACGTCTTTATTTTCCCCAGTCAAGTCCTATGCAAGCATACGTGTATGCTCGGGGAGGGGGGGGAAATCTTTTCATGCTAAGCTCTTGAGAGGATTCTGGGTTCAGTTTCTTTATGGTTGTTTTCTGCCTTGCTGGTTCTTGCTCTCAAGCTAGTAGGGAGAGCTGAAGGAGGTTCATTGTCCATAAACATCATGTAAGAATATCCCCATATAACCCATCTCCCACGTGGAGACAAAGCAGGCCTACAATTTCCAAAGAAGAAATTTAGCTCTGAGGTAGTGAGGGCTCTCATCAGATTTGTATGACACTAGGTAATCCTTAGGTGATGGGAGAAATCTTGGCACTGGATATCCCTTACCCCTTCTCTGCTGGATACAGAGGAAAACTGCCCACCTTCAAAACCAGGTCTTACAACAATTCTGTGGCGAAACCATACGCAGCAAGTTGCCCAAGATTGTTGTTCCTATCTGGGGACAAAAATAGTTTGGTCGTTTGTTGAGTTTAATAGGAGCAGAAGTAGCTAACAGTATAGTATTTCAGATGTGTTTTCAGCTTTCCAGGTCTTCTCCTAGGTACACTGCAGAACCACTCCCCCAAGAGTACCGAGGTGCTCAAAGGCATGGGTGAGTCCCCCAAATGTAGCAAGTTTTCAAAGCAATTCATTTGGGGTTCCTTTTACTTGTCTCCTGCCTTATACAGGAGCTCTTTTCAAAATTGACCTGCTAGGCAGCCACCTTTTACTGCCCTCAGTGACTCTGTTCTGACGCAAGTCCAAATGATTCCATAGTTTCAAGAACATAGAAAGGAAAGCAACATTTCCCTGCCAGGGTGTGCCCAACTCTTCAAGAGCCACAGCACACCTGCAGGCAGAAACGCAAGTCTGTCAGTGTGGAAAGGAGCCAAAGGGCTGTGACTGACACGTCACGCTTGGGACAGACACCTCTGAATGTGTACAGTGATGTTGTGGGGCTCACCACCATTCCTTCTGTTAAATGCATTCATGCATAGCGTAACCCAGGGCTCAGCAACCTCACAGAGAACATTTTTCTTTCCCAAATCAGTAGGAACACAAGCAGAAGCCAGAAGCTCCTACCCCTTGCAAAGGCAAGAAGATATCACCCACTAATCTATATGACGGTCCAAAGAGAAAGACAGAACAGTTTTCCATCTGTCTAAGCCAGCAAAAAAAAAAATCCTGCTGTCTGCTGATCATCTTGTGGCACATGATCACAGCATCGGCTGCTAACCCCTGGGTTAGGCAATGGTACAGACTGGATAAGTAACCAGATTAGAGAGCCATGCACAGATTTACCTGGCTGAAACTGGCCTGAGACATTTCATTTCCCATGGGACAGATCGCAGCCATCACATCTCAATCACTACCAACCTGGACCAGAGAGGGAAGGACAACTCAGAAACAACAGGTTCTGCCGTGAGGCGTGCAGTGCTGGGCCCAGGCCATCCCTGGGCAGCAGCAGAGATACTGTGGGTTTCTCTGGGATCAGCTAGGCAAAGCACTTCCATGTAGGAAACACGTGTCTCGTACCTACTAGGAGAAGGACACAGACTACAAGCATCTCTGGAGAGGTGATTTCCCTGAGACATCGCAGAGACTCCTATGGTAGTAGGACTGAGAACGAAACTCTGCCTTAGTAGCCTCACCCTCACATCCCAAAGACTTACCTGGGAACAGCACAACTCCTTCAGGCGTCCTGACAATGGTACAGACTAGAAAACACCACTTATGAGGCTTTTGAATAAAAAGCATATAAAGCTTTTTTCTTCCTCCTCTTTTATTTCACCTTATTACTGATTCCTCTTCTGCTCTTGCCCTTTGCCAGGCATGAGCACCAGGGAGAAGCTGTACAACACACAATAGCTACGGACCACAACACTGGGCTTACTTGGGGACACCTCTGCTTTGGGCTGGTTTCACACAATCAGCCTTGTTATCTTTTCTCTCTCTGGGAGCAGAACCCCTCGGAGGACAAGCCGAACCGACACAGACCTCCTCTAACACCAGTCTATGATCTCCTTCAAGAAGCAGGGTGGGAAGGCAGAATCCCCAAGAGGAAAATAATCACAACTTCATGTTATCACAGCAGGCACGAGGGAACCTGGAGGTTTTAAAATACGTGCCTGATCCCTAGGGCACAGGATAAGAACTTATTTTATGTTCTGTACTAATGCAGGTTCACTCACTCTCCAGGAACTCCATCTGGGACTCTTCGGTGCTGACGCAGACGGCATTGAAGCCCTCGGTGGGAGCCACACTGCGCTTGATGCGGTTAGTTGCCAGGGAGTGCAGAACGCTGGTCTTTCCAGCCCCATCCAGGCCCAGCACCAGGATCTGCTTGCTGTGTCCTTTACCCTGCAAAAAAGGGGCAGCACCCTTACCCAGGCTGCTGGGGCACGGGCTGGGGGGAAAACGGGAGGCGTAGGGGGCTGGAGGGAACAGCAAAAGCCACTCCGGGGTGAAGAGGGAGCAGGTGCCTGCTGGGCTCCTGCACCACGGCGCAGGGGAGGCCAGGGGAGGCCCGGGACACCCGCCGGCCCCGGCCCGACCACAGCCAGAGGGGAGGAAAGCAGAGAGCGCGGCCCCGGCCTGCCCGCCCCGCCGCCCGGCCCAGGGCGCCGCCGAAAGGCTTCGAGCGGCCCCGCGGCCTCCCCCGCTGCTCCCACCCGGCCCCAGTACCTGATCGGCGGCGGCCTGGCGAGCGGCGGGCAGCGCGATGCGGCTCCGCAGGCGGGTCCAGGCCCAGGCCGCCACGGCCGCGCCGCCCGCCAGGGCCAGCGCCGCCCCCCAGAGCGCGGCGGGCCGCGGGCGGGTGCCCATGGCCGCCTGGCTCCGTCCCGCTCCGCGCCCCGCGGCGCACAGCCCCGGCACACAGCTCCCCCTGCGGCCCGCCGCGCAGGCCCGCCCGCACCTCCAGCGGGTGCACGACGCCAGGCCGGGTGAAAGAAAATGCCACCAGCTGCCGGCTAAGGGGAGGCACAGCACCCGGGCAAGTCATTTAAACAACCCGTTCCGTTCAGCGCCCAGCTGGCAGCCCTCCGTAAAGCTGTCTTCTCTCTGCTCTGTTCTGCTTTCTTCTCACTCGGAGCACAACGCACGCTCAGCCACCTTCCAGATACTCCCGGGGCACAGCCAGGATAACAAAAACTGGATTCTACTCACTAGATTTTTACTCCCTGGAGGTTGTTTTTTTTAAGCCACAGTAACACTTCCCTTGCTCCCCACCCTTTGCTTTAAACTCTTTCAGAGACAGAAGCCTTTCCCTTTGGGGCTGACATCTGTCAGTTCTCCCCAAGTGCTATTTCTACCCTTTGAAAGTCCATGTACGGAAAAGTGTTTTTGCTACATTCAGATCAAACCAGAATTTTCAAGAGATGCTTGGGGGCTACCTGAAGGGTGCTAGGAAAGCAGACGTATTCCATCTCCCCACCAGCGGCCACTAGAGAAGTGCAATGCCTCTTCGATGCAGCCCACCACCACAGCCAGCCACTCTGTTCTAGCTCACTCCTGTTTCACCAAGCCCACCAGAGCCAGCTTGCAGAAAAAGGGGACACTGAGTCAGCTGGCACACACCTCGCCATGCTTTCTCCTAACAGCCTTGTTCTCTCCCTTCAGATCATACAGAAGACAACCTAACCCATGTGTGGTTTTAGAAGACCCTTTGTGCCTATTACCAGCCCCGCTCCCCCAGACCACTGACAGGGGGCAAGACAGAGATCCGGATGCCAAGACTCTTTTGCCAGCACTTGCTTTTGACCTTTATTCTGCAACCAGCATCACCTATTGAGGGAGGGAGGTTACACAGCCTGCTTTTTACCACCCTCCTTTGGCCCCTTTCTTCTTCTTCTGCTGCTGTTTCTTCTTGGTGGCTGGGGCACCAGCGGGTTTTTGGTGCCTGGGAGGGATGACGTTACTTGTGGCTGATACAGCTGCAGCGCTGCCGGGCCGAGGGGAGGTAGGTGGGCTACTGGCAGTCCTACTGGCATCCCTGCAGGGAAGGTGAGAGAAAGATACACCACGTGGGTTCACAGCCACCTGCACCTTTCAGACCCCCATACTTAGGCAATGCAAACCCAACATCCTTTCCCTCTCCTTAACCACAAAGGCATCTTTATGCCAGCTCTCCTTGCAAACACTGCTCAAGCCAACAGTGCCACAAAAGGCTTTTCATGCTTCTGTTTTGAGACAGCTGTGTCAAGAGAAACTATCAGACAGCAGCACTGGCAACTCCCCGTGTTGCCATTATTTTAGAAGTACTTCCTTCTCTCAGATGCTAGTAAGTCACCATCTTGCTGTCAGGCCTCATACACAACAGTAAGCCCTGATTCCAGCTCAAACAATCAGTGTCAGCTTAGAAGGATGTATAGTGTTTTCCCAAGTTACGGCTAATGGTTCTCCAGCTGCCAAAAGACTTGAAAGCAAATAGCTCAAGAGAAAGCATGCAAAATCCTTCACCTCATTGTCAAAGCTAAGAAAAGCACATTAAAAGACTATGGGAATTTTATTTGCACCTTGGCACCTTCAAGCATGCCTATCATATAATTTTGTTTTTCAGCAACCTATAGGGATCTTGGGAAGATCAGCAGGTAGAAGGTTCAAGTGGCAAAGCACAGTGTCACTTGTGCTACCCATGGCTGGCATGGTGACAGAGCCACAGAAAAGCAGCACAAACCCAGCCCTCCCAGCCATCCAGGAGCGACTCCCCACACCGAGCCCTGCAAAATGGGTACTTACAGTTCAGAGGAGCCAGCTGTGGTTGAACCCTGAGTCCCCTTGCCAACCTGATCCTTCTTCTTGCCCTTCTTCCGCCCACGATAGTAGGAACGCTCTCGCATCGGAAGCCACCGCTCAGGGTCAGGAGTCACCTTGGGGTCATAATTCTTAGGCAGCTTTCCTGCAGAACAGCCAGTGACAGGACATGAGATTGGAACCAACATACCAGAGAGGCACCACCAAGGGATATGCGTGGAATATCAGAAGCCAGGAAGCACAAAGAGCCCAGCACAGCAACCCACATCATCCGATCAGGGTGTTACTCTCACTTCTGCAGAAAAATGCCCCATCCAAACAAGCTATCATGAAGATCTGCGTTCACAGGGACCAGTCCCAGCAAAGAGCTCCCACTCCTGGGGAGCTGAAGGCTGGCTATTTGAAGAAACAATCTGGCAAGCTCTCTGGAGCTGTGCTATGTCAATAGCTAAGAAATGCAACTTACCCTTCTTTTTCTTCTTCTTCTTCTTCACATCCACTTGTCTGAAAAGCAAGGGAAACAGCCACTGTGACACAGCACGGATACAGAAGACAAATCAACTGAAAGCTAGCTCTGGAAGAAGCTAAACCATTCCCACCTCTCTCAAAACTTGGTCTGCTGCTACCTGAAGCTCCTTGTGGCTAAAAAGGTTCCCCTGCCACCAGCCTGCCCTTTACAGCAATGTCCCCACCACACCAGGTGCAGTTCTTGTGCCACCCCAAAGAATGACTGCACCAGACCTATGGCAGCCTGCTTTACCCTTGCTCCTTCTGCTGGTTCTCTCCAGTGAGCTTCCCAGCTTTCTTCCGAACATAGGTTGCTCCATGGGAGTTCTCCAGCGCATCAACATCTACTTTCAGTGACATGGTGTCCAAGGAAGGTAAGTGTTTGCTAAGACTGCAAGGGAAAAGTTCAGGGATGCAAACCAGCAAGCAAAAAGATAAACACCCAGGTTTGTCCTGATAGCAAGGAACAACTTCAGCTTACAAATTTGGCCTGTTAGCAATGCAGACACCAGACAGCTCTACGGGGCTAGTTCCAGCTCTCTCACCACCTTTCTACACAAGCTGGGATGAGCTGCTTAATCATCATCTGCCTCATTTTTCCCTACTTTGATACGGGGACAGAGCAACAACTTCCTCTGAAAGCTGCTCAGGGTGGCAAAAGCAGTATGTGAACCTGGTATTTTGGGTCAGCGAGAGCTTAGCCATATTTTATCGGGCACGGCTTGCACTACTACCACAGGTTTAAGATACCAACAGAAAAGATGGAGGAGCTCCTATTTTTGGTTCCACCTAGTCTTAAATCAGCAATTCTGAGAGAAGGAGGCCAAAGACAAAGGGTCCTGGGATCTCACTGTAATCCAACTAATTATGGAAATAATGTAGCTCCAGACAACTTGACCAGGATCTGTAGCTGTTCTGGAGATGTTCCTTGCCTTTCTTCAGGTGAGACTGGGTCTGAATTCCCCACACAGCTGAAATCCAAGGGAGCAATGCCCAAACATGTCTTTCTTTGCTCCAGTACCATCAAAAAGATACACTTTAGCTTTTTCAGGGTCCACTAGGGAGTACGCAGAGATGAGCTGTGCCAGAGTATGCACATCTTTTGGGTTTTGCCTTTGCAGGAAAAAAAAAGAAAAAGACCAAGTTAGCAAAGTTCACACTCATCCCAAAGTCTGGTATCACCATGCAGTGCTTGCTGCTGCAGCACAGCTGCTATCCGTGGGGACAGGCATGTCAGTCTGTGGAAAAAGAGATGTGCATACACCTCCACAGGATCATGAAGCAGGCAATAAAAGACAAGAATTCCTCAGGTCCTATTAGAAAAGGCAAGTTAACAGTCCCCCCCCCCCAAAAAATCCCATCAAGTGCACATAAAAACTAAAACCTAGATATTCATGGTTTATGTAGCACTAGAAAAAAATCATGCATCCCAGACCCCAAGGCAACTTTCACTGGACAGAAGAGGCCTCTAGGACAAGTCAACCGGGTTTTCAAGTGAACATCAGCTACAGATCAAATCAATTATCCCACCTCCTTCCAAAATATGGCTTTGCATGGGAGCCCCTGAGCAAAAGCAACTCTAAAGGATGGCTACTAGGTCAAGCAACACTGTCAGACAGAGAGCTTGCAGATGTCTTGAGTCGGAGACCTCCCATTCAGCAACCACCCAACTCACTTCCAGAGCTCCTCCAAGTCACTGATTGCTTCCTTCTTCCTCCCATGCTTTAGTTTGAAGTTAGCAGCTTCTCTTATCAGCGACAAATGGACAGGAGACTTTGGCTGAAACACACAGCAGCCACAATTAGTTCCTCATTATCACAGCACAGAGCTCAGCTCTAGCTGGCTTTAATGTCCCTGAGACCTGGCCAAGGAGAACTGAGTTAGCACCCCGTCATGCAGAAAGCAGACCACCTTTACCCTCTAGGATGTGAAGCAGAACTGCATGGTACAAGGCAGCTTGCTGCTCCACAATGCCTTCTCATCAGGGAGAAGGCCTGATTGCTACATTAGCGCATCCATTGCTGCCACTCCCCATCTGACAGGAGATGCTGCTCCCTGTTTGCCACACATCGAAAATAATGAAACAGTGATAAAATGAATGCTCACAAAACAGGAGCTCACAGGTCTCCAAAACCCTACTGGATGAGCTGCTGGGGCTGTGCGTCAACAGGAAAAGCTGAGTTGGACTAGCTAGAAAAGACTGAGACAAATCTTTGGGCATTATCTCCTCTGGTCTGACTTGCCTGGAATTGCTGATACCACTGGATAGCCTGTGTGAAGACCTCGATTGCACTGTCAATGTCCTCTTCATGACTGTACATTGTCACCAATGCAGACACCTGCAAACATTCAAGAGCAGCTTATAGCAGATCTTCATGCAAGTTGTCTACAGCCAGAGAGTCAGCAGTTAAATGACGGGATTTCCTAAAAGCAGAGTCAATGTGAACCTTCTGCTCTGTCCCTAAAAACCAGCTGTGGTAACAGGCAGGTTAGCCAGGCGAGACCTTCTTACCCAGGCCCCTCTTAAAGAAATGTTCCCATCAATCTTTCTCCTCCAGTACAAGCTTAAAACTGCATCCACAGAAAGAACCTTCCTGTCTTGGCACTTTCTTTGATTGCCATCTGTCTTTAGTTTCATTAGAAATTCCCATTCTCTTCCCCAAGAGACATGAAAAAAGAAATCAGCACTGAAGAGATGATACAATCCCCAGTCACAACTAGAGGTGACCCAGGGCAAGGAGCTGGTATTGCTGACTGCTCTATAAATCACTTTGATCATTCACACTTGCAATTGGAACAGACCTACAACTGGCAGCCTCTGCTCAAAATGCTTACACTGTACACTTGAGCATTTTCAAGGTTATCAAGCTTTTCCAAATACCAGATGTGGACACGCACGCAGACTGGCGTGATGCTGTGGGGATGAAACATATGGCACTTTCTCCCTAATGCCTGCTGTCCTAAAGCTGCTTCAAAAACTTCCCAACAGTACATACCAGGGAAGCAGCTGCTCCAGTCGTGTTATGCAAGTAAAACCAGGCAACACGCAGGTCTGAGGGATTACGAGGGAGTGGGAGCATAGGCAGAGAGCATCTCTGCTGACAGGCAGAGTACTTCTGTGGCTAAATTCAGGCCACCTGATGCAAATTATAATCTCGCCTTTGTCCAAAACAAGGAAGATGGGCTCAGATTCCCTGCTGACATTCAGATCAAGTGAAAACCACAGCAAAGAGGCAACAAGGAGCTGGCAACACAAAACTGTGCTACAAGGGAAAAATCTCACACAGTTCAGACTGAGTTTTGCTTACCATACCAGGCTTGTGCTGCAGTTCTTCTATGCTCCTCAGGATCATGCAGGCTTTGGTGACACTGCCTAGAAGAGAGACAGGGTGGGTAACACTTCACCCTGCCAGTGAACTTCCAGCCAAAGGTAAACAATGAGGACATAGTGATCCCCTTCTCAGAACATCTCCCCCATTTCCAGGAATAAAGGACAGACCTCCACACAAAGGACTTTTCCGCCCTTGCCACATCCTGCAAGGGTTCAGGAGGAAGCTTTCGCAAGCAGGGTCTTCTCATCCAGGGGCAAGTCTGTGCTGCCCAACTGCATAAGGGAATGGTACCATCAGAAAGCCCCACACTGCTCCCAAGACCCTCCTGTCCCAGAACAGATTCAGCCCTATTATTCACAAAGACTGTGGGCATCTCTGCCAGGGATCTGTGGAACCTGGACATCCAGACATTAAGCTATGAGCATTATCCTACCATAGCCATATATATATATAAAATACTTGACTGAAAGCATCTCTGTTCTGCATCCCTGTCACAACAGGGACTACAGCAAAGATTGCCCTGAAGCCTGTTTTTCTCACCCCTTGTACCATTATCATGTGCAGATACTTCACAACAAAGGGGTCACTGGATACCTTGAGCAATTTTTAGCTGGGCCATCGTCAGCTTGATCTCGGCTGCATTGGCAGGGTGCTGGTCTGCAAATTCCTGAGAGACAGAGGAAAGAACAATTCAACATGTGTGTGAGCACCACGCTGCTGCTCTGGTGAATCACATCTCATGTTCACTGTCAAGAGCCAAAGGAAGCTTTTCAGCACAGGCAGGCTTCAGCACACAGCAGAGGAGGGCCCCAAAGAGTGCCAGTGGCCCATCGTCCTCTCAGAATTCCATCCCAGGCCACTCACTCCCTCCAAGAACAAGGCTGTTGCAACCTGCTTGCAAGCAGAGCCCACTGCTCACCCTAGAAGCAGTCTACCATCGCTCCCTAAGCATAAAAATCAGAGGTGCAAGGGAACTATTTCTCTTTAAAAGCAGCATTGTTCAGTTGGGTGTAAATGCTTTCCAGCAGCATTAAACCAAACCAAAATAAGTAGAGGCAGATACCCCTGGAAATTTAAACCAGACAAACCAAGGTAAGGGAAACAGCACATGAGAACACAAAAGCACAAGTTTAAATGGAGCTTGGCCAAAGGACTACTTTCTCTTAGCCTACCTGCAGAAGCGCCACAGCCTTTGCGTGCTGCTTCTCACGACACAGTTGGGCAGCCTGGATAAGCACAGGGAGCAGATGCTCAGGGCTCTGCGACTGCAGGCTTGCTGACAGCTTGCGGCACTGATCTGCCTGAGGAGTGGGAAGACAGAATACACTTTTCTCAACCTCTGCAAGCATGTAATGGAGCACTAACATACCAGTTGTATCTAAGAAGAGATGCTAATGATGGCTTCCCTGAAATAGGCATACAGAACCAAAACCAAGTCCTTTTAGTAGCATTTCAGATGCATCAAAGAACCCCACACACCCCTTTTGTCTCCCAGTGATCTCCACACAGCAACACGGTCCTCCCTGCAGCAACACTCAAGTCATTAAGCAGCAGGCCGTCTGTTCTTTTAGGGATGATTTTTTTTTTTCCTCCTCACTTATGTGCCTAAACCAAGCGGTCTTATCTTCTGACACAGAACAGCTGCATATCCATTTTTGCCACGTCAAACTCCTGTGGAGAATGCTAAATTGCTAGCTACTTACTGCAGATCAGTTTCCCTTACCTGGTTAGTGTACATTGCCAGCAAAGCCTTGTTGAATTCAATTGCCTGGAGCTGTTTTTTGGAGAGTTTATGCTCAACACCTTCTGCATTGGTCAGCTTCACCTTTTTCTTTGAGTCAAAGACATTTTGGTCCTAGAGAAATCACATATCATGAGATCACTGCAGTCTTTAAAAAGGTCTCTGGGTCTCTGATTTAACTACTGCTTAGGAAAAAGACTTTCCTGATTATCCCCCTTATCTCCACAGAGCAGAGAAGCAGGCTGAGTAACCACCAGGAAGGGCCACACTGAAATCCGCAAGGTAATTCTATACCTTGTTAATTGTGATGATGTTATTTGCAATGACAGCAAGCAGTCCTACATCTGTTGGCCTGCAGATAAGAAAGCAGAAAGCTCACAGTTATTAAATGGTGGTCTCTCTACACATAGAAGACAGCATTTGTTTTAGAAAAGCCCTTACTTCAACTTGATTATTTGATTGTAGAGCTGTAGAGCGTCCTCTGTACGACCCTGCAGTTGCATGATATAAGCCATCTGTCCATGAATAATGGCTAATTCAGCCTCAATGTCTTCCTCTGTCACATCCTGAAGGAAAATCAAGGCAAAAAGAAAAAAGGCTGCCATCTCACCTCTCTTCCCCTGGCTTCAGCACTCTGCTGGCAAATGGCTATGAGCTCTCTTGGGCAGTACTACCAGCAAAGTACCCCACCCACTACTGATGAAGGTTGTAGCAACAGCACAAATACAAGCATATCTGGGTTAAACCAGGAGAAAAGAAAGTTTCACCTGCTCTTGCAAGAACCTGAAGATACCCTTAACTTGTGCACTGAATCTGCCCCTCTGCTTGAACCAACAACAGCGATTACAAATTTTCTGTTTCCCACCACCCGCTCAGCACATTCATCCATAGGAGGGGTGGGTCACATCGAGGTTTCAGACAACCTGTACCCATCCTGCCTACACCAGCACAGCCAGCTGTGCAAGGAGCACAGCAGCAAAGAGTCCACAGCGTTAGCTACCCTTCTGCAACAGCCACGATTGCTGCCCCAGCCTCGCAGGCTGGTACCAGCAGCAGTGGCAAGTCTTGCTGGGTAATACTGCACAGCAGCTCTGGCTATCATCTGGCTATCTGCAGTACACTTCATGACCATATCCTCATCCATGCTGGTGCAAAGCAAACACTTTCCACAACAATACCAAGAACTTACAGAGTCTTCTGACAAAGACTGGCGGCACAGCTCTAGAAGGAAAAACAAACAGAAGAGCAATTTAGAAGACTTTAGGGGAAAAAATAGCCTAGAAGCACAGGGGAACACATACTTTTTTCATGTATCCATGAAACTTCTGCAGCATTACAAGGGCACAGCAAACTACAATGATGGATGGGACTGAGCCTGAGGGAGAAGACTAGATGATACAGAAGAAATATCAAATGCACAGGAGATACTGTCCCTCACACAGGGCTGCCTTCTGAGAGAAGAGTTACACACTCACCTTCTCTCCCGAACAAATTTCCTTAAACCTAGCTCCTGATCTTTTCCATAGGGATCACTTGGCTGTAACTGCTCCCACTTGGGAGTTAAGCACTACAAGCCTGCAATATTCAGATTGCACCACCCTTCATGGGGCAGCAATTCCATCAGTTTTCAGTACATATACCAGTCACTTCTTAACTTTCTCATATACCTCCCCAGAACATCACTTGTTTTGCTCTCTAAAGGACTACTATCACAGCACATAGACTTAAATTACAACTGCTTAACAAACCAGTTGTATGAGCTGCTGTTCTGTCATCAAAATCAGGACAGAACTGACCCATTTACCTGTAAGAGCAATTAGATCACAAAGAAACTAATTCTTCCTAGGTCTCCCCCACAGGTTGTCTTTTTTTTTTTTAAATGCCCACAAAATCCCCCTCCCACCCCACAGAAAAAAATATCTTTGAAAAAATATAATTTATTGGCTTACACTGATTTTGTACTTAATTCAAACCATGAAGTATTTGCATTTTTATAGTGTATGTTTATATATATATACACATACACTAACAAAACCAGGAGTTAGAACAGATGAAACATCTCATGCTTACAAGATGAGATTACACTCATGTTTACTTCCTACTTCAAAAAACTGCTCAAAGGCATCTAACACCAATCACAGGGTTGAAAGAGCACCAGGACATGGTACATGTCTCTCGAAAAGAGCTGCAGAGGAATGCTTCTACAAAAACACTAGGAAACTTACAATAATCCAGCTGTTTGTCTGTTTTTAAATTTTCAAAACCTCTTTCCCTCTGCTGAAGTATATCTATAGAGAGCAAGTAACTACTTCTAGTTACTTCCCTCTCACCATGTTTTTACCTTCTGCTTTCTGTAGTTTTTTCATTGCTTCATTCAACTTTCCTTGCCCAATCAATGCACATGCACTATTATAACACAGCTCGTAGGTAGCTTCTCGAAGGCCCAAATCCTCCTAGTGTGAAAAACAAACGTAACACTGCATAAACACCAACCTATCTATACAGATTTGACAGGCAATGGACACAAACTATAGCTTTCATGTACATTCAAACTATTCCTTGCAAAACAGATTTAGAGGAAATTTTAAAAGGGCAGGTAAGAACAGCTACTTGAGAGAACTAGAAAGTGGATCCACAGTACTGAACAGAAAGCGTGTGCTCTGCACACCTCCAAGGACAAAGCTTTCTGAAAAAAATGAGAACATCACAATCTGTACTGCCCATTAACAAAAATATTCCCAAGCATGGCAGAGTGATCCAAGCATTTAGCTTTACTCTGGGCAAGAGGGTAATGAGACAAAGGCACTAGTAACCACAAGTGCTCTGCCTAACGCAGGCTCAGGGAGATGTACTTCCTGGTCTGCTCTGACATCTACTAATACGAGTCTCCTAAAGATCAAAGACGAAGCATAACTCTTCATCCCTCGGAACAGTAACAGTATTTACTCCTCCATACAGGAGAAACCCCTAGGTGATCTTCAATACACTCAGAAATTACTAGGAGACAGAAACACATTTCTAACCTGTTAAAGATCTATGATTCCATATCCTTTATTCCTTGGCTCTCACTCTTACACACACACACGTACACGCACACACTTACTTACCGGCATCACCTTCTCCCAGGTGCTTTGTGCCGCCACAACCGCAGAGAGGTTGGTTTTTCTCTCTTCCTCATACTCGTCCTGGGAGTTGCGGATTAGATCCCTGTATGCAGCCAGACAATCGTCGTAACGCTCCAACCTGTACAACTGAGAAAGAAAACGGATTAGCCTTAAGAGTAGTATTTCCCCGTGTATGCTAGTAACTAAAGCCTCCTTCCTCCCTCCCCATGGACTGGCAGCAGCAGAGCATCATATGTTTTAGGCTGAACATTACTAACATTTGCATCTACCTTTAGGGGCAAACTCTATAGATTACACATTTGCAAGGACTCAAGCAACAACACCAGATACCTTCACACATACCTTACTCCTAAAAAAGCTTCTTTAAAAGTAGCAGTTTATACAGTTTTGTCCTCAAACAGCCTTTTTCCAGATTAGACTACCTCTCTATGAGAGATTAAATGAATGGTCTTTCATGCAGCTGAGAGAACACAGCCATTTTTTCACAATATTGTTCTGATCAACCAGGGAGAAACCAGAAAAGAAATGTAGCTTATTTTCTACTTCACTTCTAACGCCTGAGGTGTCAGGTCCCGCAAACCACTCCTGAACAGGAATCTAATGCAAGCAGAGGGCTCAACCACAAATAAATCACATCACCTCTCTTCCATCCTCCATCCCCTCAGCCAGATTGCTGTTATCAGGTCAGACCCAGGAAGGCAGGAGGAGTCACAAATGTATTGCTTTGGTTCAGCGGCAATAAGATGATGACTCTGCCTCCAGCAACAGCTGACTGAAGCTCCACAAAAGTTGGAGCAGTTGGGAACCATACCTCACCTTACCTTCAAGACAGAGAAGGAAATTCTGTCCCTATACTTGCCCCACATTAGAGGTGGGACAAGGCTTCCAGCATATGAAACTCCCATCAGGAAGAAAAGCTTGTAGTTACCACTTGTCCATAAAGTTCCTTCAGTTTGTCTGTCTGCTGACTGGCACTCTGAATGGTCTTGAGAGCATTTTCAATACGATTCAACCTGTATTCACAGTAGGCCTTCTCAAAGGCAATAATGTCACTGCAAGGACAAGACAAAGGCTGAAAGCAGGCACTGTAGTCTCCATTCAACAGCATTCACCCACCTGAACACACTTGTTTAAGCAGCCCTAATTAGTCCCAGACTGCTACATTAAGAGCCAAACACCAGAGGTGTGCACATGATCCAAAGTTACTGAATTATGTATCTGTTGATCACTGAAAATATCTTAAACCTACTTTGTGTTCAGCAGAGAAAGAACATCAAAACTTCATCTAAAAGAAAAGGTTCCTTTTTTCTGGTTTCTCCAGACACATGGTATTTCAAATCTCCCCCAGCTTCTTACTGACCATGCAAATCAAAGGCTTAAAGGTAAAACAAACCGAAACGTCATCATGTGACTCCTTAAGGAGAAGGCGTATCATTACAGCAAAGGATTCTCACCATAAGCTTTCAAAGACAATTGACTCTCGCAGAGAGAAGAAGAAAATGGTATAAAACACAGTCCCTCTTACAGTCTGATAGCAAGCCAACAGTAACATTATTTTGAAGTACCAGCACAGCAGAACTGCAGCAAAAGGGTTTGCTGAGGCTAACACAAAACTGTCTTCAAAGCAAGCTCACACCAGCAGGGAAGTGTTACCAAACAAGCAGAGCCTTGAATGCCATGTTCCATCTACCCCCTCAGTTACTACTTAAGCCAAAGCAAAATTAATCAGTGATTGTCACCACTTGTCACCAGCTATTTCCCTGTCTATTAAAAATTACCTCAGTCCAGCTGAGACTCCAGGGGAGTCTGAAAACAAATGAATGGCATTAAGAATTAGAGCAAAGCAGTGGCCAGCCTCAGTGCAGGACGGGGCAACTTCGAGGCAAAGCAAGAACCACCGCTTTCCCTGCTCTGCATGGTACACAGACGGGCATGGAGTACAGCCAAGCTAAAGAAATTATAGAGAGAACTCTGAAGCCAGTTGAATTTAGAGAAATTACTCCTCATCAGCATTGTGCTGATTTTGGCTGGGATAGAGTTAATTTTCCTCACAGTAGCTAGTATGGGGCTATGGTTTGGATTCATGCTGGAAACAGTGTTGATAACACAGGGATGCTTTCGTTACTGCTGAGCAGTGCTTACACAGAGCCAAGGCCTTTTCTGCTTCTCACACCACCCACCAGCCAGTGGGCTGGGGGTGCACAAGAAGCTGGGAAGGCACACAGCTGGGACAGCTGGCCCTCACTGACCAAAGGGGTATCCCTGACCATACAGTGTCTTGCTCAGCATACAAAGCTGGGGGAAGAAGGAGGAAGGGGGGGACATTCGTAGTGATGCCATGGCATTTGTCTTCCCCAGTAACCGTTATGTGTGACGGAGCCCTGCTTTCCTGGAGATGGCTGCCAAAGGCAAGCAGCGAATTAATTCCTGGTTTTGCTTTGCTTGTGCATGCAGCTTTTGCTTTACATATTAAACTGGTTTTATCTCAACCCATGAGTTTTCTCACTTTTACCCGTCTGATTCTCTCCCCGATCCCCTGGGGGTGGGAGAGAGATTCAGAGGAAAAAGGGGAAAAAACTCATGGGTTAAGAAAAAATTAATAACTGAAATATATTCAAATATACAGAATATACAAACGAGTGATGCACAGTGCAACTGCTCACTGCCTGCTGACCAATGCCCAGCCCATCCCTGGCTGGCAATCCCAGAGGAGAGAAATCCCGAAAACACAATCCAAGAAAAGAGAGTGAGCTTCCCAGCCAACCCTCATCTATATACCGAGCATGACGTTGCATGATATGGAATATCTCATTGGCCAATCTGGGTGCGTTGCTCTGGCCATGCTCCCTCACAGCTTCTTGTGCACCTGACACTAGCAAGCACAGGAAGTTGAGAAGTCCTTGATTTCTTAGCAACAACTAAAAACATCAGTATATTATCAACATTCTTTTCATACCAAATCCCATACCAAATCCAAAACACAGTGCTATTCCAGCTACTAAGAAGAAAATTTACTCTATCCCAGACAAAACCAGGACAACCATATACTACAAAAAACAAGCTAAAAAACTTCAGTTAAAACTCTTCCCTCCCAGGAAAGAAGAAATTTGGGAATAATTGTTTTTTTTCAGATGTGAACATACATGAGGATATGCTTCATCACGCTGATACTACAACACACTTTTCTGGGAAGTTTCTTAACAAGAGCAGTATCTGAAATACAAACATTTTGCTATCAGGCAGTTCTTGGATAGCAATTTTCATCTGAGTCATTACACAAACAGCCTCTTTAACAGAAAGAAAATTACAAGTCTGCTGAATGATACAAATAGGAAGCTTGACTTGTTCTCAAAAACAGATTGTCTCCAAGGTCCTGATTTTGAGAACATGCACAAAAGGCTTGCACCACCCCAAAAGATTAAGTAGTACCTTCAGGCTGGCAAAGAAAAGGACCCCAAGGAGCCATATGATAAGATGGCCAAGCAAAGCCAACAGCTCGCTGCCACTGGCAAGGGCTTCTCCCTCCTCTCTTCACTCCTCATGAGATCTGTCTTCTTCCCTTGTACCAGCTATGATGCTCAACGACATCAACAATTAAAATCAGCTCATGAAGGTGGCTGCAAACTAGACTGGGGACAACCTCTTCAACAGTAACAGTGAGATGTTACACCGTTTCAAACTCATCCAGACCACCTCTCACACCCAGAAAAAAAAAAAAAAAGTCAGTATTTCACTGAGAATCCCAATTCCAATGGCTCTGAGCACCTCTGGCTCTTTACTTTGCTACCTACTCGTCCCTTCCACCGAAGCTGCAGCAGTTCCTCAAGGACATGTGGTTTCATATTTTGTAGAGTAAAGCAAGGCACAACTCACTTGGTTAACACTTTTGTGTGGGTGTTGATTACGCTGAGGGCTTCTTTGAAGTTCCCATTCTGGATAAGACACACTACTTTACACTGAAGTGCAGTCACATCGTCTTTGCTGATCTGCAGTACTGGAGGAGAAACCAGTTTCAGCACAATGATCTAACACATTATCAGACAGACACATTAAGGCTTTGTAAGAGCCATGGGGTGTTACAGCTGCAAAAACCCCTGAGAGAGCAGTCACATCAATTTAAAAGGGTCCTGGCAGGGCTTGCTTTGGCTCAGAACAGGCAACAAATCCTGTGAGCATAAAATAACCCAGTGTAAATAGTGAACTGACCCAAAGTGACTGCTGTGCTAACATGCCTGGAGCAGAGCTGCGCCAAAGGAGCTGCACACACCTGGACAAATCTTTAATTAGCATTTCACTTCCAGGCAGAGAACGCCGTGCCAAAACCCGAGTGCCACGTAAAGCATACACAGGAAGAAAAGCAGCTGATACAGAAGAACAGTATAGCTCTAGGCAGGCAGTCACTTCCTATACCGACACTTTCTGCTAGTGGAAGGCAGTGACGGAGAACGAGGGGAGATAAACAGGTTTTGCTATTTTATTTTTTTCATGTGATTCCAACTCTCAGATCTGTCAGGACAGGAGATGAGTCCCTACTCCCTACAAACACCAAGGTGAGAACTTTTTAGCCATAACGTGCCTTGGACTGCAACCCAACTGTGGATGCCGAGCTACGGGAACAAGCCACCGCAATGGAAGTTATCCCCGGCAAGCCAGCCGGTCCACGTGCGCACCACCACTGCTCCAACTCCCGGGGGAAAAGCCCTCCTTCCTCCCGCAACCACAACTGCGGGAAAACCCACCAGCAGCTCCGAAGCCTCGGGCCGCACCAAGGGCTCCGCGCTGCCCCGGAACCCGCGGCGGGTCCGGCACAGGAGCGGGGCCTAGGCGGCTCCCCAGCCGCTCTCGCCTCTCCGCCCCCACAGCACAGCCCCAGCAGCGCGCCTGAGGGACACCCTTCGCCCGCAGCCTGCTCCAGGCACGGAGCTCACAGACCCAAACCGCCCGGTCCCCACCGCAGCCGTGCCCGCCCGGGCAGAGACCACGGGGAGCGATACGGCCGGGAGAGACGAGGCCCAAGGGGCCACGGACGCCGGGAAGGACCCCGCGCGCGGCCCACAGGCGGCGGGGCGGGCGGCACTCACTCACTCTTGTTTACGGACTTGAGCGCGCGGGCGAAGTCGCCGTTCTGGCCGCAGCGGTTCACCTCGCTCCACAGCGCCGCCGCGGCCCCCGCGCCGCCCGCCGCCGCCGCCATCTTGGAACCGGGAGGAGAAACACGGCGGGAGGGCGGGGCCGGTGGCTAGCCCAGAAGCGGAAGTGCCTCGCGCTCCGGCCGCCACGTCGGGACCCAGCCCCGCCCTTTCCTCCACGCGTCATCCTCTCGCGCTGCGTCAGGCGTTTGCGGCCAGTCAGGGCGCTGTCCCCGGCGTGCGGCCGCAGCAGCGCCTGGCAGCAGGCCCCGGGGCACGGCCCGTGTCCTTCCCCGCGCTCAGACTGCACAGCACTGAGCGCAGCTGGGGTTAATGAAAACATGGGGGGCAGCTGGAGCGTCTGGGGTATTGCTCCCTTACTCGGCTCCGCTGCTGCTTCTTTAACTGAAGAACTTTTACTTTTTTTTTGTTAATATTTTAAACAACTTTTTCACTTCTTACACTAAACTAAAACAAAAATCAACAGATATTACCAAAATTATTATGGGTAGGAATGGGGCGACTGCCCCTTTCCCCCAAAAGATTTTCCCCCAATCTTTCTCCTTCTAAAAGACTGCCATCAGCCACCCGTTTTCAAATGCCAGAAATGTCAGGAATGATTGCAAACACTGCAAAGGCTGGGGTTTATAAATAAAAATCACAAAGCTATAAATACCTCAGTGGGTGAAGGTGGCTATTACTTTGCATAATAACATATCGGAATTTGGACTTCAAACACAAGCTGAAGCTGAACTGCAGGCGTGAGACACAACCAGCACAGCCGGCTCCGTGCAACTCATACAGCACTGGGCGATGCAGCACCTTCTTACAGAGCAGTCTGAGGTGACCTGACAGAAACACTCCCTCTGAAGGACTACTGAGTGGTACATCTCTTCAACAAGAACGACAACCACATTAAAGAAAGAAAAAAACAATTAGTACTTTAAACAAAATACTCTTTTATTAGAGTATTTTTCATTAAACATACAGAACTTGGATGGCTATTTAAAATTTTTGTCATTCAAAGTATTTCCCTCAAGAAGGATGGCAATGCTATCTCAGTGCATATCACGTGGAAGGACCATACCTCTCAAGTGTCTAGCTCATAAATCAGAGCAATACTGCATGTACTCGGCACACAAGCAAAAGAAGGCAATGCTGTGATGCAATTAACATACAAAAAATGCACAGCCAATGCATACATGGTCAGATCTATGGCCAGTGATCCAGAGAGTAGCATCACATGGAGAAGCAGGCCTCGCAGCATGGGAATGAAGAAGAAAACGGTTCCTGATGACAAAAATGGCAGTTAGCAACTGATTCAGAAGATTTGTACAAGTCCTAAGCGATCCTCCTCCACAGGGACTGCAAATTTAGCCACTGGTTTGGAAGATCTTCCGAAGCATCTGTCGTGCTGGGGGCAGGGATGCAGAAGTCTTGCTCAAAACGAGTGATTCTAAAGCCCTTGTGCACCTCTGAGTGCCACCGTCACAGGAGTCTGGCGAAGCATGTGCTTACAGCTGAAAGACCACCTGCTATAGACTGGCTTCTGCCCTAGGGTCTTGGAACCTGCTTGTTCCTCTACCAGCACAGATAAAACGGACCACTTATTTTACACACAGGACAACATTAACAAAGCAACTCGTGTAGGTAGCTACACACCTGCTGCCCTCACCTGCTGGTGTAAGTTCCTTGAGCATATCACGTATTGTTACTACCTGACTGCAAATATTCAAGCTTCATACTTGGTTTATGTCTAAATACTACAACTAAGACCTGCAATTCTGTGCCTTTTCATCCTAACCAATCGTCCACTTTTAATTACGCACAGCAAGTTTCCCAGACTTTTTTTTAAAGAGCTGAACAAAAATACAGTTTAGAAGTATCTCTGGTCAAGTTTATCACTGCAAGTGTTACAATCAAACCTGGTTAACTGGCACTCATCAACTATCCTGTAATGCAACATCTAATGGCAGATTTCTTTAAATGAAAAATCCAGACAATTGAGAGGTATGCAGAAAACTTGTCTGAAATATTTGAAGCTACATGTACAATCTTACAGAATGCAAACTACAGTTACAGACATAACATTAAATCTTATTAACCGATAGTGCATAAGAACTTAAAAACTGTCAGTGAAATCAGTTCAGCCAGTGACTTCCGAAAAAGCCATGCCTCAACTGCATCGTGTGAAGGGGAAAAAAAAATTCTTAATCAAGTTAACACAAAGTTTTACTCTACATTTTAAAAGATGTTTTATTATATATATATACTATGTATACAATAAATTAAAAAGGGGAATGAAGAAATAGCTCTGTGTATGCTTCAAATTAACACAGACCAGTAGTTCCATAAATGACCATTTTACCATCTTTGTGGCAAAAAGCTGACATAAAAGTTCATACAATACTTACAAAGAGTTCAAAAGATATTTTAAAAAAATGGAATTTAAACATAATTTTTCCTTCCCCTACAATACAATTTAGTTTTGTATGTCATAGCATCAATACATTTACAGAATATTTGAATGTCACATCCACACAATTGGTAACAAAGCAGGTAAAAGTGCTAGTGGTGTTAGACTTTAGGACTTCTCCCAAATTACTCTACCTGCTCCTCAGCCTTCTTCTTTAAATGAAGGCTATCAACATTCATCACCCAGTTTGAGGTATGGACAGAAGAAAAACCTGCAACTGGTACTCCCCACCGCATCTTGCCTCTGCTAAAATAGAGCAACGATCTACTGATCTGGTAATTGACAATGGTGGTGCACAATCTCTTACCTCAGTTCAGCTTCTATGTAATTTAATCACCATATAAAAAAAGTTATTTTGAAACACAGTATTAATGCTTAACTTAAAAAAAAAAAAAAAACAAAACAAAACTTTAAGTCTTCTTTGAAACCGTATTTAAATGTTCTTGTTCCAAATTTAAAGCTTCACATAACCACCAGACAGAAGGATGACAATTTTAAACCAAGAGAGCACCTAAAAACATACCACAGGTAAAAATTAATCAATCATCTCTCCACTTCATAAAAATGTAGAAACCCTGTCAGCAACAGTAGTACACTCAGAACGAACAAGGTGAAAGGGAGCATCTAGAATACTCAAGAGGCTTGCTACGCTACTTCTCTTTATTGCCCATTCTCTCATTTGGATGGATGGCCACTGCATGACACGATGCCTGTAATAGTTCTCTTATCTTGTTTTCACCATTGCTGCCAGCTGAAGTCGTCATTGCTGCCAAAGACCAAGAAAAATCCTAGGATGGTGGCAAAGATGACTGTATTCCCCGTAAGAACAAGTGCACATGCGCCCCAGTAAATCTGTGAACAAGGGGAATTTAGTTAAGACACGTTTTGAATTGAATACTTACAAGACAAACGGTAACATCTTAATGTCACGTTACAGACAAAGTTCAGCAACAGGTCCATGATGCAAGAAAGTATGTAAATTATTTTAAAGGATTTTAGTGAAAAGCCATATACTGGGAAAGATGCAATGACAACTTGGAAATTTAAAAAATAACACCAATATCATTTACAGTGAATGCAAAAATGCATTGTTTATTCATGCTTCTTTAGCCCAACTATTCCACAAATTGCCTTCAAAGTGTTCTATACACTTATATTTGGTTACTTGCCTGTTAAGTTTTCACACTATTTTCTATCTCGTTTTCTTTGCATTTTATATAGGCTGTTAAGAGTTTATTCTATGACCACATGAAGAAATGGGCAATCACAACATTTTGCCGTGCTTCTGTTTCTAGTATTAGTTTTTTCCTTGCCAAAAGACCTCTTATTCTGTTTCCACTGAAAGCATCTTAAGAACGTGTTTATAAAAGTTGCTTGGTGCATGAGAGATTAACCTTCAGTTAAAAACTCAAAAGAACAGTTTTCTAGGCAAAAAAAGTCATAGATTGAAATATTACTAACCAGTTCTGCTCTGGCAAACACTATTGGTAGCCCAAATGCAGAGACAACAATGCCTGTTGTAAGAAATATTGCTAGCTCCTTGCAGGCATTACTTGTAGCATCTGTGTCATCTACTAATCTTCTTGCTATGCAGTACGGGACAGGAGAAAGGATGTAAAAAAACAGAACAAACAGTGGCCAGTACTGGCTGAAAAAGAAAGGAGAAGAAAAGTTAAAGTCAACTTGATTTACTTCCAGTTCTTCCCAAAATCAATGCAAGGAATTTTCCCCATGAGGCATCCACATTAAGGAAAGACAAGACACAAGCCCAGGCAAAGCAAATCCTTCACTCTGGAACAAGCTGACATCAATCCAACAGACAGTGTTTGTGAGCGGCTTCAGCTGACCTCAACAGCAGCAACAGAGACCTCACTAACAGGATATTCATAAAGCGAGATCTCACTAAGCAAGCCCAAATGTAACACCACCTCACAAGATGAGTGTAATTCTTAAGTTTAACCCATCAGCTTTGCTTCAGAGTTGCAGAGCTACCTTTGTAGTGTCCTCACGCCACCTCACCATGGAACAGAGTACTGTTCTCAGACATTACTCAGCAGCTATGGGGCACCAAGACTTTTTTTTTTTTAAATCCAAGTGTAACCAACAAAAACCTACAAAAATTACACCATCGCATTTGGCAACATTTTCTTGTACTGCTTGCAGCTTGCCCGACTAGATTTCTCAGACACACCAGTACAGCTGCACATTATTTCAATAAAACTTCATTGCACTGTTTGAAGTATGACTGCATAACTATCTCCTTCCTAAAGGTTTGTGTCACCCACCCTGGTTTTATAACAAAATAAAGCTGGCATAAGAAAGCTAGTCACAGATGTAGAAAAATGCAATTCACGACCATCAACGGAAGGACTATCAATAAGACATCTGATATTGATTTAACATTAAATAAGTTAGCTAAAAAGATTTTCTGTGAAGTCAGTATTCGCTTGCAAAGGGTCAAAGCCACGGGCCTAACTTTCTGAACTTTTGGTCTACTGCTTCGGATCTCATAGAAACTAAGAGACAGGAATCAACAGACTGAAAGTACAGGTAGTAGCTGCCATTATTTCACATGTTACATTACCAAGCGTGGTACACAGCCAAGGGTCCACCTGGTAGTCACCAACAGTCCAGCTACCACTAAGTAGCCAAAGAAAATGCAAATGCTTCTCTGATAGTGCATACTTAACCACAGAGAGACAACGGCTGGAGACAAGTTAGGAGAATCTATTCTTTAACAGTCTGGAGCCAGGCCTGGTAATTTAACTTCCCTTGCCTTCACTTTCATGGTGAATTAACTCCTGGACGGTCTTTTTTCACACCCCAATCTTTTGAAGCCAAAAAACCCCCCTAAACACCAAACCCTCCTACACACAAGAGGATTTCTTAGTCTGTAATTATGAGAGCCAAACTATTCTAGAGTTACAGACATGCAAAAGCGAATGAAGAATAAAAAATGCACGTTACTTGTACTGGGGAAGGGCGCATCCAAGCATCAAGAACATGAGTCCGACCGCTCCCCCGAAGGACAGGCTAATCAACGCTATAACGAGAACACAAACCCATAGCAGGTGAGGGGCCCAGTGCGCGGTAGAACACCCCCACCGCCACCTCCCCACAACGCCATCAAGGCCCTGCCACAGCGAGAGGCCGAGGCAGGGCTCCCACCGCTGCCAGGCCCGCGGGGTGGCGGGGCGCCCCCCCCGGGGAAGCCAGCTCCTCTTCCGAGGCAGCCGGCGGCTCAGGGCGGCCCCAGCCGGCCTCTCCGCGCACCCCTCGCACCGGCGGAGACCCCACGGCCCGCTCCTGGCCCGGCGGCCCCCCGCCGCTCCCCCACGCACCTTTGATGCCAGCCATGGCGCCGCGCGTCCCGCGAGCCGCACAGGCGGAGGGGCGCGCGCCGGGAACCGGAACTGGCGCAACAGAGAGCCGCTTCCGCGAGGGGAAGGCGCAGGCGCCGAGTACGCCCCGCCCACTCTTCTTATCGGCTCCGGCCACGTGACGCGCGCTACCTGGCGCGCGCGTGAAGGGCCCACGGCGCTGGCTCCACCCCTTCCCCACAGCGCGGGAAGCTGTGGCGCCGCCACTCGAAGCAAGTGGCCCTCCCACTGCGCACGGCCCCCTCGCTTCCCATTGGTCCTGACGGATACTAGGGCGGGGCGTCACGACGGCCCGGAGGTGCGCATGCTTCTCTTCAGGGTCCGCCCCTTCCTGTAGGCTCAGCCAATGAGAGGCGCCTCACCCGGGGCAGAGGGTTGGCTGCCCTGAGGGCTGTTATGGCGGTTACCGGGCAGGCAGGGGCTGCCTCAGCGCTCTTCCTGCTGTTTCTGTGCGCTGCCGCCGGCCCTGCGCGGTGCTGGGACCAGCCGGGTAAGAGCTGTGGGTCTGGGTATGTCTCCGTGAGGCCCTCCCGGTTGAAGGAGCCGCGGGTCCCTCAGCGGTCCCCTCCGCCTCTCTTGTCACCATGGCGGCGGGGCGGGGGCATCTCAGGCCCGAACGCTGCACAGCGCTGCTGGGTCCGTGGCGACCCGGTAGGGGTGTGTGGGCGCGCCGGGGCCTGCGCCGGGGAGGCTGTTTGTTTTGGGCTCCCTTTAAATTGTCCTGTGCCGAGGTGGCGATACCGTGGCGTGGTTAGCGGTGGGTGTGTGCTCCCAAAGGAGTCGCCCAGAGCCCGGCCTCAAAGAAGCGGGAAACGCCGCCGTGTTACCTTTTGTGTGTCTGGTACTTCTTAAAGCTTCCCCTCTTGAAGAGGCACGCTGTTGCATCCTTTGTGTTGTCAGCCCTTTCCTGAAGGGAGCCCCGTGTAGCTCAGGGGAATGGGTCTGGACAAACGTTGATCTTTGTCCTGTCTGTTTCAGGGAGGGTCCTGCTGAGGGAGGTGCAGGCCCTCACCCTGCACAGAGGTCAGTACACCACATCCCGGCGGACAGCTGCCGTCCCTCAGTTACAGTGCACGGGAGGCACTGCTGGATGTTCCCGTGTCCCCGAGGTTGTTCAGTGTTACAACAAAGGCTGGGACGGCTATGATGTACAGGTAACTGCTTAAAGTTTGTTAAATGTTTAATGAAATCGTCTTTCCCCAGACTTGATCACTTCTGAAGGAGAAAAAAGTAACGGGCTAGGCTGTCGGTTCAGTTTGCTTTTTGTTAGAGGACCTTTGTCAACTAAAGTTTAACCTAAATACCTTTCAGGTTTGGATTTTCTAGAACTACTCTAGGTAATTATTTGAAATATCCCTGAAGGCTGTAATGTAAGAACACTGTGTAGCAAGCCATCACTGATTTTAATAAAAATGTTGCTTGAGTTTATAAAATCAAACCTTTGTGAACCTTTGAGGATGCTAAATAGACATGTATTTTTGTTAGGTATTACCTAGGCTTCTGCCAATAGACTAACCAGGAATCAAAGCTGAAGATAGCTGTTAAAACTAATCCAGTATTGTACAAGTACAGCCCAACTTAAATTGGCAGTTGGTTTGCTATAGAGAATTATTAATTTAGAAATTACTTTTTTTTCCCCTCCAATACATCTGTCCCTTGTAGTTAAGGGGATACTTAAGTTCAGATACTTGAAGGAACTGTAAGACTGACAAATGTGCATGAATTCAACTGCAGAATCACAGTTTGATTGTTAAGTGTTGAATATAAATTCCTAATGATGTCTGTCTCAATCTCTTTTCATTTCTGTGTGGACACAAATGGAATCAGGTGCACTGGATTTCAGGCTTCCTAATTATTTTTTTCTAGCTGCCATCCAGTTTACATGGGACAGGTACTTATTAAGTAACTGTTGCACAAGGTACAGGTTATTTTTAGAAATATTCCTACACCTGAAGAAGGGATACTTGGAAAAACCTATTCAGTGAAGAAAATCTTCCAGAGTTGTAACTATTTTGTGCTCTGGAAGATCAGATTTTTTTAACTTTTAGGATTTAAAAAAAAAGTTCTTGGCTAACTTCAAATTCCTAGTCCTTTTCAAAATAAGAGTGCTCAGAAATTTCATACCCTGTGGCCTTTTAAATGATATTTTTAGCAATTACAGCTTTATTTAAGAGTGTATTTGGGAAGGCAGACAGGTATTTTTATCTCTGGAGCAGGAGGTTTTACTTTGTATTGTGTTTGTTTTTTCAGTGGCAGTGCAAAGCAGACTTGGAAAATATCTACCGTTTTGGCCAAATCGAAGTAAGCTGTGAAGGCTACGATTATCCAGATGATCCTTACATCTTAAGAGGCTCCTGTAGTTTGCTGTTCAGACTAGAGCTGACTGAGGAGGGTGAAAGGAAGGTGAAGAACTCTGGAAGCTTTGGCTCTGGCTATTACCAGTCAAGGAAGGATTCTTCTGATTCTGGTGCTGGAGCGATTGTTATAATTGTTCTTCTGGTTCTTGCTTTTGGAGTATACAAGCTCTTCCTCAGTAACCAGCAGCCTCAGCAGAGTTTTGGTGACGGTGATGGATTCACTAGACCTTCCTGGCAGAGTCAGCAGGCACCTCCTCCTCCTGGTTTTAAGTCCAGCTTCACAGGTAGGACTCCAAGCCATTTCCAGTATTCAAAGGAGTAAGCAGGATTGTACTGTTTTATCTCCAGTAAGTACAGGTAGGATAGGCTTAAAACCAACACACTGGCAGTTGATTTAACTGAATTGGTTGCAGAGCCTGCAGCCAGCTTTGCATTCTGTTCTTTGTTCAAAAGTGAAAATAAGAACTTGGTTTCCCACAGGCTGTGCAGCAAGCTGCCCTTTGAACCTTTGACAATGCTCTGCAAACATTCTTTTTATACTCTGTGATACATGAGGAGTGTGACAGGGAAGAATAAGGCTCATAATTAGTCTGGAATAGAGGATAGTCTTGCACAGGCAGAAACAAACTCGTGTGAACAAAGTGCTCTGGAACTTTACAGAAGGGTCTTTCAGCTGTTGGGCTGCCTGACCACTGGTTTCATTCACAAAACCGTTGATGGAGTTGAGTATTGTGTACCAGTTCTTGTAATGGTGCTTCAGTGTAGTCCCAGTGGTTGAGAGGCTTGGCTGCCAGAAGAGAGAGCGTCTGAACTATCCTTAGAGGTGCAGCACCTGAATCTCATGTGGTGCCTATCATCTGAAGTTGGGAATTGTATAAGCAGTGATAAGGCTGCTGCTAGGACAAGGTGCACTTTTTCTTTTCCCAGAAAACGATTACATTTGTCACTTAACTGGACTGCCTTAGATGGTCATAGTGCCTAAGGGAAATAAACATTAGTCATCTGTGCCTGACTAAATAATTTCACCCTGTAAACGTATGAGATGCTCACAGCACTGGAACTGTCATTGTATTCTGATAAGTTGCATGTTCTCCATCCGTTTTGTTGGGTTTTTTTGTGAGTTAGAGAAGGGACTCTCGAGTAAAAAAAAATAGCAAGGATTAAGTTTACTTTGTCAAAAGTTTGTATTTTATAAATGCTTGTCAATGCTTTCTTTTAGGTTTGCTCAAGCCAGTTGGCCAACAGAGGGTGCCAATATAACTCTTTTGGGTACTCTTGTGCAGGGCACTTGCAGCAGAAACTTTCAGATGTATCTGTAGCAGAAAACTGAAGGTGTTCTGCTTCTGTATTACTCGTGATTTTGCAAATTGGTTTCCTTGTAGTTCTTTCAGACTTCAGACAGTCTTTCTATGCTGCGTGTGCATCCATGACCTTGTGTGGGCATGCCACTTGCTGCTGGCATTGTTGTAGTTACTGAGAGTGCTGGTCCTAAAACAGGGCTTTGTCATAGTCTGCACAGGCAAAACAGCAAAGAGTTACTTCCTTTTTTGTTGTTGTTTGTCCTGTTCTTGTCAGTTAATTGCACCAACATGTTTTTCATTGCAGCAGCCTGAAATCTAGCAAGGGTGGGGGCTTGAAAACAGTTTGCTTGATTATTACTGAAAATTGAGACACTTTAAATGCACATTGGGCTCAATTTATAGCATTTTTAATAACAAGTGTCAATGATTTCTCCTTAGATTTCAAATAGAGTAAGGAGGAAAACCTCTTGAATGTGGGGCCAGCTTAAAAATATTGTTACACTACTTCATGCATCTAGTATCTGCCTTAAATTTTGACAGTAGAGCAAAAGTGCATCTCTGAGTGTTTATGTTTCAGGAATGTATTGGTCTTTGCTTTTTGTTACTGTGTAGATTTTCAGTTTCGTTCACTTATCACTGTTAATATTTAATTTTCTTAATTTAAAATCCCCTTAACATGCAGAATGTGTCCTGTGAAACTTGTTTAGCTAGCCTGCCTTAATTAAATTCCACTCTTTCTCCACTAGTGGTTTGACATGATCCTTGATGTTTACTTTAGGTATTTCAACAAAAAATGACTCAGTCTTCTGAGTCAGTGTTCAGCCATGGTGCTTTTGAACAAATGAGTTGGTTCATCTCCCTGACTAACATAGTTTTTACAGTAAATGAAGTACTATTTTTGTTCCAAATCAGCATAGTTTAATGGGTATATCATCCCAGTGAGAGTTTATCTTTATCCCAAGGCGTTCAAAATGAAATACCACATCAAATCCAATGTAGTCAGACAAACCTAGGGGTGGCACGCTGAGGGTAGGAGTGGATTTGACAATTCAGCTCAAGTGCATGTACACTAATGCACGCAGTGTGAGCAACAAGCGAAAGGAACTGGAGGCCATTGTGCAACAGAACAGCTGTGACCTGGTGGCCAGCACAGAAACATGGCCTGGTGAGGCAGCTCCTTGAATCCCGTGTTCAGTTTTGGGCCCCTCACCACAAGAAGGACATTGAGGTGCTGGAGCAGGTCCAGAGAAGGGCAACGAAGCTGGTGAAGGGTCTGGAGCACAGGTCTTGTGAGGAGTGGCTGAGGGAGCTGGGGTTGTTCAGTCTAGAGAAGAGGAGGCTGAGAGGAGATCTTATCCCTCTCTACAACTACCTGAAAGGAGGGTGTAGTGAGGTGGGTGCTGGCCTCTGCTCTAAAGTAACAAGTGACAGGACAAGAGGAAACGGCCTCAAGTTGCACCAGGGGAGGTTTAGGCTGGATATTAGAAAAAATTTCTTCACTGAAAGAGTGATCAGGCACTGGAACAGGCTGCCCAGGGAACTGGTGGAGTCACCATTCCTGGAGGTGTTCAAGAAAGGTGTAGATGTGGTGCTTAGGGACATGGTTTAGTGAGTTAGGTGGTGTTGGGTTGGACTTGATGATCCTTGAGGTCTTTTCCAACCTTAATGATTCTATTATTCTAGTCTTAAGCTGATTATTTAAATTGTTTTATGTTTTGTTTTTTTTATCTTCCATGCCTTTAAACAATCCACGTCAGTTTGAAGACGAGCCAGGCCCTCTATAACTTTTACATACAAAATCTGTGGTCTGCTTGTGTGGGAGCGCGTATTTCAGGGAGACCATAATGTTCTCTTCAGTCCTTGCTCTTTATACTTCCTTACGTGTTAGACCTGTGGTTGAGCTTATTCTTGCATCTGTGTTTTTCACTAGACCAGAAAATGGTTCTACTTCGGTTTTGCATCTTCTCTCTATATTTCTAAATGGAAGACAGTTGGTTCTGAGTCAGAACCTCATGTTAGGCAAGTCACATGTAAAAAATCCGTGACTCTCCCCCCCCCAACCCAATTAGTACTCTTGCAGTTTCATCAAGGTATTTGTCAAGCTTGATGACTCATGCATAATAAAAGCTTTGCAATGTGATTGCAGTTAGCATGTCTTTTGATAACAAATACCAGACGAGAATTAGCAGAAACAATACAAAGTAATGTTTGCCCATAGACTGAGCCACTGTTACTCAAAATGTGCAGCTGTTCTGAGTGAGATTAGAAGCAATGTGTCTTAGTGGTTAGTTCACTGATTGGTCTTACGTACTTGATTTCTGTTCCTGCCTCTGCTTCTGGCCTGCTGTGTGACCTTGAGCAGATTATTCTTTCTTCATTTCATTTTCTATTTTTAATCTAACTTGTCTGTTTATAAATCTTCAGGCAGGGACTTTTTGCTGTGTTTTGCAATGGTCAGGGAAGTGAGATTGAGTGGAAGCTAATTTTTAACGTAAACCTCTTTACATTAGTGTTTGTTTCTATGGTTTTTTTCTGCTTTCCAAACTGCGAGGTCTTTCAAGTTAAGCTTGATCAAGAATCTACTGAAATCAGGAGGAGTTTATTGTCTAATTTTCCACTATCTTTAACAGGGGAGAGTCTTGTTGCGACAGGTGGTCTGAGGTTTAGGTGCCACTAAATGATGTATTTTCCATTTTCATTCTGTTTAAGATGGCAACGGCTATGGGACTCATTCCCATCATGGAACCAATTCAGGACCAGGATTTTGGACTGGATTAGGAGCAGGAGGCTTGCTAGGCTACTTGGCTGGCAGTCACAGGTAAAATATGCATGCTTTCAGATTTTAAGTATCTAAGCTTTCAGGGAGTATGCCATGTACCGTGTTTACATTGTTTCTAAGCTTTCTGGCCTGTACCATTCAAGCTATAAAGTCCTACTGCTAGAACAATTTTGAGAAGCAATTCAAAGCTCCAACAGCAGAGACATTTTAAATGTGTTTCTGGAGAAAAATAATTGGGAGGACTGAGGTATTTCATTCTGCTTTAGCTGATTACTCTGACTTGGCATGATGGCCTACAAATTTAAAACTAACATTTAAACAATCCGTTTGCAGACTTTTAAAACACAGATAATATCGGGCATAAAACCATCTGTATAGGTCTCTTGTATCAGTGTCATCTCTACTAAAGTTAGTTTGGGTGGCAGCTGCTCTCCTGTGGTACTCAGCGTGGTCAAATTAAACAGCCTTTAATCTACAGGCTCCTCATGGCCTATATATGGAAATCCAAGAGGTGTGGTTTTCCAAAGTACTTGTAGGTCATATGTAAGTTGGATTTTGGAAAAACATAACACAAACAGCATTCAAAAGCCGATTCACTGCTGGAGTAAATATCTGCTGGTCATGTTTGCTAAACACTTTTAAACATTTAAAGGGCATATTTTTTAGATAAAACAGTTTAAAGGGAGCAATTGCTGCCATTTTAGGCTTCACAAGAGAAAATATGTGGCTCCTGCAGGGAATCCTTAGAGCCCAAGCAGTTTCCTCTATTTAATTGCATTTGTGTCAAGTCTAATCCTGTAAGAATGCAGTAACATAACAGATTAAATATAACTACATGTGTTTTTTTATATTGAAAGTTTGGAAGTAAGATCATGTGGACAGGAGCATGTTACAGCATCTTCCATTGTAAAGGGTTTTTTTGGTGATGATGGAAGCCTTATCAGGATTGCCTGGTTATTATGAAAGTAAAAAGTTGATGTAAGAGTTTCTGAAGTGTCCAGTGTGCAGTCTTGATCACATAGTCAAGTACGCTGGAACTGGGATGGTGATGCCATCAACAGTAGAACTTGTCTATAAATTCACTTTGAGTAGAACTTTAGAAGTTGAAAGGTTGTATCTTGGACTCAGTGGTCTTAGAA